>CM022709.1:3208477-3621002 GCA_012295165.1 Asparagus setaceus | reverse complement strand
ACCGGTTTGACATTCTATTGATATTGAGGCGATGGGTCATCACGCTCGGTCGAGCCCGCATATCTTCATAGTTCCAGCGAAAATGTCGATATACTCCTGATGAGAGCAATCAATTCCTCTCTTCCTCCCCGAAGACTTATGAATATAGGCTTTGATTGGCTTTACTCCTATAACTTGAATTATTGTGATCTTTCTGGAAATTTCTTTGCTCGAACCGTCCCCGCAGTATATTGAGGTGATGGATCCATGGGTCTTCCCATGTTGGCATCCGCTCATCATCCTCCATCGTAGGGTCGGTTGTAGTCATATTTGACATTAACTCCTTGAAAATTTCGATGTCGCACATCGGAGTCCCAAGCCGAGGAGTCCGATGAGTCCGCCTCCCGGCCGATAATTGGTCATCAATGAACCAAAGAATATTCGCTTTCTGAAGAAGATACATAACCCAACCCTCTTTTGAACCCGTAATAATTCAAGGGCTTCCTGGGACATGCGCAGCCTTCGGTGCCACTGGGACCTCACTAAATAAAGACCTCTCGCCAGTCGCATTCCCCACTTCTTCATGAGATCTCGTAGCCGACTATATCTAGATAGAGAAGAAAACAAGACGAAAGCACAAGGAGGGGCCGCCTAGGTCGAAGAATAGGAGGAGTATGGGTATTTATAACAACCCCATATGAACCCAATCCTCTTTGAACAAGGACTCCTATTTTGGCAAGAAGTAGGAATTCTAATTGGAGCCCAAATCAATTCTAATTAGGACTCTAATCAGCCCCTAATTAGGAGTCCTAATTGGAACCTTATCCGGATATCAAACAAGTGCAAATCAGTCCGCTGATTGGCTCCTACTCCCTTCGCCAAGTTTGGAAAGATTCTCAAGATTGATTTCTGTAATAACATCTTGTGAAGGCTCCCCATCGACATCAACGCCGCCTAATCCTACCCAACTAGGATTACGAGTATAAACCGTTTCCCAATTTATCGAATTCTAAGAATATTTTCACAAAAATATTCTTAGGATAACTCGATCGTATGGATTGCATCGACATCAACGCCTAACTTACCCAACTAGGATTACTTAGTATAAACCGCTTCCCAATTTATCGAGAGCCCTAAGAATATTTTCACAAAAATATTCTTAGGATAACTCGATCGTAAGGCATCGACATCAACGCCTAATCCTACTCCAACTAGGATTACGAGTATAAACCGCTTCCTAATTTATCGAGAAGTTCCCAAGAACATTTTCACAAAAAATATTCTTATAACCGATCATGCGATTGCATCGACGCCGATCAACGCTACGCCTAATCCTACTCCAACTAGGATTACGAGTATAAACCGCTTCCCAATTTATCGAGCCTCCTAAGAATATTTTCACAAAAATATTCTTAGGATAACTCGATCGCGGGATTGCATCGACATCAACGCCTAATCCTACCCAACTAGGATTACGAGTATAAACTGCTTCCCAATTTATCGAGAAGTTCTAAGAATATTTTCACAAAAATATTCTTAGGATAACTCGATCGTATGGATTGCATCGACGCATCAACGCCGCCTAATCCTACTCCAACTAGGATTAGTATAAACCGCTTCTAATTTATCGAGAAGTCCCTAAGAATATTTTCACAAAAAATATTCTTAGGGATAACTCGATCGTATGATTGCATCGACGCCATCAACGCCGCCTAATCCTACCCAACTAGGATTACGAGTATAAACCGCTTTCTAATTTATCGAGAAGTTCCCTAAGAACATTTTCACAAAAATATTCTTAGGATAACTCGATCATGCGAATTGCATCGACATCAACGCCTAACTTACTCCAACTAGATTACAAGTATAAACTATTTCCAAAATTTCAACGAGGAGTTCCCGGAGAATAAGTCCATATTCTTAAGGATAACTCAGAACTTTAATGTCCTCCCACCATAATCTCCAAGAGAGGGATAATGGATGAAGAGTGAAAGTCATGTTGACACGGATAATCATATCCTCCCACAGAAGTTAAACCAACAACACACGGATGATGAAGGAATTAACCGAAAGTAAGGGTTATGAAATTCCATGTACTGACAACCAATGTGTCGCCAACAAAGGAGTTCGCCACATATGGAGAAGTCCAAAGTCCGATGGTTAGTCAAACAACCCACCAACCGACATGAATTACAAACAAAACTCACCACCCACTTCGAATCAAGATAACAAGCTATCGAATAAATAAAGACTGGATCTTATCGTGAATCCTACAAAGAACGGATGATCTGAAGAATCAAGACTTGAAGCTATCTTTGGGACCTCACCAATCGGGCGTCGAACTGATAGTTCAAAGCATCCCGCATCATTAAGAATTGAGACTCAGACGCTTTGGAGGGGTATCAGAGGGCGAAAAATACTTACAAGATCTCCCAACCAACTCGACGGGAGTCGGCGAATGACAACCCATCGAATGATGCGACGCCGGATCGTTAAGACGCTAACTCGACGCTAACCCAACAACGCCACAAGCACGGTTTAAACCGACTTGAATGGACGATCGATTTCGGTGACCGCTGAATCGAACGAACCAAGAATTAGTCCCTAATCAAAAATACGACGGAATCTAAGTCCGAGAAAGCCAAGAGTCGAAAACGAATAAAACAAATGAAAAGAAGCTGGTTGGCCGGCCAACTTGGCCGAAGTTATTTCGCCAAGTGGCCGGCGGTCGCACATTGGTCAGATTTAGGCCACTCGCCAACTTGGCCGAGGCACTCTCTACCAAGTTGGCCGAGGTGGCTCACCACTATGCTATAAATAGGGTTTTCCTCACTTCGGGACGGTCGGATTTTAGGATAACTCGATCATAATTGCATCGACGATCAACGCCAGCCCAATCCTACTCCAACTAGGATTACGAAGTATAAACCGCTTCCCAATTTATCGAGAGTTCCTAAGAATATTTTCACAAAAATATTCTTAGGATAACTCGATCGCAGGGATTGCATCGACATCAACGTGGCCGCTTAATTCTACTCCAACTAGATTACGAGTATAAACCGCTTCCCAATTTATCGAAGAGCCTAAGAATATTTTCACAAAATATTCTTAGGGATATCCGACGGTGATTGCATCGACGCCGATCAACGCCGCCTAATCCTACTCAACTAGGATTACGAGTATAAACCGCTTCATTTATCGAGGTCCCTAAGAATATTTTCACAAAAAATATTCTTGGATAACTCGATCGCAGCGGATTGCATCGACGCATCAACGCCAATCCTACCCAACTAGGATTACGAAAGTATAAACCGCTCTAATTTATCGAAGTTCCCTAAGAACATTTTCACAAAAAATATTCTTAGGGATAACTCGATCATGCGAATTGCATCGACATCAACGCACCAATCCTACTCCAACTAGATTACGAGTATAAACTATTTCCAAAATTTCAACGAGGAGTTCCCGGAGAATAAGTCCATATTCTTAAGGATAACTCGTAACCCTAATGTCCTCCCACCATAATCTCCAAGAGAGGGATAATCATGAAGAGTGAAAGTCATGTTGACACCGATAATCATATCCTCCCCAGAAGTTAAACCAACAACACACGGATGATGAAGGAATTAACCGAGTAAGGGTTATGAAATTCCATGTACTCGACATGCCCAATGTGTCGCCAACAAAGGAGTTCGCCACATATGGAGAAGTCCAAAGTCCGATGGTTAGTCAAACAACCACCAACCGGCCATCTAATTACAAACAAAACTCACCCACCAGCTTCGAATCAAGATAACAAGCGTCGACAATAAATGCAAAGACCGCGATCTTATCAGAATCCTACAAAGAACCGGATGATCCGAAGAATCAAGACTTGAAGCTATCTTTGGGACCCTCACCACCGAAGGTCGAACTATGTCCAAAGCATCCCGCACTCATTAAGAATTGAGACCGACGCTTTGGAGGGGTATTCAGAGGGCGGAAAATACTTACAAGATCTCCCAACCAACTCGGACGGAGTCGGCGAATGACAACCCATCGAATGATGCGACGCCGGATCGTTAAGACGCTAACTCGACGGCGAACCCATTAACGCCACAAGCACGGCTTAAACCGGACTTGAATGGACGATCGATTGTGACCGCTGAATCGAATCGAACCAAGAATTAGTCCCTAATCAAACATGCACGGAATCTAAGTCCCAGAAAGCCAAGAGTCGAAAACGAATAAAACAATGAAAAGAAGGAAGCGGCGCGGCCGGCTAACTTGGCCGAAGTTACCGCCAAGTGGGCCGGCGGTTTCGTTATTAGTTTACTCACACCCGCTCGAGGCACTCGGGCTGTTGGCCGAGGTGGCTCGCCACTATGCTATAAATAGGGTTTTTCCTCACTTCGGGACGCCGGATTTTGGGACTTGGGCTTGATTTCCGCGACTTCTCAAGAGCCCTCGAGATCTACGACGACGGTCCCGAAAGCAACAACAGTACAAAAAGCGATCGACGATCTACAAGCTTAAAGGTAACCGACCTGGTCGAACTACGATAACCCTAGGTTAAGCTTCGTTTTAATCTCGTGGATAGCCGGATTTCTCCTAGTAGATCTCACCCGGCCCGGCGATCCTCTCCTTCGTGGAGGTGGATCCCCCGGGCCCTCCTTCGTGAGTGTGATCCTCAGCGCTTCGCTTCTTCGCGGAAACGAGCCCCTCGTGACGCCTCAGAAGTTCCGTAACCCTGTTTACACCAGATTGAATTTGCGCTGCGGTCCACGGACACAAAGTCCCTAAGACAGCAAAGAACTCCACGCAGTTTGTGACCTCGATATAACAGATCCTCGTGGTTTGTTCAAAAGGATAAAAAGTTGTAATCTTTTTGATTTTCATTGTAAGCCTTAAAATAAAAGGCTTATATTTCTTTGAATTTGTTTCAGCGACTGAAGTTTGTAAGCAAGTTCAAATCAATGACAATCATCCCAACTTTTACCGCGAACACCTGATGTTGCCGCTTGTGTTTGAGTCCAGCACCGGATCAACTTCTCGTGGCTCAAACGGCTCGCTTGCATCGACGCGACTAAGTACTGTTGATTCCGCCTCGCCGGCGCTCGAAGTTTAGTTAACTCGCCGAGCTTTGTCGGCACGTCGCTTCGCCGCTCGATGCCTTGCCAACTCGCTTATGCGCTCGCCGAGTACTCACTCGCCAATGTTTTCGGTCAGCGCGATCGGACGGATCGCTTGTTGTCAACCCAATCACACGAAGTCTTGTTCGGGTACTAATAAGCAATTTTTATGCCTACAAGAGGTTTGTTTTTAGGGTTTCTTTGTGAGAACTTGTAATCCTAATTTGTATTCTCTCTTTCTATTAGTGAAAATCCTCCTTACTCCCGTGGACGAGTAAATTGTCAACCACGTGAAATCTCGCGGTCTTTACTCTTTTATTGTGTTTTTGGCTTTTCCGCTTGTGGTGGTTTCTTCCTCGACTTGCTGTCCGCTACCAACAATTGGTAATGAGATATTGTTCAGATTGGAAGTGGTGTAATTTCTAATTTGAGGGGGTGTTCGGTGATTCCTGAGAGAAGCGGATTCACGAAGACAATTGATCCCTCCTTAAGGTTCCACAATAGGAGAAAATTGAGGGTTATTGAGTTATCCCTAAGAGTATTTTTTGTGAGAATATTCTTCTGGGAACTTCTCAACGAATTAGGAAACAATTTATACTCGTAATCCTGATTGGAGTAGGATTGGGCGACACGTTGATTTACATCGATGCCATCCGCACGATCAAGTTATCCCTAAGAATATTTCTTGTGAAAATATTCTTCCCGAACTTCTAAAAATTAGGAAACAGCTTTATACTGTGAATCCTAGTTGGAGTAGGATTAGGCGACGCTGATTTACGCCGATGCATCCGGATCTATCGAAGTTATCCCTAAGAATATTTTTGTGAAAATATTCTTCCGAACTTCGATGAATTAGGAAACAGCTTTATACTGTGAATCCTAGTTGAGTAGGATTAGCGACGCCTGATTTTACGCCGATGCACCAAGACGATCGAAGTTATCCCTAAGAATATTTTGTGAAAATATTCTTCCTGAACTTCTCGATGAATTAGGAAACAGCTTTATACTGAATCCTAGTTGGAGAGGATTAGCGACGCCATTTTACGCCATGCATCCGCATCGATCGAAGTTATCCCTAAGAATATTTTTGTGAAAATATTCTTCCTGAACTTCTCGATGAATTAGAAAACAGCTTTATACTGTAATCCTAGTTGAGTAGGATTAGCTTAATCGCTGATTTACGCCGATGCAATCTCGCGACGATCGAAAGTTATCCCTAAGAATATTTTTGTATATTCTTCCCGAACTTCGATGAATTAGGAAACAGCTTTATACCGTAATCCTAGTTGAGTAGGATTAGGCTTAATGCTGATTTACGCCGAGAGAATTCGCGAGGTGCTATTCTGCCAATAAACCTTCTAATCTTTCCCAATATAGCTGAGGAATTAGGACACTAACGGACCGATTTATCTTCACATCCAAACGAGATTCCAATTAGGACTCCTAATTAGGGGCCGATTAGAGCCCCTAATTAGAATTAATTTGGGCTCCACTAGAATTCCTACTTCTGCCAAATAAGAGTCCTTATTCAAAGAGGATTGGGTCCATATGGGGTTGTTATAAATACCCATAAATCCTCTCTTTGACTCCAGGCCGGCCCCCAATCGCGGCTGCCTTGTTTTCTCGTCTGGCTGCCTCGCCTCCCATCAACGAGGTATGTGTACGAGGGTTTTGTAAATTCTTTCTCTTTCTTGTGTATGTAGGTGATGACAACCACAAGGGGAGAAGGACGGGCCGCGGAGCGGCGAGGGCGGGCGCCAGCGGCGGCGTCGGGCGCCACGCCGGGCGCTGCTACTGACGGTTGGGCAAATACTGGCGCTGCCTGGCAGTAAAGCCTCCGTGCGGCCTGGCGCACCAGTTATGGCTCGGCGCTGCAATACGCTGGCTGCTCAGCGGGTCTGGCTGCGGTACTGGCGCTACGCAATGATGGGCTTCAGCACTAGAAGGTTCGCCGTTGTCGTATTGTCATACACTGTCAGCTTGTTCGCTGTAACCGGCCGCGGCTTCCGTCTTTTCTTGATGCCTTTTGTTGACTTTCAACCGATTTCGACTTTATTTGTTTTCTTTGCGCTTTCCATGTCGCCGGAAGATCACGCTGCTTCGAGGAGTCGATCAATCTCGCGACGGCTGCGAATGCACACCTCCTTCTTTCTCAGGCGCCAAATCCATCATATTCTCGACATATATGCGCTTGTATCCCCGCTTCTGCTCTCCTTTGTGAGGCGATTGGGAAGAGCCAAATTCTCCTTTGTGGGATGGAAGCTACACTGATTGGTTTTGTTTGACATCAATTGCCTCGATATCTTAACGGAGCTATTTCATACTATATCTTTACTCAGAATATATATGCTCTGATTACGCTGCTTATATTTCTCGTTTCTCCAGTATTTAATACGGATGAAATCGCTATACCGCTATAAGGTCGTGACTCAATCTATGTAAGATGAATTCAACGCTTTTACTAACCGAATATTTTCTCATTCCAGCTTGATTATTCCTCGAACTTTTCCTAGCACGCTGTTGATGGATCAGCTTAATACTATTCCACGGTGATGATCCCCATTTTATCTACTGACGGTAACTGCATAACCAGCCGACACGATTCGGTCAGATCCGAGGGGAGTTCTCGTGATTCTCCGACGACAGAGCGATGCGCCACTTGTAAAGACACTACCCCATCGATCCTTTGCGAAAAGATGATTATCTATTCTACACCTCGCTAAGGATCCTGATATGCTCTTATCGAGAGTGAGAGGTGGTTGAACAAAGACGCACGGAGGCCCCTTTGTATATTCTGATACCTCGCCAACTCTCATTGACCGACCTTAGACACCATGCCGGACACCGATGTCATGGCTCCGACCGAGGAGCATGATCATATTCATGTGGGTTTATTATCGCCACCGTTCCGGGTTCCAACAGAATCGCTGGCCATCGCCTTCACCCGGGTTGTGGCTGGACACACCGCCGCGATGAGCTTTTTGTTCCCGCCGTTTTGAAGAATCGCTTGCTAAATGAAGCAGAGATGCCGCCCACCATAGATTCTTCTACCAGTACACTCGCCAAGTAAGCACCGGTCGCCTCGACCGCCACGCCCTCACCGGATGGGATGGAGAACTTCGTGCTTGCGGTCTCAGATACCGATTCGTACACCATGTATGGCCTTCCAATCAAGCCAACCATTTCTTCACCTTATTCGAGCTTTATAATCCAGATTCTAATACGCTTCCACTAAACATGGCGAAGTTGGGGTTGGCTTTGCATGAGATGTACCGATTTCGTGTCTACCCATGGGGAAGATGCTATATCAGAGTACTTTTCCTCCAACGTGAACCGAGCCGGCCGAAGGAGCGCACTCGATCGCTATAAGACTTTATGGATCTCACTTGTCATTACCATATAGCTCGCCCAATCAACCTTTGCGCTTAAGAGGAAATCGCAGTGAGTCCGGCGCTATTAATTACTTGTTCCAAAGATTTGAGGACAAATCCCAGGAAATATGTGAACTATCACCGCCACCTCTGGCTAAGGTTAATGAACCGACGAGAAGTCCGAGGCTAACTCTACACTCGCCTACGCCCAAAGAAGGCTTTCCTTCGTGGACCAAGTTTGCGACTTTCCCGTGCATGCGGTGAAGCCTATCCAAAATTTGCACAACTCTTCTAGCAGCTATCTTGCACCGCTCAAGAAGTGTGTGGTTCCATATCAACTGATGATGCTTTACCTTTGGAGGTCCTTTATCCCGCAGCTCAACTCCCCACAAGAAGGAACTCTCCTTCCTGATGGTGGCCGCATTCATCGGGATTATGCATATAGTTCGAGCGCTTACTCGTGAGAAAGGACGAGCCCATCACATCCTTCCGTCCGGTAGAGCTCCTATATACCTATTTGATGGCCTCGGTTGGTCTCAGATCGTCTACATGATGTCGCACCGAAGTTCCACGATTCGCCTACCTTTCTGCAGCTTGGTAGAGGATTGCGATGGAAGGGCGTGGTTTTGCAGATCAAGAAATGCATGCATTCACAGCGGCGGATCTTTTCCGTGATGTTTTCCTCGATTCTCCGGGTCAATATGGTGAGTCCTTGGTTGACGAGGAGGTGCCAAGACACGCCAGACTTCATTTGACGCTATCGCTTCTAACCGGCTAGTGAATATTGTGGTATCTCACTTTCCGTAAAGGAGGAATGCTTCATTGAGCCTTATTTTCCCCGCCGCTTTGCCCGCCAATCGGTTACGCACTAACTTTATGTTGGGAACTAACCGACAAAATTGCACTCGAGGTGGACTTGTGGATGGCCTTCGAGCATGGCTAGGAGCCATGGGATGTACCGTGCTAGATTCACCGAGCTCGACCGCCACCGGAGCTCCACATTCCTCTTCCATTGTAGTTATTATTAGCTAACGAGCCACCCCTCGTGGAGGGCCGCCTCACCTGGCGGCCGTGCATCGCTATGAGCCGACATTCTGGACATATCTCCGTGATGCCGCCAAGTTCAGAAGCTACCGCAATCTCATCCACCAATTGAGGCCGAGGGGAATTCCACGCACTGGGTGTGTCGGACTTTAGAAGAGGACCAAGCGCATGCCGCAAACCCTCGGACTCTCTCTTTTCCCTTTGTTTCTTAATCCTCTCTATTGATTTCTCATTCAACCAATTTTCGTGAAAAACTGCTTGAAGAAGAAGAATTTCAACCCTCTGCTAAGTTAAACAAAGAGGTTAGCCCATAAGAATCGGCAAGGAATTCTCGGGTCCTTGATATAGATTTGACCAAGAATGATCCAAAGGACGCGAGGTAACAATTCGGCCGCGGATGTAAACCAAATTTTCTGCTTTGAGACTGACATTTTTCCGCTTGCATGTGGGGTCCTAGGGATTATGATCCCTGGCTTTGATTTTCCTCCCACACTTCGGCGAGCCTCCGCCTGCCATGCCGAGCCAAGTTTTATCTAACAAATGTATGGAGCTACGGCGTGAGGAGGCCGATGTAGGACTCGATCCGGGCTGGACCTGTACATCTAACATCGATAATTCTCTCTCGGGTGTCAAATGCAGAATGGAATGACTGTGATTTGTACCCCACTAATTGCTCTTTGCTTCTTGTTCCTTTAGAGGGATTGCAGGTGAGACAAATGCACAAGCCGAGACTAGGCAAGCTAACCCTACCGAGGAGGTAAGTAGCTTTACTTATTGTTTGACTTAATTGCATTCGCTTCCTTAATGCCTTCTTTTCGTGACTCTCCATGGAGGATTTCGGGATCCGGTTTATATGGCAACATCCATGGATGACTTCTGCTACGCTTGGTCACAAGATGGAGATACCTCGTGAGGATTTACCCGGCTACTATCCCCAAGAAGGTATGAACTTTCTCTTTGATTAATTATAGGACCACCGCTTGGCCAATACCACTATAATTAAAAGAAGCCGAGACATTCCATTTGTGCAATGGTAACCTCTTTCCGCCGCCTAATCGCCTACCACAAATAATCGCTGAGATAGATGAGCACACCGACGCTTAGTTATGCTGACAAAGATCCCAACATAGATACGCCCTCGTAGACTCGCTAGCCTCTCTGAAGCTACACCAAGGAGACGGTAAGGGTCTTTAGCCAAATAAGCTACCATTCCTTTACTAAAACTAAAGTCCTCTTTTCTTCTCGCGTAGCCTACGCCTCGACTCCATGATCTCGGCGAGATGCTGATGCCGATGAAGATCCATCCCATCTTATTATCCGCTTGGAAATACGCCTCATTCTTTCTTTGGTGAACACCGCGGATCGAAAAGGTCCTTCATGGCGGCTTCATCAGCCCGTACCACCGCTGATCCCCGATGGCTTTGATACGGATATGGGTTACCCCGAAATGCTCAAAGCATTGTTGACTGATCTACCATCCGAGGGAAAGCTTCAGAGATCGCAAGAACTACGGCAGGCTTTCTCATACATAGCCGCATCACCGACTCGCGCTAGAGGCATGGCGCCGATGCTCGTTTTTACCGGGCTCAAGTCCGATGCAAAGATCGCCGATCGGGCTGTTTGTTGCCGAGACATATTCTTCCTGCCACATCCGTGACTGATATTGTGGCGAAGCGCGAGAGGATAATACCGCCGTGGGGAGAGCTCCATGCCGAGGAAGATAGATGGGCAATTTGAGCCGCCAAGGCCAACAAGGAAGAAGCCCTCACCGCTAAGGCCTAGGGAGCTCGACCGTCGGCGTAAACCGGCCGAGCTCGAGGAGGCAACCACGAAGACATCAACATCGATGAGGAGTCCTTCAGTGGCCGAAGGTGTGAAGAACTCCACCAGCTTACAATGAAGTGTCTCACCAACAAATCCTTTGTCATAGACTTGATGTTTAAACAGCTTGTAGCTCTCATCTTCAAATGAATAAGATTTATTCCTTTCATTATTTATTATGATTCTTTTACTGGCCGAAATAATTAACCATAATACTTATAGGATTTTGGCAAACCTCACCATCAACGGGTTTGATTAGCCTTTACCAACCACCGCTTGAGTTACTAGCGGCGGATTATCAAGATCCGCTCCTCAAGACGCGACGCTGTGCTAAAAGAATGAAACTCTTCTAGACTTATTGCTATGATATCGAATACATAGTTCGTGACTCTCTACCGCAAGAGACAACCCCAACGCTGTTACACGTGACTCGCCCCTCCTTAGGCTCGGACTAAATACCCCTAATCGAACTCGTGTCTTCTTCAATCGAAAAGACTAAACCGCAACGCTGCAGAGCGCTGGCTTTATCCCTTCTTAGGCTGGATAAAATACCCTAATCAACTCGTGTCTTCTTCAATCGAGAAAGACTAAACCGCAACGCGGTGAGGCGCTGACTTTAGGGTTATTGGCCAACCCCACCTTCAACGGGTTTGATGAGCCTTTACCAACTACCGCTTGAGTTGGCTAGCATGCAGATTATCTAAATCCATTCTACACACAACGTTGTGCTAAAAGAATGAAACTCTCTTAGACTTAATGCTACGATGTTGAATACGTAGGCTTCGCTTTTTGTCACGAATAGACTACCCGCAACGCTGTGGTAGGCGCTGGCTTTATCCCTTCTTAGGCTTCGTGATAAAATGCCCCGTAATCGAACTCTAGTGTCTTCTTCAATCGAGAAAGACTAAACCGCAACGCTGCAGGAGGCGCTGGCTTTATCCCTTCTTAGGCTTCGGATAAAATGCCCCGTAATCAACTCGTGTCTTCTTCAATCGGAGAAAGACTAAACCGCAACGCTGTGAGGCGCTGGCTTTATCCCTTCTTAGGCTTCGATAAAATACCCCGTAATCAACCTCGTGTCTTCTTCAATCGGAGAAAGACTAAACCGCAACGCTGTGAGGCGCTGGCTTTATCCCTTCTTAGGCTTCGATAAAATGCCCCGTAATCGAACTCGTGTCTTCTTCAATCTGAAAAGACTAAACCGCAACGCTGTAGAGGCGCTGGCTTTATCCCTTCTTAGGCTTCGATAAAATTCCCCAAGATGAACCTTGGTGTCCTCTTTGACCGGAGAATGATCAACCGATTAGATTGATTGAGGTGGGAAAGGAAGAATGTGTTCTATTTCCTGATGAGGCTAATGCCAGATTCTTACCAGGAATCGAAAAGACCGTGTGACCTTCACCGACAACCCGTCCGAAAATCCCGGGCGCACCTTCACGGGCGCTACCTAAGATGAAAGTTCCGCTTACCTTCACCGGTGCCACTTGGAAAAGGGTGGAACTAAGAGGATCTCCACCGAGAACCGAAGAGACTCGTGACCTTCACGGACAACCCGGCTTGAAAATCCCTACAAGATACCTTCACGGCCACCTAGGATGAAGATGGAATTAAGAGTGGGATCTCCACCGAGAACCTAAAAGACTCAGCGACCTTCACCGGACAACCCGGTCCGAAAATCCCTACAAGATACCTTCACCGGCGCTACCTAAGATGAAGATGGAACTAAGAGGGATCTCCACCGAGAACCGAAAGACTCAGCGACCTTCACCACAACCCGGTTCGAAAATCCCGATACCTTCACGGCGCTACCTAAGATGAAGATGGAACTAAGAGTGGGATCTCCACCGAACCGGAGACTCGTGACCTTCAGCGACAACCTGTCCAAAATCCCCAAGATACCTTCGGCGCTACCTAAGATGAAGATGGAACTAAGAGTGGGATCTCCACCGAGAACCGAAGAGACTCAGTGACCTTCAGCGGACAACCCGGTTCAAAATCCCTACAAGATACCTTCACCGCCACCTAAGATGAAAATGGAACTAAGAGGGATCTCCACCGAGAACCGAAGAGGCTCAGTGACCTTCACCGACTACCCGTCTGAAAATCCCCAAGATACCTTCACCGGCTACCTAAGATAAAGATGAAACCCTTCCGCTTGACACGAAGGATTTTACGCTTGGAGAGGAAGGATTTTATATTCTCTCCAACAAGGAAAGGAATTTTTGAGGCCTCTTGTTCAGAAGGAATCAAGAGGGATTTTGGTAATGTACCGTAATTTATAGACCCACCGCCAAGGAATTTGATCGGTGGGGAAATTGTGATGGAGGATAAATCTAGGGTTATCCTCGCAAAAGTGGGTGAAACATCCCACGAGGAACTTCCCGCTGAAACGGTTATCCCAAGATACTATGGGTAGTATTTCTTCAGAACTTCCCATTTATCTAAGATTAATTGCCTGGCCGCCATTTTGGGTAATGAGGCGATATGCACCATTGAGTAAACCGCTTTATTACAAACGGACCCTCCCATTTAGGTTCGAATTTACCTTTCTTTTGAAGTGAGGATTATCGGCCGCCGAAAGCAAATGTGACCAAATCTCCTTCTTTGAACTCCGCTGTCGCATTTCTGTTGAAAGCTCGACATCCTAGCTTGGTAGAACTCAATGCATTGTTGAGCTTCCGCTTTTCATCTAACATCTCGAAGTTCTTCGAGACGCTTCGATGTTGTTCTTCAATCGCCATCTCCGCTGAAAGGGTACGCGAGTGACGGAACTCGATTTCCAATGGAGAACTACTTCACACCGTGACCGGAATACGGTTCTCCAATTGGCGTGCGATAGCAGGCGATACCGTAGTAAGCCCGAAGTTTATCATCCTCGCTTGTTACTCTTCACAAGCTTCGCTGTAATTTTGATAATCGCCTTGTTGAATGCTTAATCCATTTGTCCGGATTATAAGTCGCTGACGACATCTTGTATCTTGAATTTCGCAAAACCCGATGAAGGAATTGCCGATGAATTGGGGACCGCTGTCATGCACGATCCGCCTGGGACACCGCGTCGATAGATGACATGGTGTTTGATAAATTTGATGACGTATTTGCCTTTACCTTTAGCGGATTGCTTCACTTGGAGAAGTAGTCGGTGATCGCTAGAATAAACCGATCTCCTTTAACCGACGGAGGAAAATGGGACCTACAACGCCCATTCCCATGTCTTGAATGGCCGTGATGTGGCCGGGATGCAACCGCCAGAGGCCGATGCATATAATTCGCGGAATTTGACACGCCGCGGCATTTCGAGCCGCATCGACCGCCATTAATCATCGCGGCCGGCAGCCCATTCTCCCCGATTCCATCAGAGCTTGGGACCAGCCGGTGTGCACCACATTCACCTTCGTGCTTCCCGAAGGACCTCCTCGCTTCTTTGTTTGAGAGGCATCGAGCAAAAGACCATCGCATTCTCGCGATATAACATCTCGTTTCCGTGGTTAAAAGAATCTTGAGCTCTTCACGGATTGACTTCTCTCTTTACGCCTTCTCGTAGAATACCATGTAAGACGAATCGATGATAGGAAAGCCAATCTCGGCTCCAACTTGGTTTGGGTTGTATACACTTCTTTGGTAACTACCCCTATCTTCTTGTGCCTCATCGTGATAATGGTACGAAGAGTTGGTGAGTCCCGACCGCACTAGTTGCTCGGCTCTGGTTGTGCTAACACAGCCTAACGCCCAGGCATCCGATAAGCTTTGGAGGCGCTGGATATATTCGATGAAAAACTCTTCAATGAGTCCGCTATTTCAATAGCTATCCGATGATAGGGGATTAGATCCGATTCCTGACTTCGAGTCACCACAACCCGCTTAACTATCATGTGAATCTCCATACGCCGAGATATTCGACCCCCGCCAGCGGCTAAGTCCGATAAGTAGCTGTTGTATTGCCACGCTATTGGAACAGGTTCTGAGTGAATAAGCAGGCATGACATGATTCCTGAAACTAAGACAACCCTAATTCTACGGAAATCTTAGAACATCCCGGGCACTTGCCACATTGGTAGCTCGAGAGGCTCGCCAAAATACAATCGCCATATTTGTTGGTGCGATGTAGTGTTGACTTCTTGAACTTCATCCCAAGATCATCATATAGCCTCAACCGCATCCGTCGCCGGGTACCAAGAGATCACAAATCGCTTGTCCTTTGACCGACTTCGTTGTTTGAAGTGCAAGTCATATCGGGACAAGAGTAAGGCCCATTTCAGACGCCAACTCATTGAGGCGGCAATACATAATATTCGACCGGATTTACATTAGAGATAACATAAATCGCTCGTCCGACTAAATAGTGCCAGATCAATCGCGAACACTAATGCAAGGCACTACACCATTGATATCGAGACTCAAAGACCACTAATGTTCGGCCGTAATACATCGCTCGCTTCAGGACCGCCGCCGCCGCCTTGGCGCCAGTAAAGCTTTAACGAGTGATCCGCTGTCTTGACGTAGATCAAAAACGGTTTTCCGCATCAGCGTGCAACAAGAACAGAGGTTTAGCGAGATACGACTTGATCTCTTCAATGCCTTCGCAAAGGCCGCCCCAAATATATGACACGCCTTTCTTGTTCAACTTGGAGAACGGCCGCACTTCCCATAGGTTCGATATGAACCGCCGGATGTACGCCAATCGCCCTGTAACCCCCGAAGTTCTCGCATTTCTGAGGTTGCAACTCTTGAATTGCCTTCACTTTGTCGATCGACGGGATTCCTTTGTCGCGACGACGCCGGCGGTGAACTTGCCACTGGACATCCCAAGGAAGGATTTTAAGGGTTCATCTTTAGCCGATGAGTCCGCATGAGTTCAAATACCGCTCTAAGATCTTTGATGTGATCTCCTTTGTCACGGCTTTCACGCACCAAATCGCCGACGTAGCATTCGACCGCTTTCCCAAGATGATCCCGAAAATCTCCGCCATTGCTCGGGTATGTTGCCGTTTTGAGGCCGAACGACATGACCGCGTAGCAATATATGCCGATGGCTGCTCAACGCCGTGTGTTAGCGCCATCGGGTACATCTTGATTTGATTATACCCCAAAAGCCATCCATAAAGGACATTCTTTCAAATCCACACTGTTGTCCACTATGACATCGTGATTGGAAGAGGAAAGTCGCTTTTCAAGCAAGCTTGAGGTCTCAGAGTCGGCTACGCATCCTAATCGACTCCATTTTTCTTCATGACCTAACTATATTCGCCACCCAATCCTGATGTTGAATTTCCTGATGAATCCCGCATTCTATGAGTTTCTTCACTTCACAACAATTGCCTCCAATATTTGTGGATCTAAACCGCTTTTGCCGTTGCTTGACAGTTTGACATCCGCCTTTGATGTTGAGGCGATGTGTTGCCACATTAGGGTCGAAGTCCCGCATGTCCTCGTGAACTCCGTGCTAATACATCGATATACTCCCCGATTAGGGCAATCAACTCTTCCTTTCTTCCAAGGGAGAGTATTGCTGATGTTTATGAGTTTAGGATGCTCTTCATCACCCATATTAACCTCGACTACTCGCCTTAGTGGGGGTCTCTTTGTTCAACCTATCCCCAAACCGCCTTTGAGTTGATGGATCCATGGGTCTTCCCATGTTGGCATGTCTTCATCACTCTCAACAGAGCAGGATCGATCGTGAGCCATATTTGACATTAAAGCCTTGAAAGCCCCAGGCCGTGTCGTAATCCCAAGTCAAGAGTCGCATCAATGTCCGCTCTCACCGGTGGATTATTATCAATCACCAGAGCATTCATCTTCTCGAGGAGGATTCGTATCCCAATCCCTTCTAAATGCATAGTAATTATCCGGCTCCCTTTGGGACATATGCCGCCTGAGGGACTCGAGGACCTCGCCCAAAACATAGACCTTCCCTCGTGTCAAGTCATACCCCATCTCTTCATGATACCTGTTTCGACTATATCCAATGTGTGGAGGATAGGCCCATTGTCATCTTCATCTTCTTCAAAGAAATGATTCGCTGAACTGTGATTCCTTTTCCGTGAAACCAAGTCTTTTCACTACTTGATCTTCGGGATGACGAGTCAGCCCCAAAGGAGTCTCTAACCGCTTTGTGTAAAGCAAGATGATCGAAGTCACAGTGCAACTCGATCATTGTATAAACCTCGCTATCACATCATTCAAAGATAAAGGGTACTCTAAATCGCCATTTATTAATTCATTGGTAATTTGCCATTATAATGTTCATCCGACGATTCTTCATCGCCAAGATTGATTACAAGGTACAATGTCATTTAAAACAAAACCTCCACTATAACCAAGTCTTGCCGCAGACGCCTTTCTTCACCGCCGTCCGCATCTTTGGGCCGATGATTCGCCGACTCATTACCGTAGAGGAGAGAATCGAAATAATTCTCCATCCCCTTAAACGGTTGTTTGTCCACACCACCGCCTTGACTCATTATTCGTGGTCTACATATTTGAGACACACCGATGAAGAGTAGACGACTATAACGCTATTGTGGATCCAAGGCTCCACCTAACAATAAGTTATAGGAAGTCTCACAATCACATAGGTGACTTCGACTTTAAGTCCCCCATTTGGCACTTTATCCGATCTTACCAAGCCGCCGACCGGGTGTTAAATCCATAAATCATTGTGCTCGCCGACACCCATCGCGTGAATTCCAAGATGATACATGAGGCGCAGGGCATGATGCTCATACTGAACCCGGATCGACTTGGATCCGTTAACTTCACTAGAGCCAATATACCCGTGAAGTATAGCGCCTATCGTTTGGAATTCCTCGCTCGCATATCCTCCTTTGTAAAAGTGATGCAAGGGAAGTGTTTAGTCGCAGGTTATTGTCGCCGACTCTTCCGACTCGCCTAACTGGGTGAGGAAGACTTCAATCGGCGAGGGCTTTGAAGAGCTTCGCCTCTTTTGATAAGCGCAAAGAACTCATAGAGAGTGATCCTTGCGGGATATGGCAATTGGGCCATGACGCCGGCGGTATGGAGAGTTCAAGTTCCCCGTTTATCTCTTCCAATCGCGATCAATCGAGACCGCCCGAGTTGAACTTCATGGCCGCTTGTTGCAGCTTTGGCGTACCACTTGTCGCTGGCGCTTTCTCAGGCGAGTGAGGGATTTGTTGGTACCCCCAGCCGAGCGCTTTGGCATTAGGGTCGGGACTTCGGGTACTTGTATTTGTACTCGTGTCCACCTGGTGGCGTGGCTTCGTGTTCCTTCTGACAAATTGAATGTTACCACTTGTTCATCGCTTCCTCCGCACTGCGGAAGTAGCATGGCATGCCTTTCCCTTCGCCGGCTTATTCTTCAAGAAGAGGCTACCCATTGCTCATCTTCCAAGAGTTCAGGACTCCACAAGACTTCGCCATTCGGGTCAGATAATGATACAAGTCCTTCGGGCGCTGTTTGTGTGGGTCGCCATTTACCGCCTTCATCGCAACTTTGACCACCGGTTCAGTTCAAACCATGTCAACGGCACCGACCAAACTTATGGATACCGTGATTCGCCCGACCTTCTTTTCTTTGGACGCTTATAGTAATGACCCTACATCAATTAAAGCCCGGATTTTGTCCTTAATAAAAACAGATTTAGTGGGTGATGAATTGCCCTATGGTACGCGCAAGATCTTGGGTCATTTGTCTTCATCGCTTCCTCTTGATTCTCGAATCTGAGGGAGCTTGATCTTGTTATTTTCCACAAGATATTTGAAGAGACCGGAATCTCGCCGTCCCTAAAGGAATAGGACTTCGAAACCGCGCCTCAGGCCTCTCGCTTTTGTGGCCCAGTTGCCACGCTGATTGTGCCTGCGGCGCCGCTGTTGCTGGCTGCCGCTGCCGGGTTTGAGTTGAACGTTGTTCGCGAACCGCTGCCTTTGGTTTGTTTTTCCTTTGGCTGACAAAGTTACGCCGGAGCTTCTGTTTCCCGACCTTCGCTCTTTTTCCTTTTGAGGAACCTTCTCGCTTGCTTCCACGAACCTTCAGTCCTTCCACGCTATCGATGGTGTGTACTCCATTGCTTCAAGCACATCTATCGATAAGTTGTCGGGCAGGTTTGGAGGATGAATTCTCCGCTATTGATCCCGACAGCCATTGCCTTGTTCCGAATCGCTTGACAAAGATATCCACGGTTTCTCCGTCTTTCGCTTCGCCGAGCAATGTCCCGATCGATACCTCGTATCGCCATCAAAGAAATTGGTAAGGAAGTTAGACTCCATGTCGCCCCAAATGTGAATGCTCCCGGCTTGAGACGGCGGTACCATTCGAAGGCAGCCCCACGAAGGGTGCCGACGAATGACCGAACCATCAGGGGTTCGTTGCCAGAGATAACTCCGAGGTGTGACTTGAAATAAATCAAGTGCTGCGTCGGGGAACCCTTCCCGTCAAATGGTGTGAAGTTTATCAAGTTAAACTCGACGGTACGGATTGATTCCCACTCCCTGATATGGGCAAGGGATGGTTTTCTTTCTCCCGAGCGGAAATCAATGAGTTGATTTTGCTCTCCAGGTCTTTGATCTTGTCGCTTTCATGAGCAGCAACATCTTCATTATGTGCAGCGTTGCGTGGATCAGGAGGGTTATCATCCTCTTGTATTTCCTCCTGGTCTGAATCGCTGTCATCTTGATCGATGTTGATACGCTGACTCGATTCACCTCGATGTTTCGTCAAGGCTTGGATCTGTTGATCATGCATTTCCCTCATCGTCTGCATGGCCAGCTCCATCTCTAGCTTGAAGTTTTCCCGTTGCTTATTCAACGCTTCATCTAGCATTTTAGCCACTTGATCTGTACTGATCATGAGCGTTTCTTGGGGGCTCCCTTCGCTAGATACAGTGTGATCCGAGGCACCAGGAGCCAATATCCGACGATCATCCTCCGCGGTATCCCTTCGAAGTTTATCGATCTCGACCGTCGGATAGTCCCGACCGCAAACGAAGTTAGCCGCTGCGATGCGTGGAATAGCCCGACGATGATTCTTGCGGGTCATATTATTAGTGACCTCGGCAACTCACCCTCTCTGAGATCATCCTTATGAATCGCTTGACCTAGGTCTCGCATCTCGGGTGAGTCTCGAAGATCGACACCCTTTCGAGCTTTGATGGCAATTGCACCGAGAGCATCGCTTTAATGAGCTTGAGCACAAGCACGCATCGCCAATTTGGGGAATCCCTTCGAGATTTTCGCACTCTTTGCACGGTAGTACCATCCGTGTGTGTACCGGAGCAACTCCGCCGTGATGTCGCGATCTCTGTATAACGCCCTCATCGCCGATGAAAACGCTCCTTCCAGGACGGGTCAATCCATCGAACTTCCAAAGTGACTCGCCATGTAGACAAATAAAAAATCCTCCAGCGAGGGTCAGCGACCCTAGTTGTTAAAGCTTCAAGACGAGGCTCGCTGACGGGCGCAGGCTAGACCATCCAAACTTCAAACGACTCGGTCAGCATGCAGGCTCAACCTCAATACGAGGTTCGCACGCGGAGCGGAGTTCATTTTTAACACGCAGGCTCGCGACGAGAAACGGCTCAACAGCGATTAAACGAGGCTCGCCCACAACGCTTTAAGTTTGACGAGGCTCGCGCATAAAGAGTTTGGCGAGGCTCGCCCCTCAACGCCAGTTCGCTAAGCCTCCTTTCATTTGCGGTTCGCCAAGCCAGTCCTATTCTTCAACCGAGGTTCGCCATAGCGCTGAACCTCGCCATTCAACCGAGGTTCATTACAGCAGCTGAACCTCGCCATTCAACCGAGGTTCGCTTATAGCAAAGGAACCTCGCCATTCAACCGAGGTTCGCTTATAGCAAAGGAACCTCGCCATTTAACCGAGGTTCGCTTATAGCAAAGGAACTCGCCATTCAACCGAGGTTCGCTTATAGCAGCGAACCTCGCCATTCAACCGAGGTTCGCTTATAATAGCTAAGCTCGCCATCCAACCAAAATGTATAAACACATCCACCGAGATTTGCCCACGCAATAAGCTCGCTACTCCAACCGCTTGCCCAAGTAGCTTAACTTCGCCATTCGATCAAGGTTCACCAAACAAGGAAGAGCTAAGCTCGCCATCTATCGGTCAGCTCTTGTAGCGGACCCAAAGGCCACGAAGCCACAACAATCACGGGCTAAGTAGTGGACATCGGTTATACCCACGCCCATGCCGCTAGCCCACGCTCCACAATTCCAAAGATGCCGCTACATGCTAAAGCCCTATAAATGGCGGTGAGTAGCCATTGGCCGAGGACTTTGGACGGTTGAGAAAATCTAGCACTTGCGCCGCAAGAAAGATCGAAGTTCTTCATCAATCATCAACAACTCGCTCGATCGCCAACGGAAAGCGGATCTCTACGGAGCATTGAGTGAAGCCTTCTTCGCCACCAAGAACCCATATAAAAGAGAAGTCAATTAATCTTCTTCCTCTCAGAATCGAGAGGGTGTGATTGTAATTTTTCAAAGTCAATCAAACAAAACTTTTTCGACTCTACGTAAGATGGCTAATTACAAAGTGGGAGAAACCGTTCATTCCGATGAATTGGTGGTGGCGCAATCAGACAAGATTGCAGTTGGAACCGAGGTTCAAACCTTGGTCATCGAATTCGATCAGAGTAAGTACGAGGAGTTTATCTCCTCTGGGGCATCTAGCCCAGCTGAAGACACGCAGTGTCGCCGAAGTCTCAGATGAGACTTCAGCCCCGCTTCGCTGAATCCTCTCGAGTGAACTCGACAATCAGCCTTTGTCTTTCAAAGACGAGGCTCCAAAAGTCAACCAACCGGGCTAAGAAATGGGTTGTTAAGCAATCCAAGTCCACTTCGATGATGTTAGCTGTTTTGGCTTCGGGCGAGCCTCGCTCACTGTGGAGAAGACCGACCTTCTAATGGTCCACTCTCGACGCGCTGCATAACGCCGCCGACAACCAAGCCGACGCGGCTCGAAGCTTTGGTCTCGCTGGACGGATTCCACTATCATCCAAGAAAATAAACGAACCTCGCCATCATCGGGTTCATTCAAAACAAGACGAAGATCGCCTAATCGCTAACCTCGCCTACAAGACTAACGCCGCCTCCGCCGCGAAGCCTAGCCCAAGTGGCTAACCTCGTCGCTTAGTCCAAGCAAATAACCTCGCCCGCTTCGTCCCAGTGGCTTAACCTCGCCACAACGCGAGGTCCTCAAAACGAACGAGCTCGCCCAAGTGGCTAACCTCGCCACAACGCGAGGTCCCTTGAATGACTAACTCGCTTGAATGGCTTAACCTCGCCAGAACACGAGGTCCCTCTAGAGGGAACGAACTCGCCCAAGCAATGAACTTCGCCAAAGATGAGGTCTCCTATAAATGTGATCTAACCTCTGCAGGCAAATAACCTCGCCGTAACCAAAGGAAATGGCAACCTCGCCAGCTCGCCAAACTCAATCCGTGAAGCCTCTCATATGAGGCTCGCCTTCCGTAATCAATTGGGGTACACCCACTATTGATCTCCTCGGATACCTCACCGCAAACGGATGCTAGTCATATGCAATCTCATTGTTGCCGTGGAGAAGCTTATTTCGCGATGCGCGCCAATGTTCATCGACGATCGCCTTTCGCTTTTGAGCGTTGTCCGATCCACAACCGTGACGGCGATTCCATCATAAAAGCGCAGCCCGCGATGGTCATGGAGTGACTATCAACATGGTTGGGAGAGGCGGAGCAAGACCCCAACAGAAGTCCGAGTCGCCCGACTCAATATTCTCCGTGGTTACGAGGTGCTAATCAATAGCCAAGGCCTATAGAAGCACCCGCCTCGCACCGAGCCAATCCCGCTTGACTATAGCCAATTGGTCGGGGTACTTCAAGAACATGAGAACTCCGCATTGCTACGCCTCAACCTTCAATATCGACTTCGATCGCCGTCCTCATGGCCTAACGAGAGGAAGAGATGACACTAAGAATAGAAGAGCAACAGTTACTATTCTTGCGCAACAAGAATCCATCAAGCTTAGAAATGATGATGGAGAAACTTGTGGGCAAGAAGAAGATGGACTAAGGAGGATCCAAATCAAGCAAGAAGGCTATAACGCGGATCATGATGTCCATTCGATGTCATCCGAAGCGAATCGAACCCGCATAAAAAGAGCAAGATCATGTGTTGCGGATTTCCAAAAGCACCGGATGCTCAAACCCAAGGGCAATCAAAGGAGCCGGGGTGGCGAGGCCATATCCTATAGAATGGGACGATGTCCCATATCCTCCAAATTCAAGCCACTTAACTTAGTGCGCTTTGACTAAAAAGTTCTCCGTCACAACACATCTACTACTTCCAAGCACAAACCGGCATATAACGGTAATGATCCTATTATGACCCGATTATTCATTAGCACTTTAAGGGAGTCGCCGAGTGGTTCCGGGTTAGAGCCCGGTTCTATCAACTCTTGGAAAGATCTCGCAGGCTCTTTATGGCCCGATTTTTGATGATGACACCGAGGTGTCTATGGCCACTTTGTCGGGTCGAAAAGCAAAAGAAGACGGAGTCTCAAGACGCTTGTCGTTTATTCGAACTGCCTTTGCACTCCCGACCGTGCCCTGTTTACATTCATCGATGTGCGAGCCAACCTCTCGATCAACATACTTTCTAAGATGGGTGCGCTGAGGCATACTCTTGGAAAGAATTGGTGAGGCAAGGCTAACAAGTTGAAAACATGATTAAGAGGATCGAGGCTGAGGAACCTCGTGACTCTCGGCCCTAAAAGGGGGTAACCGTAATAATTTTACTCCTCAAAAGCAATCGGGGAAGGAGACTTTAGCCGGAAGCCCAACCTACTTCAAGATCCTTCAAGCGTAAATCAAACGCTTCGACAAACCGCCCTCGAAGAAGTATGATTTTAAGGATGACCGTGTTATCCCAATCCTTAAAACTTTGCTTAAAATGAACAAAATCACGCCCGAAATAAAGAAGCCGAGGAAGCCTCAAGAACGGATGATCCAAAATATCAGATGTACCATCGAATGGTACACCATCCGACGGGTCATGTTACATATTGAAGGACAAGATCCGTGTCCCGCTAGAAGCGTGTGTTATGACTCGCGGAGGATCAAAAGAAGGTGTTCAGAAACATGGTCGCCTCCAATTTGGCGATTTTGCGGAATTCCGCGCAGACGGTAAAACCGATCCATCAAGCGTAAGCCAAAGTTGTGAACTTTGATCTCCGCGGGAAGCACAAGGTATGGTCCTTACACTACCGAAGGCGAATTATGTGGGTTCATCCCGACTTGTTATCGATGAACAATGGACTTCTTCAAAGTCAAAAGGAAGTCTTGTAACACCTCTCGCCGCGGCCTAAAAGGAGCAAGTCAATGACTCCACCGAGTAACAAACCGCTTCCGCCGCGACAACCTGTACTCGCTGTTGGCCACTCGAGGCGAAAAGAGTTCGCAAAGGAGTATCCCGAGGCAACACCGTGTACCAAAGAAAGGCGCCGGTGAGCCCAAAATGAGGGAGATCCGCTACAACAAAGCACTCAGAAGGACATGCCCAAACTTCAAGGCTCCTTTCCAGCTTGACGGTTAGCCCATTTCTCCAACATCCCTACGAGAATTACTTTATTTGAACTCTTATGCCTCTCTCAATCTACCGTAGAAGCTCATGAGAAGCGCATGGATAATGAAGCTGCCTCGCCATTTCCCGTAAAAGACAATGTGGTTTGTGTCCAATGTCATCGTCTTCAAAGGACCGATACCTTGCATTACTTTTTCATCGGAGGACATGCAAGTGAGGAACCCAAAACATGATAGGCCGTTGTACTTCACCGCTATATCGGATCCGTCCAATCAACCGAAGCTCAAGTTGACCCGATCTCGTGATTGAGCATCATCCCACCGAGGATCATACAACATCTTGGGATACCACAGACCGCTAGCGACAACCGACTACCATCTACGGCTTCAATGCTACTAATTTCGCCCCTTGGGCAAGATCAAACTCAAATGCCAAATAGGAGACTTGAAGACGACGCACTGTTACGCCATTGATGCATACATCTTATAATCTCGCTATTGGGTCGCCTTTGATCCATGAAAATCTGATCGTCTCCGCCTACGCTGCATCAATGCATGAAGTATGTGGATGAAGAAGGGTGGTTAAAACATTGGTCGCGAAAGGCAACCATTCAAAGGCGTGGAGAATTATTTTACCGATTCGCCCACTACCTTGAGGAAGGCCAAACCGATGAACCACGATCGAGGACTATGACAAATGAAATGAAGTCGACATAGAGTCCCAACAAGGTGTTGTTTTCAATGATGTAAAACCCTTTGTAATCGATCCAATGATCCCGATGACGACATAGTTGATTTTAATGAAAATTATGATTTAGCTTACGACCGGTGTTAAAAGTCATACCGACTGATGTCGTAAATTCTTCCACGGTATGCGTCGAACCTACATTGCACATGCCCATTCACCGCCATTTATGACAACTCAAAGGCACTTTAATTCTTCACAAGCGTTTTTGTGATACCGCCCCTAATAATGGTCGAAGACATTATCTTTGGGCAAGTCAACAAACCATTGCAAGCCGAGGTGGAACAACCCCAAGCAAAGAAAAAGAACCCCAATTTTCATATTTCGCCGACGGCGCAAAGATCCGATGAAGAAAATGGGATATGACTTCCTTCACAAAGAAGGGTTAAATTACGAAAAGGTATCAAAACGCCGATCCGACCGCTTATGTCCCTAAGGCCACCGATGATTACTATCATAAAACTCGTGAAGGGTTGGGATATGAGTCGCCGCACTCATGGCATGTTATGATCGAGGATGAGTCGATCACTCATCTTCAAGCAACTTCCGATTCTCGACGCCAAGATAGGACATGAATTTAAGTCCTTGATGGTCAATATGACCTCACCGATCCAATAGAGATCCAAGAAGATGATCTCTACCGCTATTGGAAGATCCAATGAGTCAAGCCTGGAATGCAATGGGAACATCGCTTTGAACAACGGAACCACCCATCGATGACAAAATAATCCAAATAAATATGGGGACTAATCTAATCCAAAACCCATATTCATAAGTTTATAGTTTGACTACCAAGAAAAGGAGAGCCTTATCGCTTGGTACAGAATATATCGATGTCTTCGCATGGAGTTATGAAGATATGCCGGTTTAGACCCTCAAGTGGCCATGCATCGCCTTAACATTAAGCCGAGCTAAACCTCGTTAAACAACAACAACGACGCATTTTCCCTCAGTCATGAAAGCCATCGTGAAAGAAATCGAGAAGCCGATCAAGGCGTGGTTCATCCGAAGTGCAAAGATCCCGACCGGGTAGCAAATATAGTACCCGTGGTAAAGAAAAATGGACGATCCGACCGCGGTGTTGATTACCGAGACATAAATGCGCATGTCCGAAAGACGATTTCTACCAATTACTTGACATTATCATCGACAACACATGTGGATTCGAGAGGATGTCTTTATGGATGGCTTTTCGTGGTACAATCAAATCAAAATGCACCCCGATGATGAAAGCACATCGCTTCCCAACACCGCCGAATATACCGTTATACGCTTATGCCTTTGGCTTGAAAACGCAGGGCTACATACCAACAGAAGATGACCACCATTTTCCAAAACATTTACGGAAGACAAGAGAATGCTACGACGATTTAGTAGTTAAGAGTCGCCACAAAGGTGATCACTTGCATGACTTGAAGACAACATTTGAGATAATGCGGCTCATCACCAAGATGAACCCAACCAAGTCTTTTCTCGGGATGTCTAGTGGCAAATTTCTAGGGTTCGTGGTCACGCAGATGGTATACGCCTCGATCCCGACAAGATCAAAGCTATCCAGAACTTCCACCTCCTAGAAGCCTTAGGAGCTTCGTGGTCTCCAAGGGCGCTTTGGCTTACATTCGCAGATTCATTTCCAATTTATCGGGAAATGTCAACCCTTCTCAAGCTCATGAAGAAAGGTGTATCGCTCGCTTGGGATGAAGATCGCCGAAGGCATTCAAGAGATTAAAACATATCTTTCTAATCCCCCGTTAGTTGCACCTAAATCAGAAAGCCCTTCCTCGATTTACATCCGCTACAGAGTATGCTAGCGTGTCTTTAGCACAGACGATGACAATGGCCACGAAAGCAGCAGCCTATTACCTTAGTAGGACGCCGGGGTCAATATCGATATCCTCCCATTCAAGGAATGTTTGGCTTTGGTCTTTGCCATCCAAAAGATGCGCATTACCGGTGGGACGACTATACACGCCATCTCCGTAATCGACCCCATAAGGGTATTTATGACCCACCGCACGCTGAATGGCCGAATGGCTAGATGGGCATTGTTATTATCTCAAGACGATATTCACTTCAAACCTCGGCGTGAAGGGTCAAGCCGCAGTGTGATCTTATGGCTAACCATCCTTTGAAAGGAAAAGTCGAATTGTATCAAGACATGCCCGATGAACCTTATGAAGCCAATTTAGCCTCTAAGGAACAGTGTGGCAATTGTTTTTGATGGAGCCGCCGAGAGCGACTCGACGGCCCCGCTGTAGCCGAGTGGGGTAGTGTTGATATCTCCACAAAACCACGGATACCGCTGAAGCCGTGTCGTTGTCGTAACCATGCACCAATAACATAGCGTAGTATAATGCGCTATTGATTGGTCTCGACATAGCCAAACATTTAGGCGGAAACACCTTGAAGCATTTGGGGATTCACAAACTAATCGTGAAACAACTAAGAGGAGAGTACGGTCGCACTAAGACCTTATCCTCATCATGCATGCCGCGGACTTTAGTCGACTCCTTTGGAAGCTTTTACATTGATCATGTGCCCCGCTTGCGTAATATTTATGGATGCTAGCTGCCTCTTGCAGCCTACGCTTAGCCTTGCCTCGAGAATGCTACTCAAGAGGTTATTGTGTCTAGTCGGCAGCTATTTCACCAAAATATGCATTACAAATCCAAGCAAATAAGACTAACCTAAGTCACTTGAAGCACGACCGGCGGTTCCCGATCATCGACTATGTCTTGTATGGGATATTGCCCAAGACATAAAAGAAAGGGAGTCAATTCGCCGACGAAAGCATCAAGATTTTACTATGATTCCCAATTACGACTTTGTATAGAAGGTCCTATGATGGGTTACCGCTCGATGTTTGTCAACTAAGGAAGCAGAGCAAGTCTTGAAAGAAGCTCATGACTGTTTGTGGAGCACACCACCGACCTAAGTTATGGGACCGACACGACTTGGGTATTATTGGCCAACAATGGTAAAGACGCCGTGGCTTACGCTTAAACGGTGCCATGCATGCCGATACATGCTAATTACCTTCACCAACCGCCGAACACTTGCATCCTATCACACGCCCCGCCATTTGAAACATGGGGAATGGACATTGTTGGTCCAATTTCTCCACCTTCTTCAAAAGGACATCGCTTCATATTGGCGATAATCGATTATTTTCAAAGTGGCTGAAGCCATCCCATTGAGATTGGTCAAGACAAGTGATGTGATTAAATTTGTTAAACATCATGTCATATACCGATATGGTGTGCCCAAAGTGCATTGTCCACGACAATGGTCCACAATTTGTCACCATGCCTTCACGCTGCTCATGATAAATTCAACCGAATTTAGCATCAACAGCCTTACTATCCCGGCATAACGGCAAGTCAAGCTTTTAATAAGACGATCATCAAGATCCTTACTAAGATGGTCTCTTCAAACAAGAAGGATTGGGATGATAAGTTGGGACAAAGTTTGTGGGCTTACCGACAACGGTTCGCGACACCAACAAAGTACCACCCCATATGCTTTAGTTTATGGTTGTGAAGCTATTTTACCGATGGAGATTCAAATTCGCCGCTACTTAATAGCATTAACCATCGGAATGACGATCAAGAAAATCATCGCCGACGCTTTGAGGAACTTGAAATGCTAGATGAAAAGCTTACTACGTGCTCAACAACATATCGAAGTTCTACCAAGT
This sequence comes from Asparagus setaceus, assembly GCA_012295165.1. Taxonomy (NCBI): domain Eukaryota; kingdom Viridiplantae; phylum Streptophyta; class Magnoliopsida; order Asparagales; family Asparagaceae; genus Asparagus; species Asparagus setaceus. The sequence continues at coordinate 3,591,684 of CM022709.1, read as the reverse complement.
CCGATTTCTAAAGCATTTGACAAGAAAGTTAAATGTCGATTTTCAAGGAAGGCGACTCGCTCGCCGTCCGACCGATGATCCTCAATTCTAAGAAAAAGGGGAAATTCGAACCAAAATGGGAAGGACCATTCAGAGGGAGTCTGCTTACTCGAATGGAGCTGCATCGCCTAACCAATCAAGAAGGCGATAAAATCATGATGCCTATTAATGGTAAGTTTCAAGAAATATTACCCTTAATTAATTATCTCGCCATTTCTAAGTATTGGCCTACCAAGTAATGTGTCAATACTTTATTCAGACTATGTCCATCATTGGCCTACCAAGTGATGCGCCAATATCCTATGTTTTCAACGCTTGTCTTCGATCACAAGTTATACTTCTATGTCACCGAATCCACCCGATCATTTCCATATCGCTTTTGTCCGAAAGTGACTTTATAGAGATTAACCAAGCGATATACCCTTATCAATTCCTCATCAATAGCGCCCATTATGTGATGTGCCCTTATTCCAACTATAGTCGCTATACTTTCGTGTCACCGAACGACTTGACTACTCCCACATGGTCATTTTTCTAAATGACTTTGTTCATAATCACCGTTGTTATACTTTCATGTCATCAACAACTTGATTGCTTTCTCGATCACGGCCGCTATACTTTTACGCCACTGAACGATTCGATCATCCCCACATGATTTTATTCCTAATAATGACCTACCAAGTGATGTGTCAACATTTCATCCTTTCAATGTTCGTCATTTCTCATAAATGACGTTCATTGTCCAATATTGACCTACCAAGTGATGTGTCAATATTTCATCCTCTCGATGTGCGCCATTTCTCATAAATGACGTTCATTGTCCAATATTGACCTACCAAGTGATGTGTCAATATTATGTTTATTGTCCAACATCGGCCTACCAAGCGATGTGCCGATATTTTAACCTCGCTATCCTCATAATTGAGGCTCGTTTACAATCTAGTTGTTTGTAAATAGAGGAGAGATTTTAGCATTAAGCCTAAAAGAACCTCCTCGAAAACTCATCATACTGAGGGGAAAAGTATGGCTAGTCCAGTTCAAACGGCAACTGGTAAAGACATATCAAGTCCGTTGATAGCTGGGGATTTGCTAAAAATTCCAAATTGCAAATGCAAATTGCACAAGAAAACATTAAATGGACACCAAAGGCGAAATTTTATAACAAAATCAAGGGTACATGGGTTACAAGTTCTCAAGGGTTTGGCGGATTTCGGTAGCAATCTTGACCATAGTTTCCTTTGTGAGCGACCTTGACCTCCTCCGCCGCCGCTATAAAGATCGCCGCCGAAAGTATAGCATCCGCTCACAAGAATGCTTAGCCCTTCCAGGTCATTAGATTCAGCTTGCACTGCGGCCTCGTGCGTCGTACATTGAGCTATCAAAGTCTGATGTTCCTCAATAGCAGCCGCTAGCCCACTTTCTGCCTCCGCCAATTTTGCCTGAATATCGACGTAGCCTTTGTAAGAGTCAACCAGAGTTGTTGGTTACGCCGACGCCAAAGAACCCTTTCTTTTCATCATACGTAGATGTGGCCTTTTCAAAGAGCCGCCAATAGACCGCTTCTCAAGTAGTTGGCGCTGGAGCTCAAATTGGGTATCATCCCTTATTCTCCTAAGCCGCATAGCACGGTCCTCAACTCGAACGAAGGGACCGGTCAATGTACTGCTCGCCATTTGTCAAAAGGGTCTCACCGCACTGATAAGTTCGATAAGGCCAGAAGAGTGAAGCTAGTCGCTTTGCATCACATCCGTGAGAGGTTCCAATACGCCTTTGATCCCTAAGAAAGTCCCCACCACGCCTAACACTTGAGCAGAGATTCTTTTAGGATGGTGAGGAAATTATGGCGATCATAGATACCTCGATTCTTTGACAAATCAAAAGAAGAGGGGTACCAAAGAAGGATTTGAACCCGACGGACAAGCCGAGGACGGATTGGCGGACTTCAATCAAGGAGTGGTGGCGACACCAAAGCCGCTGAGGTCTCAGCACAACCGCTGGTGGATCGCCAATCATCATCTCGGTCCCGGTTCTCACTGAACAACAACGATCACGGAGGCTCACAAGATACTGTGCATACCCTTGGCAAAGATCGAGGGCCTTCGCATAGGGCTCAAACTAGCGGCAGCCTTCAATCAAGGTTTCTCTCCTTACCCGCTGACTACACGCTGGTCCGAGGAGGCCCCGGTCTTTAGATCCTTGAGTTATTGGCACCAAAGCTTGGCTTCCTCCAGTTCGGCGGGGTGGCTTTGAGGCACAGCCCAACAGACCGGCCGGGCGAGGTAGAACTTTCAAGAGGATCTTCGAATATGTTCCGATGGTTCTCCAAAAGGAGCAAAATCTCCGTGTGCCTCTCGACATGTGTTCACCGGAGTTTCTTCAACACCAGAAGAAGGCATGTTGCTACCATACTCATCTAGAGCCTCATCTATATCCGCCGGGTCTCATGTGGGCCGGATTGACGGATGGCTCTTGAGTCCCATGAGGGTCGGATTGGTGTGAGGGCTCCACACCGACTTGGGGTTTAGCAGCCCCAAAGATCCGCTTCGCATGCAAATACTCTTTAGTCCCTAATGCGCTCCTCGCTGAAGTCCGCCTTCTATAACGCCCCGAATCAATCGTAGCCCGTAAGAGTTGATGTTGAAGCTCGAATTTCGCTGCCGCCATGCAATGCCACTTGCGCGACGCTTAACGTTGTCCGATTGAGGGTCTCGCTATGAAGAGAAAACGAGCACCCGTGCCGCCACCGACGGTCCAGCATCAAGCCCCGCTCCTACAACTAAGCCGCAACCGCCGGATTGTAATAGAGGATTGGGATTACCGACATACAGCTTGGTCATACCCGAACCGACGCAAAGCGGCAAGGTAGATAAGGCCCGCTACACATATAGGACCAAACGCATACAAGATACCCCGCCGGATGCTCATGAGCCATAAGAAGCAGCCTGCCGATAAAGTGGTATAACCCCGAGCATTGGGTTCATCCACTAAAGCTTGTCCATAGTCGACTCGAAAATGAGGGAGGCACCGTTAAAAGAATAACTCTTATAGTCCCTGAGAGCTACCGCGACCAAGCCATGTAATGTTTGGTCCAATCGACGCTTCTAGCCTCCGATGAAAGGAGTAATTTGTCCCTCCACGCAGTGTAAGGTGTACCCATAAGGGTAGGGCAATGCATGACTAACCACGCCATAAGATAGGCGCATGGTAATTCCACCCTGGGTTCTCGCACTACGGCGTAAGGCATAGCAAAGACGCCGCGAACCCGCAGCGGAATACCGCAATCATGGCAGGAGAAGTGCATATTGACGCCCGGTGCAAGCGCATGCCAGGAAAATCACCTCGATGCCAAGATGTCAAAGCCGCCGTGGACGACGATATGTTTAAGCCACAACATAAGGTAGCCCGCTAGCACCGCTTTGGAAGAAATCGGCTCCCCGCCTCGATAAATATAAGTGTCAAACGCCGTTCCCCGCCGAAACCATGCTCGCCTCGGTGAGTCACATAAGAAAGCGGAAGGTTGTCAAGCACAAGCCGCGACAATTTACCCACCAAGAGGACCTGTGGGCACCACAATACCTTCCTTATCATCCAAATTCTTCAAAGAGGTAGTGGGCCCAAATATTATGACTGATGAACTTTTCCCCTTCTTATCAAAGACGACCGCGCCTACATGTGCAAATATAATAGTGGCACATCACTTCCCAATAGGTCTCCACTACTTGGGGTGATCTTTTCCAACCACTTTATACCCCGGATGTATTCCTCATACGGATACCGCCATGAGGTAGCCCGTAAACCTCGCCATCTCGCAAGGCAATCCCCATTCGCCCTGAGTGAAGAAGGTATGAGTATCGGATTATACAATTCCAAAATCCCAAAGAACTGTTGAGAATTGTTCCTCAAGCCCAGCTTGAGTTGCCCCGATAGGAGCCCTAAGGCCAAACCTCTCCAATTCATCACGATACTCTTCTAGAATGTATTCAAGGATGCGAGGCCACCATTGCTAAGAACCCCATCGAGACCAACCAGAGTCCGGAATCCTTGGCAGGAATTGCCCTCCACCTTATGGAAAGCACGACCAAAGGTGTTGGCCGCGACATACCGATTCGCCAACAGAAGCTCCTCCGAAAAGCCCGTGTTGTAGACCGCTACATGATGACCATGGCGGTCCACCTGCACCACCCCAGAGAAGTGACCGCACATCACTCCATCTTGAGTAGGGTTAGATCCCACCATCTTCCGAGGATTAGAAGCGCTCTTAAGGAGGTCGCTGAGCAATCCTGCTCCATTGGGCAAGAACATGTAGCGTGAGTTTACCACTGAGCCACTTGTACAAACCCAAGTCCAACAGATCCGATCTTCAAGATCATCTCCAAACAAAGACAGCTTTATGGATCCGGGTCCCTAAGCACGACTCCAAAGGGCATCCGTAATCCAACGCCAAGGTGGATGTTGAAGGTTCGAAGAAGTCTCAACTCCTCTTCACCCCGCCCCCAAATGCGTGAACGCTCACAAGAGGGGAGAGGAAATCGTTCGCCTCTTGAGCACCGCTTGATCCAAAAGAACCCCGCTGAGGAATGGGGTAGAAGGATGCTCAACTACACAAAAGAGAAGAAGAAGTTAGTCTCAGAGGGTCAAATCGCCACTTCAAAAGGACAAAGTCACTCAAGAGCTTAACCTCGCCAAACGCATCTAACTGCCATCAATGGGCTTAACTTCGCCAGACAAACGAACCTCGCCAAACGAGGCTCATCCAACAAGAAAGCGAAGCCTCGCCAAACGACTCATCTCGCCAGAAAATGAGCCTCGCCAAACGACTCATCTTTCCGTAAAACGAGCTCGCCAAACGACTCATCTCGCCAGAAAATGAGCCTCGCCAAACGAGGCTCACCCAACAAGAAAGCGAAGCTCGCCAAACGAGACTCATCTCGCCAGAAACGAACCTCGCCATTCAACCGAGGTTCGCTTATAGCAAAGGAACCTCGCCATTTAACCGAGGTTCGCTTATAGCAAAGGAACCTCGCCATTCAACCGAGGTTCGCTTATAGCAAAGGAACCTCGCCATTCAACCGAGGTTCGCTTATAGCAAAGGAACCTCGCCATTCAACCGAGGTTCGCTTATAGCAAAGGAACCTCGCCATTTAACCGAGGTTCGCTTATAGCAAAGGAACCTCGCCATTCAACCGAGGTTCGCTTATAGCAAAGGAACCTCGCCATTTAACCGAGGTTCGCTTATAGCAAAGGAACCTCGCCATTTAACCGAGGTTCGCTTATAGCAAAGGAACCTCGCCATTTAACCGAGGTTCGCCACAGCAGCGAACCTCGCCATTTAACCGAGGTTCGCTTATAGCAAAGGAACCTCGCCATTTAACCGAGGTTCGCTTATAGCAAAGGAACCTCGCCATTTAACCGAGGTTCGCCACAGCAGCGAACCTCGCCATTTAACCGAGGTTCGCTTATAGCAAAGGAACCTCGCCATTCAACCGAGGTTCGCTTATAGCAAAGGAACCTCGCCATTCAACCGAGGTTCGCCACAGCAGCGAACCTCGCCATTTAACCGAGGTTCGCTTATAGCAAAGGAACCTCGCCATTTAACCGAGGTTCGCTTATAGCAAAGGAACCTCGCCATTTAACCGAGGTTCGCTTATAGCAAAGGAACCTCGCCATTCAACCGAGGTTCGCTTATAGCAAAGGAACCTCGCCATTTAACCGAGGTTCGCCACAGCAGCGAACCTCGCCATTCAACCGAGGTTCGCTTATAGCAAAGGAACCTCGCCATTTAACCGAGGTTCGCCACAGCAGCGAACCTCGCCATTCAACCGAGGTTCGCTTATAGCAAAGGAACCTCGCCATTTAACCGAGGTTCGCTTATAGCAAAGGAACCTCGCCATTTAACCGAGGTTCGCTTATAGCAAAGGAACCTCGCCATTTAACCGAGGTTCGCTTATAGCAAAGGAACCTCGCCATTCAACCGAGGTTCGCTTATAGCAAAGGAACCTCGCCATTTAACCGAGGTTCGCTTATAGCAAAGGAACCTCGCCATTCAACCGAGGTTCGCTTATAGCAAAGGAACCTCGCCATTCAACCGAGGTTCGCTTATAGCAAAGGAACCTCGCCATTCAACCGAGGTTCGCCACAGCAGCGAACCTCGCCATTTAACCGAGGTTCGCTTATAGCAAAGGAACCTCGCCATTCAACCGAGGTTCGCCACAGCAGCGAACCTCGCCATTTAACCGAGGTTCGCTTATAGCAAAGGAACCTCGCCATTCAACCGAGGTTCGCTTATAGCAAAGGAACCTCGCCATTTAACCGAGGTTCGCCACAGCAGCGAACCTCGCCATTTAACCGAGGTTCGCCACAGCAGCGAACCTCGCCATTTAACCGAGGTTCGCCACAGCAGCGAACCTCGCCATTTAACCGAGGTTCGCCACAGCAGCGAACCTCGCCATTCAACCGAGGTTCGCTTATAGCAAAGGAACCTCGCCATTCAACCGAGGTTCGCTTATAGCAAAGGAACCTCGCCATTCAACCGAGGTTCGCCAAGCAGCGAAGTCCTATCCTTCAACCGAGGTTCGCCACAGCAGCGAACCTCGCCATTCAACCGAGGTTCGCCACAGCAGCGAACCTCGCCATTCAACCGAGGTTCGCTTACAGCAGCGAACCTCGCCATTCAACCGAGGTTCGCCACAGCAGCGAACCTCGCCATTTAACCGAGGTTCGCCACAGCAGCGAACCTCGCCATTCAACCGAGGTTCGCCACAGCAGCGAACCTCGCCATTCAACCGAGGTTCGCCACAGCAGCGAACCTCGCCATTCAACCGAGGTTCGCTTATAGCAAAGGAACCTCGCCATTCAACCGAGGTTCGCTTATAGCAAAGGAACCTCGCCATTCAACCGAGGTTCGCTTATAATAGCCAAGCTCGCCATCCAACCAAAATGTATAAACACATCCAACCGAGATTTGCCCACGCAATGGGCTCGTTACCCAACCGCTTGCCCAAGTAGCTAACTTCGCCATTCGATCAAGGTTCACCACCAAGGAAGAGCCGGCTCGCCATCTATCGGCCGCCTTGTAGCGACCCAAAGGCCACGAAAGCCACAACAATCACGTGGGCTAAGTAGTGGGCATCGGTTATACCCACGCCCATGCCCGTAGCCCACGCTCCCACAATTCCAAAGATGCCGCTACATGCTAAAAGCCCTATAAATGGCGGTGAGTAGCCATTGGCCGAGGACTTTGGACGGTTGAGAAAATCTAGCACTTGCGCCGCAAGAGAGATCGAAGTTCTTCATCAATCATCAACAACTCGCTCGATCACAACGGAAAGCTTAAACTCTACGTGAGCATTGAGTGAAGCCTTCTTTCGCCACCAAGAACCCATACAAAAGAGGAGTCAAATCAATCTTCTCTTCCTCTCAGAATCGAGAGGGTGTGATTGTAATTTTTCAAAGTCAATCAAACAAAACTTTTTCGACTCTACGCCTAGACTTCGCCGATGTGGGCGCAAGTCTCGCAGACTCTGACTTCGATTTTCAATCCGATAGGAGAGGCTGCAGGAATCTTCTTGTCCTTGTTGGAACGGTGCGCCTCCTCGCATGAGGAGTGACCCGTGATTCTCTCCGAGGACCGAGACGATCCTTGATAGTCGGTTTGGTGGTGGTGACGGAGTTGGCTTCACCATCGATTCGCATGCACTTTGTCTTTGAGGCGCCGCCTTGGACTTTGGCGCTGGATTTGTAACGCCAGATCCTTCGGCTTGCCCGAGACGGAGTGGGCGACCGAGGTTGGGGCACCATTAGACTTGGGCCTCCAAACCCGGCGGACGCTGGTGGCTTCTTTGCCACTTCCTTCTTTAACTCACGAGCCCGCTGCACCAAAGCTCGCGGCTTGCGCAAGGAGGCGCGGCGCTCCGGATGCGCCTCGGCGGTGGGAGTTGTTCCTTTGACACGGACCCACTCGCCGGTTGACGGCTTGGATAGACCGTCGATCACTTGAAGCCTCTCAAGAAGTTCGATCTTAGATCCGCCAGAAGGACCCCATCCATGGATTGCATGGCCTTGGCAAGTTTGCGCCATGCTTTGTCGCCGCTTTGGCGGCTCGCTGGAGAGCGCCGGCGCATCATCGGCGCTCATCTTGGGCACCATCCGGACTTCGGCCGGGGATTTCGCCATGGCAGCTGGTTGGACTTGCCGCCCCGGGCTCTACATCGGAGGCCCATCGGGTTCTCCTTGCAGCAGACCTTCTTGGAGCGGCGGGGAACTGATTTGGAGGAGGGTGAAGATAGGTACTCGAACTTCTCCTCGGTCGAACTCGAACTCGACCTCTTCTTCCACCGATAGGGATCCGCTGCACGACGACCTCCGATCGAGGCCGGTGGCTCCCATCGTGGTCGCCTTGTTCAAGGTAAAAGTCGGATGATTGTCATTGATTTGAATTTTGCTTACAGCTTCTTTGGCCTACAACGAAATTCAAAAAGAAATGCCTTTTATTTTAAGGCTTACAATGAAAATCAAAAAAGATTACAACTTTTATCCTTAGTGAACAAACACGAGGATCTCTATATCGGATCCTCGCTATGCGGGTTCTTTGCCCGTGTCGGGACTTATTGTGTCCGTGGACCACCGCGCAATTCCAATCCTGGTGTAAACCCGGGTTCTGGAACTACAGACGTAGAGGGGCTTGTTTCACGAAGGAAACAAAGCGCCTGAGGGGATCACACTCACGAAGGAGAGGATCGCCTTCGGGGATCACACTCACGAAGGAGAGGATCACGAGCGGTGAGATCTACTAGGAGAAATCACAGCTATCCCCGAGATTAAGACGGCTTAACCTAGAGGGTATCTCAGAGTTCGACCAATTCGGTTACTCGCCAGATCTGATGTCGATCTGGACTTGAGCTCTGCTCTGGAACCAAGGTCAGAGATCTCGCGAGGGCTCTTCAAGTCCGCCAAAATCCAAGCCCAATTCCCAAAAATCCTCTTAGATCGCAAAAATCCAGCCTTCTAAGCCTCAAATCCCCAAAATCCAAGCCCTTTCAACTTCAAGACCCCCTATTTATACCATGGGTATGCGGGCCATCTTCGGTCTACCATTTTTGAGCCACTACCTCGGCCGTTGTCGAGGTGGTTCTACCAAAGTGGTCGAGCCTCCTACCACTTGTCGAGGTACCTCTACCAAGTTGGTCGAGGTGGCTCTACCAAAGTGGTCGAGCCTCCTACCACTTGTCGAGGTACCTCTACCAAGTTGGTCGAGGTGGCTCTACCAAAGTGGCCGAGCCACCTTGGCCATTTTGGTCGGTTTACGCTGGCGCCGCCTTTGCGGCGTTTCGCTTTCGCCTTTCTGGCCGATTCTTCGCCGATTCTTTCGGTCTTCCGGCTTAGTTTTGTTCGTGATGTTGCCGTTATGTTTGAGTCCGACCATCAACTTTCGTGGCTCAAACGGCTCGCTTGCATCGACGGACTGGCACGGTTGATTCCGCCTCGTCGGCGCTCGAAGTTTAGTTAACTCGCTTCGCCGAGCTTCGCCGCGACGCCGCTTCGCCGGCTCAGATGCCTTGCCAACTCGCTTCATGCTCACGAGTACTCACTCGCCAATTTTTTCGGTCGTATATCGGACGGATCGTCGGTTGTCAACCCACCGCCACGAAGTCTTGTTCGGTACTAATAAGCAATTTTTATGCCTACAAGAGGTTTGTTTTAGGGTTTCTTTGTGAGAACTTGTAATCCTAATTTGTATTCTCTTTCTATTAGTGAAAATCCTCCTTACCCCCGTGGACGTAGGCAAATTGTCGAACCACGAAATCTCGTGGTCTTTACTCTTTTATTGTGTTTTTGGCTTTTCCGCTTGTGGTGGTTTCTCTCGACGGTTCCGGTCCGCTACCAACAATTGGTATCGAGATATTGTTCAGATTGAAGTGGTGTAATTTCTAATTTGAGGGGTGTTCGGTGATTCCCGAGAGAAGCGGATTCACGAAGACAAACAGAGGATGGCCAACCAAGAATCACCAAAGTGGGAAAATTCGAGATTGAAAAGTTCAATGGGAAGAACGATTTTTCTTATTGGAGGATGCGATGAAAAACTTTCTAATTTCGCAAAAATTGCACAAGACTTTGGATGGAAAGGAGAAGAAGAACAAGGATATGTCCGATGAGGATTGGGAGGAGTTGATCCGAAGCACGGGCCGATTATCCTATGCCTCGAGAGGGATGTAGCTTTGGTAGATGGAGAGGAAACGGCCATGGGCGGTGGAAGAAGTTAGAGGGTACCTTCATGACTAAGAGTCTAACTAACCGGATCTACTTAAAATTCAAATTGTATACTTGCAAGATGGAGGAGGGCTCATCAATCCGGAACACATCAACAAGTTTGATAGGATCATATCGATTTGAAAGACATAGATGTTAAAGTAGGAGACGAGGATCAGCGCTTCTACTACTGCCTCACCAAGTCTTATGAGAACCCGTGCAAACACCGAGGCTTGTGGGAGAAAATTTGAAGATGGATGAGACTAGAACGACACTTCTAGCGGACGATCTTTGAAGATTGCAACTAGTGACATGGCCATCGGCGGTAACAAGGAACAAGCGCAGGATTGTTTGCAAGAGGAAGGAGCAATGAGCGAGGAAAAGGCAAGGGAGGAAAGTCTAGATCTAAATCAAGACCTCTTGCGGAAAAGGATGTTTCAAGCGCGTGAAGCCGGGCATTTCAAAGTCGACCGTCCAAATAAGAGAGTAGGTGGAAAGAAGAACAACAACAAGACCGAGAGGAGAGAGGGCAAGGAAGAGGCGAAGCCACGCTTCGAGGAAGGGAGCGATAAGGAATGCTATGTCGCCACGGGTGGCGAGGAGATCTCCGGAAGTGGATACTTGATTCGGTTGCTCTTACCATATGTGTCCAAATAGGAAGTGGTTTACTACCTACGAGACATTGATGGTGGAACTGATTGATGGGGAATAACCATGCTTGTAAAACAAGGGGGCTAGGTAATATCAAAATCAAGATGCATGATGGAGTGGTTCAACCTTGACGGATGTGAGGCATGTTCCCGACTTGCGGAAGAATCTTATCTCGCTTGGTGCTTTGGACTCCGGTGGTTGCGGATTGTGACGAAAACGGAGTGAAGAAGGTTGTTCGTGGTTCCTTAGTAGTGATGAAGGGTGTTCGCCACGGTAATCTATATACTCTCGTGCACGACGGTGACAGGAGATGCAGCCGTTGAACTGAAGGAAATGGTGGAGACCCATGTGAGCACACACGGTTATGGCATAGGCGGCTTGGGCATATGTCGAGAAGGGTCTAGTTCTCGCTGGTAAAGAGGGTCTCACAAGAATCAAGGAACCCAAAGATGGATTTTTGCGAGGATTGTGTGTATGGAAAGTCACACAGGTTCGGGCCGAGAAGCAAGTCTAAGAGCGAGGGATACTAGATTATGTGCACACGGACGCTTGGGGTCCGCCGCATAACTTCCAAGGGTGGTTCCGTGTATTATGTCTCATTTATAGATGATTATTCTAGGTATGCTTGGATTTACTTTCTCAAGCATAAGAATGAGGTGTTTGAGACATTCAAGAAGTGGAGAACAATGGTTGAGAACAGACAGAAAGAAATTGAAGACGCCGAGATCCGATAACGGTACGCAGTATACGATGGTGCTTTCAAGGAGTTCTGTGATCGAGGGAATTGTTCGACACCGACACAGTCTACACCACGCCAGAATGGGGTCGCGGAGAGATCGAACCAACACCGCGAAAAGGCGCGAGTATGCGATCTTATGCGTGATTGGGCAACGAATGGTGGGCGTAAGCTGGCTACAGCTTGTTACATTGTGAACCGCTCACCACATTCGACATTGATGGTGATACACCCTATGGGTGTGGTCGTGGAGCATGCGATTATGATAGGCTCGTAATTTTCGGATGTACCGCCTACTATCACGCCAACGAGGGAAAGCTTGACGCGAGGGCCAAGAAGGCAATATTCTTGGGATATGCAGGCGAAAGGCTATCGCCTTTGGTGTACGGAAGATTCAAAGTTCGTGGTCACAGGATGTTACCTTTGATGAGAAATCCATGATTGCTAGGGGTCCAAGGATGATGGTGTTATGACCGGTGAGACTTCTAAGTCTCGTGTTATTGAAATAGAACCTAAAGACCAACTAGGTTCTAATCGTGCTCAAGTGGGAAGTCGTAGATGATGAGCTTGAGCAGGAGGAGGTTCAAGCAGAAAATACACAGCACTACAACAACAAAGCACTGTGGATAATTTGGCTTCCACTAGGCCAAAGCGAGCATACAAGGTGCATCGGCCGGGGTTGATCAACCCCTAAAGCACTATGGGCGTGCTAATATGGTTGAATACGCGACTCTGTGGAGGAGGACGAGCCGGTCTCCTTCAAGGAAGCTATTCGGGACAAGGATAGTGAGAGTTGGTTGGTCATGATGGAGGAAGAGATGGAATCTCTTCTGAAGAACCAAACATGGGAGGTGGTCCCATTGCCCGTAGGAAGAAAAGCTATTGGTTGTAAGTGGGTGTATAAAAGAAAGGAAGATCTTTCGAGCTCGGTGGTGTAAGATACAAGGCGAGGCTAGTGGCTAAGGGTTTTGCACGTAAAGAGGGTGTGGATTACAATGAGATATTTTCTCCGTGGTGAAACATACTTCTATTCGGTGCTATTGAGTATTGTTGCTCATGGTGATTTTGAGTCGGATCAACTCGATGTTAAAACAACCTTCTTGCACGGAGACTTGGATGAAGAGATCTACATGCATCAACCCGAGGGCTACAAGGTTGAGGATAAGGAGAATCATGTGTGTCGCTTGAGGAAGTCACCGTATGGATTAAAGCAATCTCCTACAGGGTACAAGCGATTTGACTTCTTCATGCCGAAGCATGGGTTTTCCGGCGATCATGATTGTTGTGTTTACATTCGAAGCTTCATGGAGGTAATTTTATCTATCTTCTTTGTATGTGGATGACATGCTTATTGCTTCTAAGAGCGTGGTGGAGATAGATAGGTTGAAATCTCAACTTGGTGAAGAGTTCGAGATGAAGGACATGGGTGTTGCTAGGAAAATACCGGGTATGGAGATTAGAAGAGAGCCGCTAATCGACGATTGTTCTTGAGTCAAAAGGGCTACATAGAGCGGGTGATCGCGAGGTTCGGGATGCAAAGTGCTAAGTCGGTGGTGACTCCATTGGCTCCACACTTTAGGCTTTCGGTAATCAATCTCCCACTACAAATGAAGAGAAGGCGACATGGAGCGTGTTCCCTATGCTAGTGCAGTTGGCGCTTAATGTATGCAATGGTGTGTACACGCCCGCATATTTCACAGCGGTTAGTGTGGTCGAGATTCATGGCGAATCCGGGAAAGGCGACCGGGAAGCAAAGGAAGTGGGTCCTCGTGTACTTAAAGGGTACAGCTTGATACGGTCCGTGTTTTGGTGGAGAAACATGTCGATTGATGGGTTTGTGGACTCGATTATGCGGCGATCTAGATAGACGGCGATCTACTACCGGTTATGTATTTAAGATACATGGAGCTCCGGTTAGTTGGCGATCGATGTTACAGCTACTGATGGCACTTTCTACTACGAGGTCGAAAGTACATGGCCATGGCGAGGGAGTGAAGGAAGCATTGTAGTTGTGGGGTCTTCTAGACGATTTGGGGATTGAGCAGAAAACGTGAACTTGTGGTGTGACAAATGAGTGCAATTCACTTGGCGAAGAATCAGTTCATCATGCTCGCATTCAAGCATATTGATGTCGTATCATTTTGTGCGGGATGTCATAGAGGGAGGTGATATTTCTCTCATGAAGGTGCACACGAATGAGAATCCCGCGACATGTTAACCAAGGTGGTCACAGTAGTAAGTTTAAGCATTGCTTAGACTTGCTTCATATCGCTCTTGTTGATTTGCCCAAGAGGGCATGGCCCTTCGGGCGTAATGGGTAAGGTGGAGATGATTTAAGGTGAACTACGATGAGCTTGATCCCTGGAGGGTAATGAGGCCAGCGTGTAGTGGCGCACTGGATTGGCCTGGATTGGCCGATGGTGATCTCTAGATGTTCTTGGTGTTCTTCGGTGTTCGCCCAAAATTTGAGGTGAATCAAATGATGTACGAGGTGGAGAATTGTAGAACATGCACAAAACATGCACAAGACAGCCAGTTCAAGAGTCGACTACTAGGCATTGTAGTCGACTAATATGAGTTGTAGTCGACTAATATGAGTTGTAGTCGACTAATATGAGTTGTAGTCGACTAATATGAGTTGTAGTCGACTAATATGAGTTGTAGTCGACTACTAGGCATTGTAGTCGACTAATATGAGTTGTAGTCGACTAATATGAGTTGTAGTCGACTAATATGAGTTGTAGTCGACTAATATGAGTTGTAGTCGACTAACTGTATTGTAGTCGACTAATCTATAGCTCATTAGTCGACTAATATGAGTTGTAGTCGACTAATCAAGGCATTCAAAACGGGTCTAATTAGGAATTGGTTTTAAACCCAATTCGCTTAGAGGTTATTAATAACCCCTAACCCGATTGTTAGGTAAGTTTCAAGCACGCTTTGGAGCACTTTGAGAGAGTTTAGTGCATCTTTGGAGAGGAGATCTTTTGAGAGATTGAGAGGTTTGTTTTTAGGGTTTCTTTGTGAGAACTTGTAATCCTAATTTGTATTCTCTCTTTCTATTAGTGAAAATCCCCCCTCCTTACCCCGTGGACGTAGGCAAATTGCCGAACCACGTAAATCTCGTGTCTTTACTCTTTTATTGTGTTTTTTGGCTTTTCCGTTTGTGGTGGTTTCTCTCGACGGTTCCGCGGTCCGCGCGCCCAACAGTTACATTGTTGCAGATTGACCCCCTGACGTAAAATTTTTGTACTCTTTTACCCTCAGGCGGACTCGCTAGTTTCACCCAGGGGTAATATATGACAAAACTTCACCAAGGGTAAAAGAGTCGAAAAATTAAGCAAGGGGGACTATCTGCATCTATGAAACAACAAGGGTATCAAGTCCAAAATAGTGATACTACAGGGGTTTAAGTGTGCAATTAAACTTGTCTTTTGCTTTGGTAAAGTAATACTTCATCAATTCTAACCGAGAAACAAGAAGGGAGCAAATCACTACCTGAAATGAACAGCAGAGAAACCCCTGAAGAAGACAAAGGTTTTCTTTGGATTCACACGGGCATCTACCCATCTTGCCCAAGTACTGAGGGCTTTATGGAATGCTACCACAACATTGAGTTCACCATAGACTCTATTCCCCTCTTGATAGTAGCCTTTCCTGTATTAAAAACTCCAATGTCAGCCTAAAGTTTTTGGTAAGAATAATGCTAATTCCTAAGATTATGAAGTGCATAACTATGACAGTCTTCAGTTACCCTTTCGAGGTCTTCTCATGAGTCCACCAATGACCAGTGTTGAAGATAATGACATCGGCATCCTTGTAGTTAGAAGATGATCTCTCAATTATATCAAGACGCAAAGTTTCTTTCGTCTCGTTGCCATTGGGCATCTCCCACTCTTGAACAAGAAAAGGTGTACGAAAAAATTCCACGGTGGCATTATAATCCTACCAAATGAACATAACGAAGAAACAAATTAGTCCAACAATTAAGAAAACTGTTATGGGTGATTCAAATACTAATCCTTGAATAGGATCTGCAATCTAATTAGAGTTTCTATTAGCTATATCTAGTATTAAGATAAGGACAAAAGAGTTTGTTTATTCTATTGAAATTAAAATTCTTATCTTATAGAATTTATGGATAGCAACAACTCTTATCTTTAGTTTTGATAAATATGACAGAGGATCTTTGATGAGAATTTACCCAACCTAGGGTCACAGCATCAAGAGAAAGAACGGATGGTTCTTTATTAAGGCTGCAGATAGTTGATCCACCCGACGACAGTAGTAAACATTAAGACGGGCTCTGCAGGCTGAAGCAATAAATTCAAGAGGTTCTTGATTTGGCTCTCTATTTGGTTAGCTCTACAAGTGTTAGAGATTGTTAGAGAGATTAAGTGCTTTCTGGTGTGTGATTCAGGATTGAGTGATTGAGAGATCTCCATATTGTATTCCTCACAATTTAGTAAAGCTATTCTCCTCATTTGCCCGTGGACGTAGGCTACAAGCCGAACCACGTATATCTTTGTGTTCGTGTGTTCTCGATATTTTTGATACTTTCGTGTGATTGATATTAGTCCATTCACGGGATTTGTCGTAACAAATTGGTATCGAGCCCTTAGCTATCAATCGACGAGAAGATGGCGACAACCACTACGAAGTGGGATATCGAAGTTTGACAAAGAATATCGGCCACCTTTGGCAAGTTAGGATGATCGCCGTGTTGACACAGAGTGGATTGAAGAAGGTTTTTTTCGGGAAGTCGAAGAAATCGGCTACAATGACAGAGGAAGATTGGGATGCGCTTGGATTTGATCGATATGTGCCGCACTTGATGCCTTATGGAGCTATTGGAGAAGGTGGAGTAAGTAAACTAGCTTATTTGGTGTGAGGTATTCTTCGTTGTATTTAAATCAAGATGGAGATTTGTTATGGATGATTCAAATACTAATCCTTGAATAGGATATGCAATCTAATTAGAGTTTCTATTAGCTATGTCTAGTATTAAGATAAGGACAAAAGAGTTTGTTTATTCTATTGAGATTAAAATTCTTATCTTGTAGAATTGATGGATAACAACAACTCTTATCCTTAGTCTTTATAAATATGACAGAAAATCTTTGATGAGAATTTACCCAACCTAGGGTTGCAGCATCAAGGGAAAGAGTGGATAGTTTTTTATTAAGGCTGCAGATAGTTGATCTACCCGACGACAGCAGTAAGCATTGAGAAGTGCTCTGCAGGCTGAAGCAATAGATTCAAGAGGTTCTTGATTTGGCTCCCTATTTGGTTAGCTCTCTAGGTGTTAGAGATTGTTAGAGAGATTAAGTGCTTTCAGGGGTGTGATTTGGGATTGAGAGATTCTACTTTGTATTCCTCACAATTTAGTAAAGTTATTCTCCTCCTTCGCCCGTGGATATAGGCTACAAGCCGAACCACGTATATCTTTGTGTTCGTGTGTTCTCGATATTTTTCGTGCTTTCGTGTGATTGATATTAGTCCATTCCTGGGATTTGTCGTAACAAATTGGTATCAGAGCCCTTAGCTATCAATCAGACGAGAAGATGACGACAACCACTACGAAGTGGGATATCGAGAAGCTTGACGGCAACATTAGTTTCAGCCTTTGGCAAGTTAGGATGACCGCCATGTTGACACAGAGCGAATTGAAGAAGGCTTTGCTCGGAAAGTCGAAGAAACCGGCTACAATGACGGAAGAAGATTAGGACGCGCTTGAATTTGACCGATATGTGCCGCACTTGATGCCTTATGGAGCTATTGGAGAAGGTAGAGTAAGTAAACTAGCTTATTTAGTGTGAGGTATTCTTCGTTGTATTTGAATCAATGTGGAGATTTGTTATAGGTGATTCAAATACTAATCCTTGAATAGGATATGCAATCTAATTAGAGTTTCTATTAGCTATGTCTAGTATTAAGATAATGTCAAAAGAGTTTGTTTATTCTATTGAGATTAAAATTCTTATCTTGTAGAATTTGTGGATAGTAATAACTCTTATCCTTAGTCTCTATAAATATGACAGAAGATCTTTGATGAGAATTTATCCAACCTAGGGTCGCAGCATCAAGGGAAAGAACGGATGATTCTTTATTAAGCCTGCAGATTGTGATCCACCCGATGGCAACAGTAAGCATTGAGAAGGGCTCTGCAGGCTGAAGCAATAGATTCAAGAGGTTCTTGATTTGGCTCTCTATTTGGTTAGCTCTCTAGGTGTTAGAGATTATTAGAGAGATTAAGTGCTTTCAGGGATGTGATTTGAGATTGAGTGATTGAGAGATCTCCACATTGTATTCCTCACAATTTAGTAAAGCTATTCTCCTCCTTCGCCCGTGGACGTAGGCTACAAGCCGAACCACGTATATCTTTGTGTTCGTGTGTTCTCGATATATTCGTGCTTTCGTGTGATTGATATTAGTTTATCCTGGAGTTTGTCATAACAAAAACAACTTGATTTCTTAACATAATCAAGTTGATTATTTAAGAAAATAGTACATGTAGCAGGTGTTGACTTTGACCGAGGCCCCTACAATAGCATCACGTTCTAATATGTTAATAGGCTGCAAAATACAACTCGATGGCTTTAAGAAAACAACTTGATTATTTAAGAAACAGGATATAATAAGATTCAGATCTAGCAATTCATTAAGCAGATTTTAACTCATTAATTTCTTAACATAATCGATAAGAATCTGTATTAACTCACTGAACCACTTACAAAAACTATAGATTTCCTAGCCTTTATACTTTCAGTATGGTAATTAAGGCTAATACAACCATATAACACCGACGAAAGTCTCATTAAGCCAAGTCAAGCTTCCAACTAATTACTAGTCAGAAGTTGACATACATTACAAAATAGTATATGCAATAGCATCATGTGTTAATATGCTACGTAGCAACTAAAGTACCTGTAATGAGTGTAGCAAGCAAAGTCAAGTGTCATACTTTGGGAATCTTGACTTCTACCACTCCTCGGTCTCTTACTAAATGCAGTATTTTACTGAATATGTGCATAAAATTATTGGCAAAAGGACATAATTAAGTAATTGCTTACTATAAACGTAACGCTGCATAGCACATGCCATGTTTCGAAGATGTATGCACAATGGGGGTGGTTTGCCACCAGCATGTGTCTAAGATGCATATAAAATTAATGGCGAAATTTCCAAACTGAGATTTGGTTAGTCAGTCCAAATCAATGATTAACAGAAAATAATAATAATAAATATGTTTGGTACAAAGATTTAAAGCTGAAGGAGCAGGTGGGACTCTAATGAGAGGCAGGAGCAGGTGGGTCACATGAAGAAGGTGACCAAGGCTTGATTCAATAACAAATACTTTACATCTTTAAAATTACATGATCTGATAGCTTACAAGCTTTTCATCTTTGGAGTTGATGTACTAAAGTTAACCACCTCTTGCATCGGGTGTAGGAGATCGCTAAGATTATAAAATATTTGCATAAATGAAAGTAATACGAAGATAATTAAACAGCATCATGTTATCACAATCTTAATTTTCAAATCCAGTTGATACCCTATTTTATGCATGGTTATGATTTGTCTCAAGTAAAAGTAAAAAAAAGAGCAATTCAAAGGGTCAGTGACATGAGTCACATTCAAAAAGATGTCAACTACACTCAAGATAGATGCAACTATCAAGAAATTAATTGAAGATTGTGATTAAGAAAATGCCATCTCTATTGCCAAATCAATAGGCAGATGAGCCAAAATACAATCAGTACACTTATGCTTTCGGTATGGTTAACTGTGCCCATTGCCTGTATTAAATGAAAGGCCATAAAAAAAATATTTCAGCTGCATCACTACAATGACATTCTAGCAATAAAGCCTTTAAAGCATTTTCCATTTGAACTGATGACATTTTTATAGGCTTACATCAAAGACCTTAAGTTTATTAGGTACTAAACAATGTAAAAAGGAAGCACAAAACAGTAATTCTAAACAAATACTGAAAATTTGTGCCAGTGCTCACAAAAGGAAACTCGAAAGACAGAATAAAGTTTGACATAGAAAATAGGCCTAATGGTCTAATAGAAAGTGTTATTAAGCTAAAATAGCTAAACTCTTGAAAGAGGAAACAGAAAATGAAAAATAGGATGGATGTGCTCATGATGAAGATACAAGAGAAAATAAATGAAAAGAATAACCATAAACAAATACATTCGTAGGAGAGGTAACTTTACATTCTAAGCCTAAATAGGCTAAAAGAATAATATAGAAATGGAAGATATGAAACGAAAACAATTAACTTTTCCTCTTTGATACATGAATAATGTATAACAGGGACCTTTCTTCTTCGACAAAACTCGTTGTCTCTCTATGCGAAAATGCCATCCCTGTTCTTGTTCTTCGAGATTTATGAACAACATGCATGATACTATTTGCAGGGTTTATCCAACTTACTGACCAATTGGATACTGTTTGATAATTATTTCGGCATATAGAAGCTCATTCCATGAATCGGGCACACCAGGCAAGCACCAATGGCCACAGTCTTGGGATCTTTTAGGACTTTTTCGCTCCTCTTCAGTGAGATTTGGCTTCCTATATACAGAAGGATGAGCATCTTTTCTATAATCTGTTAATCTAGTGATGTTCATATATGACACTGGGGTTTTCATTCCTTTGATCACCGATTCAAGAATTTTCATGTTTGGAGGATAAGATGATAGATACTTCTTATCCTGTATCGGCTCTGTCTCTATATCACATGACCCTCCTGAATTCCATTGCCCTCCTCTAAACAACAAAAGAGAATTCAATTTAGTTCATTCTTGTTGGTAATGAATAAATTGAAAGTAACAAGATTTCAACATATCCTCAGTTAATTTTTTTGCACTCTTTTACCCTCAGATAGACTCACTAGTCTCACCGGCCAGGAAAATATAACAAACCAAGGGTAAAAGAGTGGGGGGAAAAAAGAAGAAGAAGAAGCCCATACGGGGTCTGTCTGCAACAATAAAACTGCATGGACAGCGAGTGCAAAATAACGATAATAAAGGGGTTCTATGTGCACTTAACCCTATCTTTTTCTTTGATAAAGCTATACTTCATGTACCTCTAATCAAGAAGGAATGTAAATTCAGTACCTGTAATGTTCAGGAGAGTAACCCCTGAACAAGACAAAGGTTTTCTTAGGGTTAACATTGGCATCTACCCATCTTGCCCAAGTATTGAGAGCTTTATGGAATGCTACCAGAGCATGGAGTTCGCCATAGAGTGTATTGCCTTCTTGGTAGAAGCCTTTCCTGTATCAAAATTCCGATATCAGCCTATGTCCTAGGTAAAGATACATGTTTATTGCGGATAGACCCCCCTTTACTATCGCCAAACTAACATGCTATCCCTGTAGTTCTGTTGTTGCAGATAGACCCTCTGAAAAGGGTCAAAAAGTTTTCAGTCAAGTGGTCTATGTACAGCAATAGAACTACAAAGCTAGTAAGTTCAATTTGGCGATAGTACAGAGGGTCTACCCACAATTAACCCGTAAAAATAATGCTAACTCCTAAGATTATGCAGATCAACTACCCTCCTGAGGTCTTTGCATCAGTCCACCAATGGCCAGAGTTGAAGACAATGATATCGGCATCCTTGTACTTAACAAATGATCTGTCGATCATATCAAGACGTAGGGTTTCCTTTGTCTCCTTGCCGTTGAGCGTCTTCAACTTTTGAACAAGAAAAGTGGAACCAACGAATTGCACTGTGGCATTATAACCCTAACAAACCAATAAAAAGAGGAAGTTTTTTTGTACAATGATTACAAAACACAAGGCGTAAGAAATAAAACATGCATTATAAACAAGAGTATACCGTAAACAAGAAAGAAGAAGACCCTCGTGATCTAAATTCACGACGACCAGAAACCTCAAAAGCCTTGCTCTTATCCTCTACCGAGTTCTTTAAGATACAAACCAGAGACTCAAACATGTTCCTATTGAGTGAATCACCAACAAAGACCAATTGCTTCCCTCTCAATCTCTCCAACATATCGGTCCCATTAAATCTACATTTCAAATTCAAGAAAGTGGGTATTTTAATTTCGAATCAAGTAGTAATCAATATTTAACTAACTTCAAGCATATAGTAATTCAAGAATGAATTAAAAGATGAAAAAAACTATATAATTCTCCCATGTACATGATACAAGAGAATGTATCAAATTGCCCTATCTCAATCTTTAAACAACCGTAGTGAATCAAATTGGCAGACAAAATGTCAATAGTCCAATGATCAGTTGTACAAATTGTTCTCACCTTGGGATTTTGCAACCAGTTGGCTGCCATCGGAGCTTCTGATACTTTCTATCTGGTCTCCCATTGAGATAACAATTAAAAGACTCATCAATATTAGAGCAAGATCCCTCAGGATACAGAGGATAAGATTTATCCTTCACCCAATGCCCATCAAATATATCACAACCAATCATATCTTCAATCCATTTCTCCCTCTTCTTTCCATTATTCTTGTTGGAACTCACTTGCGCCGTTTCGTTCTTATTCGCAATTGAACTTGCAGAATTGGCCTTGGATTCTCTCTGCGTAGTTGAAGTTCGATTCTCTTTTGAGTCTCCACTTCCTTGTGATTCAAATTCAGTCTTGGTCTGGTTCTTGCTATCTGAAACTTCATCTTTCTTGATCTCAACCTCAGAATTCCCCTGTTTCCGCTCCGTAACTCCACTTCCTTGAGACCTGGTTGCAGCTTGATTCTCATTTGAAACTCCAATTCCTTGCGACACACTTCCACTATTGGTCAGGTTCTTGTTTTCTGAAACTTCACCTTTCTCGATCTCAAATTCAGAATTCCCCTGTTTCTGCTCTGTAACTCCACTTCCTTGAGACCCAGTTGCACTCATAGTTTGATTCTTCCCTCCAACTGCACTCTTATCAGAAACAGCCTCATCATCAGAACCAGACTCATTTTTGGTTGAATTATTATTGAAAAATTCATTTTCTCCGCACCAAAATCCAATTTGAGTCTGATTCTCCTTCAGAGCTCCATTGACCCCTGACCCACTTCCCAAAACCGCATCTTTAGAAGACCCACTTCCTCTATCAACTTCATTAACTAACGAGGGTGAAGAATTGGGAAGGAAGCGGGAAAATAGAGAGGAGACCGGACATTGATAAGAATGACCTGAGGCTTTGAAAGAGGAAGCAGAGGAAGAAGAGGATACATTATCGAACCAAGGAGACGATGCATTGCTTGATGCGTTGAAAGCGAGGAAAGCAGTGCAAGCTACAAATGCACATACGAAGCCATAGGCAAAAAGCTTTGTTGGTCTGGTTCTTGCTATTGAGATGAGTGGCATGAGATCAGAGGTGGTGGAATTTGGGTTTTGGCTCTTCATTCTAGAGATGAAGATATTGTGTGTGTGGAGAGAAAAAAGAGCGAAGGGAGAGAGAAGTTATAATGGAGCGAATTCGGGACAGACTGGAATTTGGTTACAAATGCACGGACGACAGAGATAGAAATGGCCTTATTAGTCTTTAGTTGGTTAAATTGCTAGTCAACCTGGGGCATATATAAATGGTAATCATGTTTGTGGTTATGATTTCTGTTTATATTTAGAATCTTTATTAGTGAAGTTGATCTTTTGTTAAATTTAATTGATAGCGTAACCATGTCCTGGTTGGGTTTTTAGCCTAAGAAATGGGATTATTGAGCAAGTTCATATTGAAGATACTGGTATCATTGTTAGTGACATCATTCTGATCATGATGAGTTATTTTTAGCTTCCAAGGAAAATGTTGCTAACTGCATATCATATTATCAACGAATTGTGAACTATTATATGTTCGTGCTAAAATCCCTTACTCATTCTTGTTCCTTTCAATTCTTGCAGAAGATATCGTTCTGATCAAGCCTAAGCTGGAGCTCTGATGGAAGCACACTTTTCACTGGTTACTCCTAGAAGAATTAAAATTGCCAGCAATCCTGTCTTTCACAAACAACTCCTCTTCATTGTGGAGCGCCATTAAAATTACCAGCAATCCTTTCTTTCACAAACAAATGATGCACATCGAGATAGATTGACATTTTACTCGTCATCATTTCCTTGCTAGCATAATCACCCTTCTGTAGGTCAACACTGATTCTTAGCAAGCATACCTAATCACCACAACTCAGCGACATCTGTTCTTCTTGGAAAATCACTTTTGGTAGACCCAAATACAGTTCAAGGGGGTGTTAAATTTTGCACATTGTATTTTATTCTCTTAATCCCACACTGCTAGGATCCTAGAACAACCCCTTTTCACTTGTATATAAACACTACAGTGTAATTAAGAGAATCTTCCATTTTCTCCCAAAGCTCTATGTTTATCAAATATATAAATGGGTAAATTTCACAAAACCCGTCAACACTTTGAGGTGTTTTCCAAGAAACCACCCAATACTTTGTTTTCGACACTGAACACAGAAACTTTCGTACATAACCCAAAAATGACGAAAAATGTCCACCAGTCCAAAAAAAATACAGCTTCTACAACTTTCTCTTCTGAAAATTGATGAAGATACAAGAGTAAAGAAATGCAAAGAATAACAATAATTTATATCTCTATTCACAAATAAGTCTTTATTTTCTCGTATGAGACGTGAAGTTACATTATAAGCCTGAATAGGCTAAAAGAATATTACCAAAGTGGAAGATATCAAACAAAAACAAGTAACCTTTTCCTCTTTAATACATGGATAACTCTATAACCAGACCTTTCTCCTTCAACAAAACTCTCTTTCTTCCTCTATACGAAAACTCCATCTTTTGCTCTCTCTCTCTCCTTTGTTATTCTGTTCTTGTTATTTGAGATTTATAAACAATATACAAACAACCATGAATTTAATATTTGCAGGGTTTATCCAACTTACTGACTCATTTGATATTGTCTCAAAACTATTTCGGCGTATAATAGTTCATTCCATGAATCAGGCACACCAGGGAGGCACCAATGGCTGCAATCTTGAAATCTTAATGGGTCTTTTCTCTCCTCTTCAGTAAGATTTTGCTTTCGGTAGACAGAAGGATGAGCATCCTTTCTATAATCAGTAAGTCTAGTGATGTTCATAAAGGAAACAGGGGTTTTCATTTCTTTGAGCACAGACTCAAGAACATTCATCTTTGGAGGATAAGAGGATAAATATTTCTCATCCTCTATCGGCTCTGTCTCTTGGTCACAGGCCCCTCCTGAATTCCACTGCCCTCCACTAAACAATAGAAAAGAATTCAATTTAGTTCATTGTTGTTGGTAATTGACAAATTGAAAAGAACAAGACTTTATTATTATTATTATTATTATAGAGATAGAGAATAGAACAAGACTTCTTTAATACAAACAAATTATACAATTATTATTATTATTATTATTATTGGGTTTCCCCTATTTTCACGTTGAGTATGAACTTAAGAACAATGACAACCAGTTTACTATAAACAAAGTTAATTCTTCTGAGAAAATTGCTTGCTCTTATCGGGTTAATTGCACAAATATCCCTGGTATTAACGTAGTTCTGAACTTACTACCCATGTAGTTACATTGTTGCAGATAGACCTCCTGACTTAAGATTCTTGTACTCTTTTACCCTCAGGCGGACTCGCTAGTTTCACCCAGGGGCAATATATGACAAAACTTCACCAAGGGTAAAAGAGTCAAAAAATTAACCAAGGGCGTTTATCTGCAACGATGAAACTACAAGGGTATCAAGCGCAAAACAGTGATACTACAGGGGTATAAATGTGCAATTAAACCTGTCTTTTTCTTTGGTAAAGTTATACTTCATCAATTCTAACCAAAAAACCAGAAGGGACCAAATCACTACCTGAAATGAACAGCAGAGAAACCCCTGAAGAAGACAAAGGTTTTCTTTGGATTCACATTGGCATCAACCCATCTTGCCCAAGTATTGAGGGCTTTATGGAATGCTACCACAACATTGAGTTCACCATAGACTCTGTTCCCCTCTTGATAGTAGCCTTTCCTGCATCAAGAATTCCAATGTCAGCCTAAGTTCTAGGTAAGAATAATGCTAATTCCTAAGATTATGAAGTACATAACTATGACAGTTTTCAGTTACCCTTTTGAGGTCTTCTCATGAGTCCACCAATGGCCAGTGTTGAAGATAATGACATCGGCATCCTTGTAGTTAGGAGATGATCTCTCAATTATATCAAGACGCAAAGTTTCTTTCGTCTCGTTGCCATTGGGCATCTCCCACTCTTGAACAAGAAAAGGAGAACGAAAAAACTCCACGGTGGCATTATAATCCTATCAAATGAATATAACGAAGAAACAAATTAGTCCAACAATTAAGAAAACACCAGTAATAAGAAATAAATTAGCATTATAGACGATAGTCTACCTTAAACAAGAAAGAATAAGACCCTAGCGTTCTGAATTCGCGACGACCAGAAACCTCAAAAACCTTGCTCTTATCCTCTACCGAGTTCCTCAAGATACAAACCAGAGACTCCCACATGTTCCTATTGAGGGAATCACCAACAAAAACCAGGCGCTTCCCCCTCAATCTCTCCAACATATCGGTCGCATTTAATCTGCATTTCAAATTCAAGCAAGTGGGTACATTAATTTTTGTTAAAATAGTAAATCAATAGTAAAACTATCTTAAAACAAATAGTAATTGAAGAATGAATTAGAACATAAAAAAATGATAGAATTATCTCATATTCAGATCTAAAGGTTTGCAAGAAATGCATAGATCCTGTTAGATGATGAAAATCCTCTCAATCTAAATCTAAAGAAAATAAATACATATGCGATATCAAAAATCTTATAATGACACTACTGCAATCAATCAAATGTAAGCTAATGTATCAAATTGCCCTAGCTTAATCTTAAAAACCGCATTGAATCAAATTTGATATGTAAAATGTAAATCGAAACAATGATTTGTTGTGGAAATTGTTCTCACCTTGGAATGTCGCAGCCAGTCGGCTGCCATCGTAGCTTCTGATAATTTCGATCCGGCCTCCCATTGAGATAACAATTAAAAGACTCATCAATATTAGGGCAAGATCCTTCAGGATACAGAGGATAAGATTCATCCTTCACCCAATGCCCATGAAATATATCACAACCAATCATATCTTCAATCAATTTCTCTTTCTTCTTCCCATTGTTCCCATTTGAACTCAGTTCCATCGATTCGTTCGTTTTCGCAATCGAACTTGTAGAATTGGCCTCGGATTTTTTCCGGGTACTTGATGGATCTACGTTAGATTTCAAAGGGGCTTCACTAGTTGAAGTTTGATTCTCTTTTGAAACTGCAACTCCTTGTGACTCGGTTTCACTCTGGGTCTTGTTCCTGCTCTCTGAGACTACGCCTTTCTTAATCTCAACCTCAGTAGTCCCCTGTTTTTGCTCTTTAACTCCACTTCCCTCGGATCCAATCGCAGTTTGATTCTCTTTTGAAACTCTAATTCCTTGTAACTCACTTCCACTCCTGGTCTGGTTCTTGCTCTCTGAAACTTCACCTTTCTTGATCTCAACCTCAGAATTCCCCTGTTTCTGCTCTGTAACTCCGCTTCCATCGCCAGTTTCTGTTGAATTCTCATTCAAAACTCCACCGTCAGTCAGATTCTTACTCAAGACTCCATTTTCAACCTGAGTCTGATTCTCCCTCTGAGCTCCATTGACCCCGGACCCACTTCCCAAAATCCCATCTTTAGAATGCCCACCTCCTCCATCAACGTCATCGGCCACCGACGACGAGGAATTGGGGAAGAAGTGGGAAAAGAGAGAGGAAACCTGGGATCGATAGGGATCGATCGAGGCCTTGAATGATGAAGCCGAGGAAGAAGAGAAGAGGTTGTAGAACCAAGGAGAGGACGCATTGCTCGATGGGTTGAAGGCCAAGAACGCAGTGCAGGCTACAAAGGCGCACACAAAGCCATAGGCGAAGAGCTTGGTTCTTCTGGTTCTTGCTGTTGAGATGAGGGCCTTGAGATCGGAGGTGATGGAATTTGGGTTTTGGCTCTTCATTGTAGAGAGAGAGAGAGAGGGAGGAGAGAGGAGAGAGAGAAATTACGGAGTTTGAGAGAGTACAGAGAAGAGAAAAGGGAGGGTGAGGATATCAAGGGCTTTCACTGGAGTGGAGATTGAACTGTTGATTGGGGGCTAGAAGTGGGCATGGATTTGGTTATATTATCGGATTTGCCATTGGGTTTGTTCGAATAGTTAGATTATTAATGATCATTTATGTGTTACTAGATGAGGTTATAGCTGTGGTTAGAGTAAGGGGGTGTTTGGTTCATTTTCTTGAAATTTCAAGAAATGTTTTCCACTCAAAAAAATATTTCTTTGTATTTCTTGAAAAAATTTTGAGAAAAGTTTTGAGAAGTCAAAAGATGTTTTCTTTTTTGACATTTTGTTTGTTTGGTTCAAAACAAGAAAATCGTACCATTACTTTATAGAAACGCTGTTTTCTATAAAGGTTTGTTTGTTTGGTTCAAAACAAGAAAATTTGGGGTGGGAAATAGGGTATGGGTGAAGTTTTATTATTTTAATATTTGTGTTGTCGATTTCTTGGTGATTTCCTTCCATTTTGAGTGGAAGTTGATTTATAAATTTGGGTACTTTTCAAGATTTTATAGAAAACTTTTCTATAAATTTTTGGAACCAAACAAGATTTATAGAAATATAAAGAAAACATTTATTTACCAAACTACCATTGTCGATTTTTATAGAAAACATTTCTATAAAATAGCCCAACCAAACACCCCTTAAATCTAAACTTATTGATTGTATTTTCCGTCTGGATATGCAAGTAACATTTGTTTTAATCCTTACCATATTTTTAGTATTTGAAAATGAACGTAATTTAATATCTCGATAAAGATTCTCTTTAGTTTCTGAATTTCAACTGTAAAATCTGTTTATTTATTAACCATATGCACGTATCTTTAGTTTCTAAATTTATCAACCTTCCATTTAATGAAGTGTCACGTCTCTTGAGATAACTTACTTGTGCACCTCACAAAAGCTAAATGGCGCTTAAACACCCTACTGTGTCACCACTTTTACATTTAAATATAAATACTTTAAGTTGTAAAAGTATCACTTAGATACCTTATGTTATAAAAACATAGTATTTTAATACCCTAAGTTGTAAGAAACTGCACTTAAATATCTTATTGTTTCATCATCTTTACACTTAAATATTCTAAGTTGTAAAAGTAGCACTTTAATATCCTAAGTTATAAAAAAGTAGCACTTTAATATCCTAAGTCATAAAAAGTAGCACTTCGATACCATAAATTGTAAGAAAGTAGTATTAATACATTCTGTTAGTTGTCGATATATTCCTAGAAATATTTCTATGACAATTAATGTAGTACTAACGTGCTAATTTTTAAATAACTCAAAATATTAAAGTATTATTTTTTCACAACTTAGAATATTTAAGTGCCATTTAGCCCCTCAAAAATCATTTTAAGCTACTTATATTATGTAATATTTATTCCTCGAGGAGGACAATTTTCCTCGTAACTTTCCATGTGAAAGAAAACTGTGGGGTCAAAATTGTCTATCTCAATTAGCTGTGGATAAATGCATCCAATTAAGATAGATAACTTTATCTTATATATCAATCCCGTCAAATTCACCCTACGGGAGAGGGTTTTATTTTTATGTGGGTTCATGGTTTCCAATAGACTCAAGAGTCTATTGTTAATTACCTTTATTGGTGAAAGGAACATTCGATTAAGAGTCAATAAAAATCATCAAAACAAGAGAAAACTCACAAAGCAAGAAAATGCAATAATATTATATTTTTTAATGATCATATACATGGCTTAACCAGGGGCATACCCCAGTGTACAAATTTTCATGTAAAATCTTAGACTACAGATGTGACGATTGAAATTTGGGTTTGGGTTTGACTTGGAGAAATGAAATAGAACTTGGATTTTTGTACCCAGTTTAGCGACGTAGAAGTCAAACTTGATTTGGTCCAGTTTTAAAGACGTGGCGGTCAAACTTAATTTTTATCCAGTTTAACGACGTAGAGGCCAAACTTGGCATTTTATCCAGTTTAACGACTTAGGGGTCAAATTTAGAATTTTATCTAGTTTAACGACTTAGGGGTCAAATTTAGAATTTTATCCAGTTTAACGACTTAGGGGTCAAATTTTGGTATGTTCCACTTTAGGGACGTGGAGGTCGAATTTAAATTTTTGTCCAGTTTAACGACGTAGAGGTCAAGCTTGGTTTGGTCCAGTTTAGTGACGTGGAGGTCGAGTTTGATTTGGGGTCTAGTTTAACGATGTAGAGGTCAACTTTAGAATTTTATCCAGTTTAACGACTTAGAGGTCAAATTTGGAATTTATTCCAGTTTAACGACGTAGAAGTCAAATTGGATATTTTATCCAGTTTAACAACGTAGAGGTCAAATTTATAATTTTATCCAGTTTAACGACTTAGAGGTCAAATTTAGAATTTATTCCCGTTTAACGACATAGAGGTCAAATATGAAAGTTTATTCTAGTTTAATGACATAGAGGTCAAATTGAGATCTAGTTTAATGAGATAGAGGTCGAGTTTAGCATTTTGACTAGTTTATCGACGTAGAGGTCAAATTTGGATTTTTGTCCAGTTTAACGACATAGAGGTCAAAATATGAAGGTTTATTCCAGTTTAACGACATAGAGGTCGATTTTAATTTTTAGCCCAGTTTAGCGACGTGGAGGTCGATTTTGATTTGGGGTCTAGTTTAACGACGTAGAGGTCAGATTTGATTTTGTTGTTCGAATTGTGTATTTCTAGCTAGTTTAACGAATTAGGAGTCGACACAAGTGAACCCTTTTGATCTTAAACTTATTAGCGCATGTTTTTACACCAGGTTATTTCGAGTGTATTTCTTTTTACAAAATATTATTTCACCTAGTTTAAAAACGTAGAGGTCCGCTCCAAGTTTGATGATTTGTCTTTGTATTATTCAGGGGTTAATTCGCAGTTGATGGAATTCTACGAACGAATGCGTGAACTCTACAGCTTCTAGATCTTTCCAGAGGATCAAACTGTAAATTAGGTTGACTTGTAATGGATCAAACTTTAATTCATGCATCTTTCAGGGTGTGAACTGCAATTTTTTGGACTGTTTTGCAAAACTGGGCTTAAATACAATTTCTGCAATTTCTGGGTTGTTTTACAGTTTCTACAACTTTTCCAAGGAGTAAAATGTAATTTTGGATTAAACTGCAGTTTTTCAGGGTATAAAACTGCAATTCTGGACTATTTTTTGTATTTTTCTAGACTTTTCAGGGGGTAAAATGTAATTCTGGATTAAACTGCAATTTTCTAGGGTATAAAACTGCAATTCTGAGTTGTTTTGTAGTTTTCGGACTTAAATGCAATTATTTTAGGGTGAAAACTGTAAATTTCAGACTGTTTTGCAAAAAAATAGGCAGATTAGGGGGTTTTCTGTAAATTCTGGACTGATCATAGGGTTTTCTGCAAATTCTGGATAGTTTTGCAGTTTTTGGAATTTCCAAGGACTAAACTGTAACTTTTACAGTTTTATTGGGGTGCAAACAACAAATTGGTATTGTTTTCAAGTGTTTTGGTTTCTTTTAGGGACTAGAACGCAAATTTGGGCTTTTATAAAAAAAACAAATGAAGCCTTGAGCTCATGGGCAATGGCGGTCAAGGTGATTTTCAGTGTTTTTTTTGTTTTTTGTTTTTCCGTTCTTTTTCCTTTTTTTTTAGTCCAATTACTTTGTTGATATTTACATAACAACCCAACGTTGGAATGTGTATTGATTTTATCTATTTTTTTTTTGTTCAAATAATTGCTACGACATCATAAGATCAACTCAAAAAAGAAAATTAACGGGTATAGGGGAGTACTGAGACTCCAAATGAGTACGAAAACTCGGGGAAGAGTATAGCGACTTCGGAAGAAGTCACAGAGACTCTAAAGTCAAGACTAATTAGAGAGAATCTGAGGACTCCAAATGAGTCTGAGACTCTACAGTTGAGTCACGAGGACTTCGGTCAAAAGAGTGCGAGACTCTACAGTTGAGTCTGAGGACTCCAAATGAGTCTGAGACTCTACAGTTGAGTCACGAGGACTTCGGTCAAAAGAATCTGAGGACTCCAAAAATCTGAGGACTCTGTCAAAAGGAGTCTGAGGGACTCAAAAAGAGTGCGTGGACTCACCAAAAGGAGTGCAGGGACTCCGAAAAGAGTGCAGAGACTCTATAATATTATTGTTATACAAGCGCTTATGCACAATTTTCTTTATTTTTATAACGTTATTACGTGCAAAAATTGGATTGATGTTGACTAAAGTGAAAAAGAAAGGGAATAGGGGTTTTTTGCAACTCATGAAACATGAAGGGGCTTTTTTGTTTGTCTTTCTGTAGCACCCGTCAACATCATCTCCTTTTTTTTTTCACTTCATCATGGCCGTGCTTCATCTCTTTTGTCAACATCATCTCTTTTTTATGGGAATTTTTTGTTGTTGCTTGCAGTGCTAATCACCTTCACCTTTTCACCTTTTTTTGATGTTGCTTGAAGTGCGCTGCCTCTCTCTTTCTCCTTCAACTCGTCCGCCTTTTTTTTCTTTTTTTTTTGTTCGGGAATTTTTTGGCTTGGGGGGGTGGGAAAATTTTCGGTCTTTTTTTTTTTTTTTTGTTGCTAGGGTTTTCTCCTCTTTTATAGAGGACACGAGGAGGTTCCAATTTATCAGGTAATTTGTGATTTTCATATGGTAGCTTCCTTAATCAGATTTTTCCTTTTCTCTATTTCTTATTCTCTTGGATTCCCTTAGATTTTATTTTCTTTTCTATGTATTTAGAGTATTAAGAATACTGTAATCCCCCTTGCTATATTGAGTTGCCAATTATTTCAAATTTTCTTGTTTATTTCCTTCTCTTGATTATATTGGACAGTAAATAAGAGGGACTGATGGAAAATAGTGGAAAATTTTGATTTTAATTTTCCTTTTATTGTGTGAAATATGCAATTCTCACGTTTGATTCATGGTCCGAGACTTGTGGGCCGCGCGAACGGGGAAGTTTTCGTTTCTTATTTATTTGGTCTTTAACACTCCCGACATCAAGTGACCATAATTTTCTATTGAAATCGTATTGGCGTCATGACCTGCCCCTAGCGAGTAAATCCGAGCTCGTAAGATATAAGCCGAAAGCATATATCCACGTTTGAATTCTGAAAACTACTTTCAACAAAAACTTTGTCTTGCTCAAAGCCAAACTTATTGTTAGCGTATGATAGATTTATAATGGCATACGGTGTCATGTATTTAATCTAATATCTCATTTATTTCCTAACAAATGTTCATGAACACCCGTTAGAAAAAGTTGTTTAAAGCTCCTATTGGTGCTGCGGAATTGACAATTGTAGATACAAAAATTAAATAAAAAGAAGATAAATCTAGGGGTAAAAATAAAAAGAAGTATAAAAATAGAGTTGAGCAAAAAAGAAAAGTAATTTCTCATTGATGCCCATATTCTATGGCCACGATGGGATCTCCATGACACGAAAGAAATATATAATAGTTAGTGGTGTGCATAATAGTAATGATTGGATCTCCATATTCGTCGCACCGGTAATCTTTACGTGTATCAACTAGGTCACTTTGCCTACAAATATAAATGTATTTTTCTTTTTAATATCTAAAATGGTTCAGATTATATCAGTAAATAAATTCTCCTGTAATGAATTAGAATTTTTTTTTTTACTTAAAAATAGTAGTAGTGAGCCAAAAAAAAAAAAAAAAGTAACACTGATTATAATAAGGAGTCTCATGTGATCTTTGCTTGTCACCGGTTCCGTTACCCGGCGCCCCTATCTCCGCGTGGACCCCACCTAACTCACCCTTTTCACTACGTGTCAAGATGAGGAACACTAGTCGTACACAGAGAAAACATCTAACGGTTTTAAATTGTCCATATATCGTGCAGTTGGCAAGTCAGTGGTGATGGAGATGGGAGCGTTAAAAGGGTAAAATTGCAATAATTGTAAGAGCCGAGGGCAATATGTTAACCAATCACGGAAGTAAATACGGGATGTGGGACCCAGCGCCGTCAGCGTCCGTACAGGTGTTTCTCGTCTGTGTTGTCTGCTGTAGTTTCTATCGTCATCGCGGTCCAAACTAGAAATTTGGATTCTTCTTTCAGAAGACGGCGATTTTTTTAGTACTAGTACATAGGCACGTGCGTTGCACGTGTTTTTTATTATAACTACTGATTTTTAGAGGGCTATTTGTAATTCTAAGATTTTGAATCTACTATTTATAGATTTGAAATATTCACATATTTTTTATAACTTTTAAATTTTTGAGGGTGTTTATTACAAATTTAAAAGTTTTGAGTGTTTTTTTACAAAATCTAAAATTTTAGGGGGCCGCTTTGAATTTACAGATTATCGGTGTAGGTTTAAAATTTTCAAGCTTTAAATTTTAGGGGCCTCTTGCAATTTATAGATTTTTATTTTAGGTTTGAAAATTTTCAAGCTTTTTCTATAAGTTTTAAATTTTTGAGCAGCTTTGTGGTGTGCTTTTCAAAATTAAAATTTTTATTGGTTTCGTTTGAAACTCTAATTTTTTGGAAATTTATAATTTTATGATTTTTAAAGTATTTATAGTTTTAGGGTGTTTTCTCAGAATTCTAAATCTTTAGGGGTTGTTTGTTTCTCCTTGAATTTCATTGTAATGTTTCAGATATGAAATTTTCAATTTATTTTTAAACTTACTTTTGAGAGTGTTGGAGTAAATTTTAAATTTTGAGGGTGTTTGTTGTAAATTTAAAAGTTTGGTGTTTTTACAGAATCTAAATTTTTAGGGGCTGCTTGCAATTTATATATTTTCATTGTAGGTTTGAAATTTTCAAGCTTTTTCGTAAGTATAAAATTATTGAGCTTATTTGGGGATGTTTTTATAAAATCTACATGTTTTGGTTGAGGGTGTTGGTTGTAATTTTAAAAGGTAAAGGTGTTTTCTATAACTGATATATAGAGACTCAGGGCAAATTTGTCCAAGTAAAGTTACGCAAAAAGCACAGGAGTTGCGGTAAGTATTGATTTTAGGGGACTATTTGTAAATATTGATATTTTCTTATTAATTTTAAATTTTGAGGGTGTTTATTGCAAATTTGAAAGTTTCTACTGATTTTAGTGGGCTATTTGTAATTCTAAGATTTTGAATGTACTTTTGAATTTTTGAGGGTGTTTATTACAAATTTAAAAGTTTTGGGTGTTTTTATAGAATTTAAAATTTTAGGGGCTGCTTGTAATTTATAGATTTTCAGTGTAGGTTTGAAATTTTCAAGCTTTTTCGTAAGTATAAAATTATTGAGCTTATTTGGGGATGTTTTTATAAAATCTACATGTTTTGGTTGAGGGTGTTGGTTGTAATTTTAAAAGGTAAAGGTGTTTTCTATAAATCTGATATATAGAGACTCAGGGCAAATTTGTCCAAGTAAAGTTACGCAAAAAGCACAGGAGTTGCGGTAAGTATTGATTTTAGGGGACTATTTGTAAATATTGATATTTTCTTATTAATTTTAAATTTTGAGGGTGTTTATTGCAAATTTGAAAGTTTCTACTGATTTTAGTGGGCTATTTGTAATTCTAAGATTTTGAATGTACTTTTGAATTTTTGAGGGTGTTTATTACAAATTTAAAAGTTTTGGGTGTTTTTATAGAATTTAAAATTTTAGGGGTTACTTGATAGATTATCGGTGTAAGTTTGAAATTTTGAAGCTTTAAATTTTAGGGGACTTCTTGCAATTTATATATTTTCATTGTAGGTTTGAAATTTTAATGATTTTTCTATAAGTTTTAAATTTTGAGCTTGTTTTTGCTAAATTTAAAAGTTTTGTGGTGTGTTTTTCAAGTTAAAACTTTTATTGGTTTCGTTTAAAACTGTTTTTTTTTGTAAATTTATAATTTTATGTTTTTTACAAGTATTTACAGCTTTAGGATGTTTTCTCAGAATTCTAAATCTTTGGGGTTGTTTGCATCTTCTTGAATTTCATTGTAATGTTTGAATGAAATCTTCAGTTTACTTTTAAACTTAGTTTTTGAGGGTGTTGGGATAAATTTTAAGTTTTGAGGCGTTTGTTGCAAATTTAAAAGTTTTGGGTGTTTTTTTGAATATAAAATTTTAGGGGCTGCTTGTAATTTATAAATTTTCAAGTAGATTTGATGCTTGTAATTTATAGATTTTAGTGTAGGTTTGAAATTTTCAAGCATTTTCTGTGAGTTTTAAATTTTGAGCTTGTTTTTGCTAAATTTGAAAGTTTTGCGTTGTTTTTTCAAAGTTAAAACTTTTCAGCGGGATGTTGGTTTTCAGTTTATTGGTTTCTGTTTGAAACTCTTATTTTTTTTATAAATTTATAATTTTTATGGTGGTTTTTGCAAGTATTTATAGTTTTAGGGTGTTTTCTATATATTCTAAATCTGTTGGGGTTGTTTGTATCTTCTTGAATTTCATTGTAATGTTCAGATTTGAAATCTTCAGTTTATTTTTTAAACTTAGTTTTTAGGGTGTTGGGGTAAATTTTGAATTTTTGAGGATGTTTGTTGCAAATTTGAAAAGTTTTGGGTGTTTTTATAGAATTTAAAATTTTAGGGGGCTGCTTGCAATTTATAGATTTTCAGTGTAGGTTTGAAAATTTTAAGCTTTTTTTGTAAGTATTAAATTTTTGAGCTTATTTTTCTTAAATTTTAAAAGTTTTGGGGTGTTTTTTGCAACGTTAAAACTTTTTAGGGGGATGTTTTTGTAAATTATAAATTTTTTGGGGTTGTTTATATCTCCTTGAATTTATTTTAGATATGAAATCTCCTTGAATTTGATGTTGGTTGTAATTTTAATAAGTTAAAGGTGTTTTCTATAAATGTGTTAATTTAAAGGTGTTTTGTGAAAACTGGTGAACAGTGAGATAGAGATAGAGATATAGAGATATATATAGTAAGTAGGCACGTGCGTTGCATGTGTTTGCTTCATATGTGAGTGGAAACTCAGGGGCAAAGTTGTCCAAGTAAAGTTACGCAAAAAAGTACAATAGTTGTGGTAACTATTGATTTTTAGGGGGCTATTTGTAAATATTCACATATATTTCTATAAATTTTGAATTTTTGAGGGTGTTTGTTGCAAATTTAAAACTTTGGGTGTTTTTGCAACGTTAAAACTTTTAGGGGATGTTTTTGTAAATTATAAATTTTTGGGGTTGTTTATATCTCCTTGAATTTATTTTAGATATGAAATCTCCTTGAATTTGATGTTGGTTGTAATTTTAATAAGTTAAAGGTGTTTTCTATAAATGTATTAATTTAAAGGTGTTTTGTGGCGGTGAGCGATGAGATAGAGATAGAGATATAGAGATATATATAGTAAGTAGGCGTCGTTGCATGTGTTTGCTTCATATGTGAGTGGAAACTTCGAGGCAAAGTCTGTCCAAGTAAAGTTACATAAAAAGTACAATAGTTGTGGTAACTATTGATTTTTAGGGGCTATATGTAAATATTCACATATATTTCTATAAATTTTGAATTTTTGAGGGTGTTTGTTGCAAATTTAAAACTTTGGGTGTTTTTGCAGAATCTAAAATTTTAGGGGCTGCTTGCAATTTATATATTTTCATTGTAGGTTTGAAATTTTCAAGCATTTTCTGTGAGTTTTAAAATTTTGAGCTTAGTTTTGCTAATTTTGAAAAGTTTTGTATTATTTTTTTCAAAGTTAAAACTTTTCGGGATGTTGATTTTCAGTTTATTGGTTTCGTTTAAAACTCTTATTTTTTTATAAATTTATAATTTTTATGGTGTTTTTACAAGTATTTATAGTTTTGAGTGTTTTCTCAGAATTCTAAATCTTTGGGGTTGTTTGTATCTTCTGAAATTTCATTGTAATGTTCAGATCTGAAATCTTAAGTTTATTTTTAAACTTAGTTTTAGGGTGTTGGGGTAAATTTTAAAATTTTGAGGGTGTTTGTTGCAAATTTGAAAGTTTTGGGTGTTTTTGCGAATCTAAAATTTTAGGGGCTGGTTGCAATTTATAGATTTTAGTGTATGTTTTAAATTTTAAGCTTTTTCTGTAAGTATTAAATTTTTAGCTTGTTTTTGTTAAATTTTAAAAGTTTTGGGTGTTTTTGCAAAGTTAAAACTTTTAGGGGATGTTTTTATAAATTATAATTTTTGGGGTTGTTTATATCTCCTTGAATTTGTTTTAGATATGAAATCTCCTTAAATTTGTTGTTGGTTGTAATTTTAAAAAGTTAAATGTGTTTTCCATAAATGTGTTAAGTTAAAGGTGTTTCGTGAAAAGTGATGAGCAGTGAAATGTGAACAGTGATCTCGATTTAAAATGAACAGTAAAAGGTGAACAAGAACACCTCTAGGCCTTTTTATATATAGAGGATATGTTAATATTTATATTATAGATAAACTGGTATCCTAAAGTTTAAAATTGGCGGAAAAAAAAGGCGAAATTGTACGCTCAGAGTTATAAGATTTTAACTTTAAATTTCACTATATTATCGTTCAAATTTTGTTTAAAATTCTGCCACATGATTATCACATGATAATATTTGACTTTTATACCACTAAACTAAAGAGAAATCCTTATAAATCTCTCCTTCCATCTTCATTTCAATTAAAATACCTTGAAATGTGGTATTGAACCGTGACAGAGATAATCCTATAACAATATTGACAACAAATTTGGAAGGAATTAGCAAACAATGAATTCTTAAATTAATTTAGTGGTGATGTAATAAAAGGCGTTAAAGCTAAAAATGATGCAACTTTCAGATTGTTTGGGCAAATTTTAAAATTGAGTATACCAAAATTGAATCGATGAAATATTAGGGTATCAAAGTGAAATTTAACTCTTATATTCTTTAGGAATTATATATTTATTCTTAGGATCTTTTATTGTCTAATTACACTGGAAAAGATTATAATCCGAAAGTTAACCTTATAGATGGGATCCAATTTCAGTTGAAACTGCATTTTTCGGGTCCTTCTGTGGACTAAAGTCTCCGTGGTTAGAAAAACGGAAGAAAATTGTCAAAGGAGTTTGAGTTAGTTATCTATGGGACCTTAGGTGTCGGTGTTCTCTTGATAGCTGGGTCCACGAATTATAATATTCAAATTTGATATTGTGCTTTTTTTAATACTTCAATTTAAGGTTTTCTTTGGATTTTTCTAATGTAATAAACTCAGATCGTAGATACACTTTGTTGTCTGATTATATGATCATCTTCTTTCTAGTATGACAAATAGACGATCAAATCAAAGCGGAGTGACATTCTCACTTAGAAAATTGATTAGTTTCTTACCTTCTTTTTTACTTTTTTTTTCCCCTTTCTCTCCATGTATATTCTTGATGCGGAGGACATTGCTAATGCCTTTTGGGAGAAATCGGATTGTGCGAAGCTCGGACCATCTAAGAAAAGAGGATGATTTTCGGCCAGATTTCGACTTCGACGGACCAAAACTTTTGATTCCCTCCATAGAATCGCTATTTAGTTTCTAGTTTTTATGGAACGTTTTTTTTTATTTTAGGAAGTCTATAATTGTTTTAGGAAAGGTTATTTTAGCACTTTTGCTTTGTTTTACACCCTATATGAGGGAACGAATTTGTGAACTCTTTAGATTGGTTATTATTATTTCAGAAGTTTTTCTATTCCTAGGGTTTTCTAGGGTTTGTGTCGTTTTTCTCGTACGAGAACAATTAGTTATCTCTTTTAATTACACTTCCGCTACATCAATTCTGTATTTTTTTGGCAGTTGATAAATTTCTTGAGCATCTAGATCCGATAAGAAGTATTGATTTTGTGTAAATGATGAATTAATTTGCTCACTATTATGGTTAGTTTGAAAGAAAAAGAAACATAGTTATGATTTAAATGAGTCTCATGAGATTCACCAAGAGACGCTTTGATATACGACACATATACAAGTGGACAGAAATGAGAGTTGCTCCCATTATATTGTTTGTTCATACTTGCGGTGGATTGTATTTATTATTTGCGTGGCGAGTACCCGAGTCGAGAATTTATGCCGGCTTCCACCGTCCAGTCGATCTTGATCCTATTGGAATATGCATCAATCAATAGTTTGAATATTCATCAATCAATACTTTTCACTGGCAATAGTGTGGTAGTATGTCTATTTATTGATATGTTTATCAATCTCAATAGACATTCTGTCCCTGTCATTCATAAATTCGGTCCATGGTGGCCCTAACTATGAGCCATTTGTCTAATTATAAACTTAACCTCATACTCCACAAACATCTGGCCTTTGAGATGGTCCCATCACATAATGTGCTTGACTATGTCATGCCAAACTTGTTGAGGTGATTAACATATGAGTATAGTCTCACATCGGATAAGATAAAAAAGTGTAATGAATTTAAATAGGAATTTGGGTGATATCAGTAGTATAGGCTTTGAGTTAAAGCGATTACAGCTTACGTAACTTGGCCATATTTCTGGTAGACTGAGATTTCTCCACAAAACTTACCTCTAGAACTGACATTCTACAATAGTTTGCTCTTCATCCTCTAAAAACACAAAGCTTGAATAGACAGAATTAACCTTTAACAATAATTCCGTAGTAGGCAGGATTAATTAGGCATCACTCTCTAAATTTTTGAAACATCTATTCACTAGATAGTTGGTACATCAAGCACATAATAATATAAATGTTAATGATCTAAATCACACAATCAATCAAGTAAAAGATTTGGATGGATAGGGTCCGCTAGTTCCCTTTAGAGATCTGGGATGATCGCTCCACGAATCGATCTGCACATGTCAACAACTCGTGAGAGGTTGGGGTTGAGTTCCCCTGCCCTTAAAATTCGGCTGACATAATATATCGGCTTCTGAGTATTCTCTTCTTCTCGAACCAAGACGGAACTGACGGCTTCGTGTGAGACGGCGAGATAAAGATATAAGGTTTCTCCTTCGAGGGGGCAACTCAGCAGTGGCTTGGTGCTCAAGTAGGTTTTGAGCTCTTCAAAGGCTCGGCTGCATTCGGCTGTCCATTCTTGGCGCTTCTTCTCATCCTTGTTTCCTCTTAGTATCTTGAAAAAGGGGAGACTCCTCTCAGCTGATTTGGAGAGGAACCGACCCAACGCGGCTATCTTTTCGTTCAACCGTTGGACATCCTTCATAGTGCTCGGGCAGCTGCTCTACGGCGGCTATCTTTTTGAGGTTGATTTCGATGCCTCTCTGAGTGATCATGAACCCTAAGAACTTTCCCGATTGCACCCCGAAAGCACATTTGGCTGGATTGAGCTTCATGCAGTATCTGCGTAGGACAACAAAGGTTTCTTCCAAGTCAGCTACATGGGATGATGCCTGCTTCGACTTCACCAGAATGTCGTCGACATACGCCTCCACATTACGACCGAGTTGGGGCTTAAAAATTTTATTGACCAGCCTCTGATAGGTGGCTCCTGCATTTTTGAGTCCAAAAGGCATGACTCTAAAACAATAGGTCCCCTGATCGGTAATAAAGGCTGTCTTCTCTTGATCATGCTCCGCTATGAGGATTTGGTTGTACCCCAAGAAGGCGTCCATAAAGCTCAATAGTGCATGACCCGCACTATCGTCCACTAATTGATCAATCCACGGGAGGGGGTAGCTGTCTTTAGGACAGGCCTTGTTGAGGTCGGTAAAGTCAGTGCACATCCTCCACTTGTTCAGCTTCTTCTTCACCAATACCACATTAGACAACCAGTCTGGGTACTGGACTTCTCGGATGAATCGGGCTTTCAAGAGTCGGTCAACCTCTTCTGCCGCCGCCTTCTGCCTCTCTGCTCCAAGATGCCTCTTCTTTTGTCGAACGGGTTTGGTATGCCGATCTATCGACAACTCGTGGCATATAACCTCGGAAGGGATGCCAGGCATGTCTTCTGGTCCCCAGGCGAATACGTCAGCGTTCGCTCTTAGGCATGCGATTACTGCGTTTTGTTGGGGTTCTTCTAGGCTGGACCCAATCTTGATCCTCTTCGCCCCGTCTTGCCCGATTGGTATCTCCTAGAGTTCTTCGACAGGGGTAGTTCTCTCTCGTTCCAGCTTCTTTTCCATCTGAAGGCTCGTCCTCTCAATGGGGAGGGTTTCGGAGGTTCCCTTTCCCTTCATCGAGAGGGCATAACAGGACCGAGCTTCCTTTTGGTTGCTTCGAACCACTCCGACCCCATGGGTGTCGAGAATTTGATTATCTGGTGATAGGTTGAAGGGATCGCCTGAAGGTTATTAAGGGCTGCCCTGCCTAAAATAACGTTGTATGCGGATTGGATAGTCATCACCAGGAATTGCGTCTGCACCGTGGATTGGTGGGGGCTCGCCGACCGTTAGAGAGAGAGAGATGATCCCCAATGGTGCTACGGCATGGCCTGTGAACCCAATGATGGGTCCCAGGCAAGGCTGGAGAGCAGACCGGTCGATGCCCATCTGGTTAAAGGCACTGACGTATAGGATGTCGGCAGAGCTACCGGTATCGACCATGACCCGCTTGACTAAAAAGCTGTCAATCTTGACAGTGATGATGATTGGGTCTTCATACGGTGTCTTGACGCCTTCTAGGTCGGAGTCGCTGAAGGTGATTGACTCCTCTGACCTGGGCTTCTTGTTGCTCTTGTCGATGTGCAAGGCTCGCCTGGCGTACCGTTTGCAAGCGTTGTTGGAGTTCCCTCCTGCTACAGGGCCGCCACTGATTGTCATAATGATCCCTTTCTGCTGCTTGCCCATTTGTGAATGGCTTCTTCTGCATTCTTTGTTGTAGTTCTTGGTGGTGGGGCGATCTGGAACGAGACTTCCTCCCGGCATCTCTTCGAGGGGGGTCCCTAAGGTCTCGTGGAGTGGTGAGCTTCTTCATGTAACCTTGACTGATCAGATCTTCAATGTCCCTTTGGAGGATCCTGCAATCATTGGTGAGGTGTCCATGATCTTGATGATACCGAAAAACTATCGGGTATCCCGATCCCTAGGGTTGGATCGCATCTGTGGAGGAGGGCCGTTGAGGAGTCCTTCTTCGCACAAGCAAAGGGCGCCTCGTGAGGGAAGTGTTGAGGACTGTTAGGTCGGGGCCGAGCTTGTTGTTTCTGGTTCCTCCTTGTCCTCGTGGGACTGTTGTGTCTCGGGGATCTCTTGCC
This sequence comes from Asparagus setaceus, assembly GCA_012295165.1. NCBI lineage: Eukaryota > Viridiplantae > Streptophyta > Magnoliopsida > Asparagales > Asparagaceae > Asparagus > Asparagus setaceus. Next base: position 3,548,828 of record CM022709.1, on the reverse strand, counting down.
ATTCCGGCCGCAGGCTGGGTGGAGACTCTCTTCTGTAGATTGGTGTCGGTTCGACTGGCGGAATGGATTGTGCCGCCTGGACGACCGGAGATATGGGAGGCGCCGCGGCCAATGCTGCAGCCGCCGCAGCCTCTACTGCTCTGCTGCAACTTTGTAAGTTCTGGTGTCTTCCATGTCCATATATCCATGTGCCTTAGCCATCATCTTCTCGTAAGATGTGTAATGCTTCTTAGCAAGAGAATCGGCCAGCTCATTATCGAGCAGGCCTGCTACAATGGCTACCATGGCCACCTGACTGCCGGGGTCTTCTACTTCCAGCCGCTTCATCTGGAATCTCTTGATGTAGTCTCGCAGGCTCTCCCCTTGCTCTTGTCGGGTCTGAATCAACGCATGTGGGGCGAGCTTCCGTTTGGCACCTGCCATGAAGTGGTGGACGAACTTCCGACTCAACTACTCGAAGCTGCCAAGTGATTGCTTCGGCAGACCATTCCACCAAAGCCTAGTGCTATCCGCCAATGTGATGGGGAAACATTTGCATATGGTCTCTTCTGGTGCATGTAATATGACCATCATGTCGTAGTAGTTCTGGACTGTAGGCATAAAAAATTGCTTATCAGTACCCGAACGAAACTCGTGACGGTGGGTTGGCAACTAACGATCCATTCGACAAACCGACGTCGCAAAACGCGTCACGCCGCAAAAACGCCAGAGCTTAGTCGACGAAGCACATGAAGTGAGTCGGCAAGACGCACGAGCCAATGAAACGACGCGTCGAAGTTGACTAAACTCAAACGCTGACGACGGAATCAACCGCATTTAGTCCGCCAATGCAAACGGGCCGCTTAAGCTCTAAAAGTTGATCGCACGGACTCAAACACAACGGCGATATTACCGAGCAAAACTAAGCCCGAAGACCGAAGAATCGACGAAGAATCGACGGAGAAACGACGCTGAACGACGAAAACGCCGCGAAGACGGCCGCTGCCAAACCTCGCCAAAGTGGCTAAGGTGGCTCGGCCAGTGGTCGAGGTGCTCGGCCATGGGCCGAGCCACCAAGGTGGCCGGCGTGACACCCCTATTGTATAAATAGGGGGTCTTGACTTCGTGAGGGGAGAAACGGCGGATTAGAGAGGACTTCGGGCTTGGGATTTTGGAGGATTTGACTTCTGGGCTTGAGCGCGGATTTTCGAGGATCTTCTGAAGAGTTCTCACGAGATCCACGAGCCGTCGACGCACCGTTCCGAGCACCGGCGAGCACAAGTCCAGTCGACGTCTGATCTACAAGCGGAAGGTAACTGAATTCGGGTCGAACTACAGATACCCTCTAGGTTAAGCTTCGTCTTAACCTCAGGGATAGCGCTGTGATTTCTCCTAGTAGATCTCACCTCCGGCGATCCTCTCCTTCGTGAGTGTGATCCCCGCAGCGATCCTCTCCTTCGTGAGTGTGATCCTCAGCGCGCTTCCTTCTCTTCGTGAAACGAGCCCCTTTACATCAGAGTTCCGAACCCTGGTCCTTACACCTGATTGAATTATGCGGTGGTCCACGGACACAAAAGTCCCCAAGACAGCAAAGAACCCACGCAAGTGAGGATCCGATATAACAGATCCTCGTGTTTGTTCACAAGGATAAAAGTTATAATCTTTTGATTTTCATTGTACGCTTTAAAATAAAAGGCATTTCTTTTGAATTTTGTTGTAGGCCAAAGAAGCCGTAAGCAAGTTCAAATCAATGACAATCATCCCAACTTTTACCGCGAACAAGCCGGGCGAATACGCTGGGAGCCACCGCCTCGATCGGAGGTCGCGGTCGCGCCGGGATTCCTATCCCGGTGGAGGAAGAGGTCGAAGTTCGAAGTTCGACCAAGAGAAGTACGAGGAGTATCTTTCCTCGCCTTCCGTGATCCAGTTCCCCGCCGCCCAAGAAGATCTCCGCCGCAAGGAGAACCCGATGGGCCTCCGATGTAGAGCCCCGTGACGGCGAAGTCCAACTCCGCCGCAGTAGCGAAATCCCTTCGGCGCCCAAGTCCGATGGCTCGAGATGAACATCGATGACGCTACCGCCTCCAAGCGAGCCCGCCAAAGGCGACGACAAAGCATGGCGCCGCAAACTCGCCAAGGCCATGCAATCCATGGATGGGGTCCGCTACGGCGGATCTAAGATCCAGATTCACGCAGAGGCTCCTCAAGGAATCGACGGTCCATCCAAGCCGCCAACCAACGAGTGGGTCCGTGTCAAACGGAACCGCCCACGCTCAGAGCGATCCGAAGCGCCGTGACTTTGCACAAGCACGAAGCTTTGTGCAAAGAAGCTTGTGAGTTGAAGAAGGAGGTGGTAAAGAAGCCATCAACGCATCACCGTGTTTGGAGACCCAAGTCTAATGGTGTCCCAACCTCGCTTGCCCACACTCGCCTCGCACTTAAACCGAAGAATACAGCGCTGTAAATCCAACGCCAAGGTCCAAGACCGACGGGCCAAAGTCAGCATGCCTCAGATTCGAACCGCGGTGAAGCCAACTCCCGCTACCACCACCAAACCAACTATCAAAGATCGCTGGGTCCTCTCAAGGGAGCACGGTCACTCCTCATACAGAGGCCGCACTGCCCGTAAAGGACCGGAGATTCCGCAACCCCACCAACCGGATTAAAGATCGTCCGAGAGTCCCCGAAACTTCACGCCACATAAGCGAAGTCAAGGCGAAGTTACTTGTAGTTTTGACCATTCTCGAAGGAGACGCCTCGCCCGATGACGACGACGTTATACCCCAACACACGGCAGACATTCCTGCATTACCACACCGACGAACTACGGTAAGGGGTACGAAAATCTCAAGGGATTCCCCTAAATTGACGCTGTCATGCTTGTGCTCCAAGCTCATCAAGACGGTGCTCTCGAGTGCAATTGCCGCAAGAAACCCGTAAAGGGTATCGGTCTTCCAGGCTTAGCACCAACACGCCGGAGACCTAGGTCAAGGCGACCAGAAGGATGACATCCCGAGAGGATGAATTGCCGAGGTCACTAATAACATGACCGCAAAGAATCGCCGCCACGCCATCCCGACATCGCAACGGTTAACTCGCTTATGGTCCGACTATCCGACGGTCCGTGATAACGACAAGCTTCAAAGGGATACCCGCGAGGATGATGCGCCGATATTGGCTCCAATTGCCTCGGATCACACCAGATCTAGCTAAGGGAGCCCTAAGAAACGCCATGATCGCATGCATCAAGTGGCTAAAATGCTAGATGAAGCTGAATAAGCAACGGAAAACTTCAAGCTAGAGATGGAGTTGGCCATGCAGACGATGAGAGAAATGCATGACCAACAGATCCAAGCCTTGACGAAACATCAAGGTGAATCGAAGTCACGCGATCAACGCCGATGAAGATGATAGCGATTCGCATCGAGGAACCACAAGAAGATGATAACCTCCCGAACCCCGCAACGCCGGGCAAAACATAGATGTTGCTGCTCTCAGAAAGCGAAGATCAAAGACTTGGAGAGCAAAATCAACTCATTGATTTCCGCCAAGAAGTAAAGAAGACAGTATTCCTTGCCCATACCCAGGGAGTGGGAATCAATCCCACCCGAAGTTTAACTTAATAAACTTCACACCATTTGATGGAAGGGTTCCCCGACGCAAAGACTTGATTTATTTCAAGTCACACTCTGAAGTTATTTCGAAACGAACCCCTCGATGGTTCGGTCATTCGCTGGCACCCTTCGGGGCAGCCTTCGGTACCGCCGCCTCAAGCCGGAGCATTCACACCGGGACGACATGGAGTCTAGCTTCCTTACCACTTTTGATGACGATACCGAGGTATCGATCGACATTGCTCGACGAGAAGCGTAAAGACGGAGAAACCGTGGATATCTTTGTCAAACGATTCTAACAAGGCAATGAACCGTCGGATCCAATAACAGGAGTTCATCCTCCAAACCGCCATAGTAACTTATCGATAGATGTGCTTGAAGCAATGGGTACAGCACCATCGATAACGGAAGGACTTGAAAGTTCGTGGAGAGCAAGCCGAAAGATTCCTTAAAAGGAAAAAGGCGAAAGAGGCCGCCAGACAAATAAGTTCGCTGCATTTTGTCCCACGCAAAGGGAAAGAGCGTACCAAGACAAATGGGTAACCAAACATTTCAACTCCAACCCCAAAGAAGAAGAAGAAGAAGAACGACGCCACGAACAGCACAATCAACGTGGCAACCGGGCCACGTAAATAGAAGGTTCGTGAGCCACATTCCAAGTCCTATTCCTTTAGGGACGACGAGATTCCTGCCTCTTCAAATATCTTGTCGAAAATAATAAGATCAAGCTCCCTCCGATTCGTAATCAAGAGGAAGCAATGAGGACTAACGACCCAAAATAACATCACATCATGTGTGGCAATTCATCACCCTACTAAATCCTCGCTTCACTTTTAAGGATAAAATCCGTGCTTTAATTGATGTAGGGTCATCACTATGAAGCCGCCCAAAGAAAAGAAGGTCGAGCTAATGCGCGTGTCCATAAGCTTCGGTCGGTACCGCTGACATGGTTTGAACCTCAACCAAAGGGTCAAAGTCGCAGTTGAAGACGGTGAATGACGAATTCACACAAGCAACGCCGTAAAGGACTTGTATCGTGACATACCAATGGCTTAAGTCTTGTGGGTCCACCCGCACCTACTTGAAGATGAGCAATGGTAGCCTCTTCTTCGCTGAAGAAAAGCCGACGCAGAAGGGAAAGGCATGCCATGCTACTCCGCACTCGAGGGAGACGATGAACGTGGTAACATTCCACCGTCCCAAGGGGAACTCAAGCCCACGCCACCGTGAGTGGACACGAGTACAAGTACAAGTACCCGTAAGTCCCCGAATTTAATGCCAAGACGCCTCGTGAGTCGGGGTACCAACAAATCCCCACCGCAAAGCCAACAAATATGGTCGCCAAAGAAGCTACAAAGAAAGCGCACCATGTGAAGTTCGACTCGGCAGCCTCATTCAGCCCGATTGAAGAGATAAACCGAGCTTCAACTCCATACCGCTTTGATGTAATGGCAATAATTATTAATATTCCGCAAGGATCACTCTTACGAAGCCTGGTTGTCCAAAGAAACAAGAGAAGCCCTTCAGAAGCTCCTCACGATTCTAAGTCTTCCTCACCCAGATTAGGCCAAGTCCAAGAGTCGCCCAAAGAATGCAACCTTGCGACTAAACACTTCGCATCACTTTTACAAAGGAGGATATGCAAACGAAGAATTCCAAGCACGATAGGCCGCTATACTTCACCGGTATATTGGCTCTAGTGAAGTTAACCGGATCCAAGTCGATCCGGTTCCACAGAGCATCATGCCCCCGCCATGTATCATCTTAATTCGCCAAGAATCGGGCGGCGACAGCACAATGATTTATGGATTTAACACCAGCGGTCTCGCCGCTTGGTAAGATCCGGATAAAGTGCCAAATGGGGACTTAAAGTCCAAGTCACCGCTATGTGATTGACGCGAGACTTCCTATAACTTATTGTCATCGACCTTGGATCCACAATAATGTTATAGTCCCTCTACTCTTCATCGTCTCAAATATGTAGACACGTAATAATGAGGTCAAGACGGTGGTCGCGACAAACAACCGCTTAAGGGATGGAGAATTATTTCATCGATTCTCTCCTCTACCGTAATGAGTCCAAATCGAATCATCGCACGACGGTGGAGAAGCTCGACACCGGCCGCTTGGTTATAGTGGTGGTTTTATTTTAAATGACATTGTACCCCTTGTAATCAATCTTGACGATGAAGAATCGCCGATGAACATTGTAATTGGCAAATTGCCATGAATCAATAAATGACGATTTAGAGTACCCTTTGTCTTTAAATGATGTGATGACAGTTTATATACGATAATCCGTAGTTGCACCTACCAACTCTGGCCATTTTGCTTTACACAAAAGCAGCTCCTAGACTCCTTTGAGACAACACTCATCCCACGAAGGCTCTAGTATCGAAAAAGACTTGGTTTACTTGCAGAAGGAGATGCGCCAAAGACCAAATCATTTCTTAGAGGAAGACGAAGATGACAATGAGCCTATCCTCCACACATTCAGATATAGTCCAAACACCGGGTATCATGAAGAAGTGGGGTACGACTTGACACAAGGAGAAGGTCTATGTTTTGGGCGCAGGTCCTCGAGTCCTCTCCAGAGCAAGATATGTCCCAAAAGGGAAGCCTGGATAATTACTATGCATTTAGAAGGGATTGGGATACTAATCCTCCTCGAAGATGAATGCTCGTGTGGTCGATTGATAATAATCCATGAGAGACGGACACTGCCCGATTCTTCGGCAGGATTCGACACCGTTCTGAGAAGCTTTGAAGGCTTTAATGTCAAATATGGCTTCAGTTGATCCCGCCATCGCTGAGAGTGATGAAGACATGCCAACATGGATGAAGTAGTCCGATTAATATGGGTGAGGAAGAGCATCCTAAGCTCATAAACATCAGCAATACTCTTCCCTCGAAGAGAAGGAAGAGTTAATTGCCTTAATCGTGGAGTATATCGATGTATTCACCGAGCTACGAGGACATGACTCGACCCTAATGTGCATGCACACATCGCCAACATCAAGGCGGATGTCAAACCCGCCAAGCAACAAAGAAAGACGGCCCACAAATATTGGAGGCAATCGCTGATGAAGTGAAGAAACTCATAGAATCGGATTCATCGAGGAAATTCAACATCCGGATTGGGTGGCTAATATAGTCCCGGCCATGAAGAAAAATGGGTCGATTAGGACTGTGTTTTACTACAGACCTCAACGCTGCTTGCCCGAAAGATGACTTTCTCTTCCAATCGATGTCATAGTTGACAACACGCGGTGGATTTGAAAGAATGTCCTTATGGATGGCTTTTCGGTATAATCAAATCAAGATGCACCCCGATGACGCCAAACACACAGCTGCTCGAACTTATCAAGATATATTGCTACACGGTCATGCCGCTCGCCTCAAAATGCCGCGCAACATACCAACAGCAATGACGGAGATTTTCCAGATCATCTTCGAAACGGTCAATGTTACGCCGACGATTTGGTGGTGAAAAGCCGCGGACAAAGGAGATCACATCAAAGATCTTAGAACGGTATTCGAACTCATGCGAACTCATCGCCTAAAGATGAATCCCGCCAAATCCTTCCTTGGGATGTCCAAAGGGCAGTTCCTTGGCTTCATTGCCACCGACAAAGGAATCCACGCCGATCCCGACAAAGTGAAGGCGATTCAAGAATTGCAACCCCCGAAATCCGAGAACTCGTAAGCAATAACATTGGCGACATCCCAACGGTTCATATCGAACCTATCCGGGAAGTGCCAACCATTCTCAAAGTTGAACAAGAAGGGCGGTCATATATTTGGGACGACGCCGCCGTAAGGCATTCAAGAGATCAAGTCTTATCTCGCTAAACCTCCGCTTTGTTGCACCGCTCGGAAAACCGCTTTTGATCTACGCCAAGGCAACGGATCACTCTAGCGCTTTACTCGCAAGACGACGATGACATGGTCACTAACAGCAGCGTATTACCCGAAATAACATTAGTCGCAGGCCGAAGTCTCGATATCCAATGGTCGAAGCGGTCTTTGCATTAGTGTTCGCGATTCGTAAAATGCGCGACTATTTAGCCTACTGCACGATTTATGTTATCTCTAACGAACCGTCCGGATATTTATGACCCACCCGCCTCGATGAGTTGGCGCTTAGCTTAAATGGCCTTGCTCTTGTCCCAATATGACTTGTATTTCAATCAAGTAGTCACCAAAGGACAAGCGATTTATGATCTCTGGTCGCCACCGACAACGGACGCAGCTTGAGCTATATGATGATCTTCCCGATGAAGTCCACGGTTAACACTACATCGCACCAACAAATATGGCGATTGTATTTTGATCGAGCTCTCGAAGCTACCAATGTGGCAAGTGCCCCTGATGTTCTAAGATTTCCACGAGTCGGGTTGTCTTAGTTTCCGGGAATCATGTCATGCCCCGCGTTTATTCACTCACCGAACCTTGCTCTAATAACGAAGGAATACAATGCGCTACTTATTGGACTTAGTTTCGCCAAGGAGCCGGGGTCAATATCTCAAGCGCACGGCGATTCGCAATTGATAGTTAAGTGTTCGTGGGGACTACGGTCGAATCTGATCTAACCCTATCATCGATAGTCATGAAATGGCGGACTCATTCAAGAGTTTTTCATCGAATATATCCCGCTTCCAAAACGCTTTTATGGATGCACCGGCATATCGTGTCGTTAGCACAACCTTCCAGACCAGCAACTAGTTACGGCCAGACTCACCAACTCTTCGCACTCATTATAATGATGAGACACAAGAAGATAAGGGGTAGTTACCAAAGAAGTACATGCAACCCAAACCAAGTTGGAGCCCCGAGATTGGCGCTCCTATCATCGACTACGCCTTACATGGTATTCTCGCCACAAGACGGAGGGAGAGAGAGTCAATCCGCTAAGAGCTCCTGATTCTTTTACGACACGTAGACCCATGTTATATCGCCGGGTATGACGGTCTTTACTACGATGCCTCTCAAACAAAGAGGCGTAAGAGGTCCTTCGAAGCACGGCGGTGAATGTGGTGCGCACTACCGGTCCCAAGCTCTACGATCGAATCAGAGAATGGGCTACTTTTGGCCCACGATGATCAATGACGCGTCGAAGCACGCCGAAAATGCCACGCTGTCAAATTCACGCCAATTATATGCATCGCCTCCCCGAAAGCAAGCATATCCTTCTACCACATCCCCGCCATTCGAGACATGGGGAATGGACGCCGAGGGTCCCATTTTTCCTCCGCTTGGCCAAAGGCGATCGGTTTATTCTAGCGATCACCGACACTTCCAAGTGGGCGTATAATCCCGCAAAGAAGTCAAGGCGAAAATCCGCTGCCAATTTATCAAACACCATGTCATCTACCGACACGGTGTTCCAAGACGGATCGCGTATGACAACGGTCCCCAATTCATCGAATTCCTTCATCGTTTTTGTAAAAGTTCAATACAAGATGTCTGGCCGATACTCTATAATCCAAAGAAGAAATGGATTAGCCGAGGCATTCAACAAGACGATTATCAAAATCAACGGCTTGTGAAGAATAACAAGCGAGACCGGACGATAAACTCGAGAAGCACTCATATCGCGACAATCCAGACGCGACGCCAACCGGAGCACCCCGCATCTCCCCGGTTTACTGCGCGAGCCTCCGCTGGAAATCCAGACTCACACTCGCGACGCCTTCAACAGATGACGATCAAGAACAACATCAAAACGCCTCAAGAGCTTGAGATGTTAGATGAGAAGCTCGAGGCTCAACAATGCATTGAGTTCTACCAAGCTAGGATGTCGAGGGCTTTCAACAAGAAAGTTCGACAGAGAACCTTTAGAGAAGGAGATTTGGTCCTCGCCGCCGACGATCGATAATCCTCACTTCCAAGAAGAAAGGTAAATTCAACCTAAATGGGAGGGTCCGCTTGTAATAGAAACGGTTTACTCTAATGGTGCGACGCCTAATTACCCAAAGTGGCGACCGCAATTAATGCCGATAAATGGGAAGTTCCCAAGAAATACTACCCTTAGTATCTTCGATAACCCGCTTCGACGGAAGTTCCTCGGGATATTTCACCCACTTTTCTTGAGGATAACCCCGATTTGTCCTCCATCATAATTTCCACCGATCAAATTTGACTGAGGTCTACAAATTTTCCGTACATTACCAAAATCCCTCTTGATTCCCTTCTATGAACAAGAGGCCCAATTAAAACCTTTTACCGGAGATAGAATATAAAATTCTTCCTCTCCAAGCATCGCATTCTTTCGTGATAAACGGAGGGGTTCTTTCCATCTTTATCTTAGGTAGCCGACCAAGGTATGCGCCGATATTTTCGCACTGTGTTGTCCGACAAGGTCGCCTCGAAGTCTCTTCGGCTTCTGAGTGGAGATCCCACTCTTAGTTCCATCTTCATCTTAGGTAGCCGATCAAGGTATGCGCCGATTTTCGCACTGTGTTGTCCGATCAAGGTCGCCTCGAAGTCTTTCGGTTTCTGAGTGGAGATCCCACTCTTAGTTCCATCTTCATCTTAGGTAGCCGATCAAGGTATGCGCCGAGATTTTCGCACTGTGTTGTCCGACTCAAGGTCGCCCGAAGTCTCTTCGCTTCTGAGTGGAGATCCCACTCTTAGTTCCATCTTCATCTTAGGTAGCCGATCAAGGTATGCGCCGGATTTTCGCACTGTGTTGTCCGGATCAAGGTCGCTCGAAGTCTCTTCGGCTTCTGAGTGGAGATCCCACTCTTAGTTCCATCTTCATCTTAGGTAGCCGACCGAAGGTATGCGCCGAGATTTTCGCACTGTGTTGTCCGATCAAGGTCGCCCGAAGTCTCTTCGGTTCTCGAGTGGAGATCCCACTCTTAGTTCCATCTTCATCTTAGGTAGCCGACCGAAGGTATGCGCCGAGATTTTCGCACTGTGTTGTCCGATCAAGGTTGCCTCGAAGTCTTTCGGTTCTCTGAGTGGAGATCCCACTCTTAGTTCCATCTTCATCTTAGGTAGCCGATCAAGGTATGCGCCGATTTTCGCACTGTGTTGTCCGACCAAGGTCGCCTCGAAGTCTTCGTTCTGAGTGGAGATCCCACTCTTAGTTCCATCTTCATCTTAGGTAGCCGACCAAGGTATGCGCCGATTTTCGCACTGTGTTGTCCGATCAAGGTCGCCGAAGTCTCTTCGTTCTCGGAGTGGAGATCCCACTCTTAGTTCCATCTTCATCTTAGGTAGCTACCATCAAGGTATGCGCCGGATTTTCGTACTGTGTTGTCCGATCAAGGTCGCCTCGAAGTCTCTTCGTTCTCGGAGTGGAGATCCCACTCTTAGTTCCATCTTCATCTTAGGTAGCTACCGATCAAGGTATGCGCCGGATTTTCGCACTGTGTTGTCCGACCAAGGTCGCCTCGAAGTCTCTTCGGTTCTGAGGAGATCCCACTCTTAGTTCCATCTTCATCTTAGGTAGCCGACCAAGGTATGCGCCGGATTTTCGCACTGTGTTGTCCGATCAAGGTCGCCTGAAGTCTCTTCGCTTCTGAGTGGAGATCCCACTCTAGTTCCATCTTCATCTTAGGTAGCCGATCAAGGTATGCGCCGGATTTTCGCATCGTGTTGTCCGATCAAGGTCGCCTCGAAGTCTTTCGGTTCTCTGAGTGGAGATCCCACTCTTAGTTCCATCTTCATCTTAGGTAGCTCGATCGAAGGTATGCGCCGATTTTCGCATCGTGTTGTCCGGATCAAGGTCGCCTCGAAGTCTCTTCGCTTCTGAGTGGAGATCCCACTCTTAGTTCCATCTTCATCTTAGGTAGCTACCGACCAAGGTATGCGCCGATTTTCGACCAGTTGTCCGACTCAAGGTCGCCGAAGTCTTCGCTTCTGAGTGGAGATCCCACTCTTAGTTCCATCTTCATCTTAGGTAGCTACCGACCAAGGTATGCCGGATTTTCGTACTGTGTTGTCCGGATCAAGGTCGCCGAAGTCTCTTCGCTTCTGAGTGGAGATCCCACTCTTAGTTCCATCTTCATCTTAGGTAGCCGAATCGGCTAAGCGCCGGATTTTCGTACTGTGTTGTCCGACCAAGGTCGCCTCGAAGTCTCTTCGTTCTCGAGTGGAGATCCCACTCTTAGTTCCATCTTCATCTTAGGTAGCGCCGATCGGGTTGTATAAGCGCCGGATTTTCGACCAGTTGTCCGATCAAGGTCGCCTCGAAGTCTCTTCGCTTCTGAGTGGAGATCCCACTCTTAGTTCCATCTTCATCTTAGGTAGCCGATCAAGGTATGCGCCGGATTTTCGCACTGTGTTGTCCGGATCAAGGTCGCCTCGAAGTCTTCGGTTCTCGGAGTGGAGATCCCACTCTAGTTCCATCTTCATCTTAGGTAGCTACCGACCAAGGTATGCGCCGATTTTCGCATCAGTTGTCCGATCAAGGTCGCCGAAGTCTCTTCGCTTCTGAGTGGAGATCCCACTCTTAGTTCCATCTTCATCTTAGGTAGCCGACCAAGGTATGCCGGATTTTCGCACTGTGTTGTCCGGATCAAGGTCGCCTCGAAGTCTCTTCGTTTCTGAGTGGAGATCCCACTCTTAGTTCCATCTTCATCTTAGGTAGCCACGCATCGAAGGTATGCGCCGATTTTCGCATCAGTTGTCCGGATCAAGGTCGCCGAAGTCTTCGCTTCTGAGTGGAGATCCCACTCTTAGTTCCATCTTCATCTTAGGTAGCCGATCAAGGTATGCGCCGGATTTTCGCACTGTGTTGTCCGGACCAAGGTCGCCCGAAGTCTCTTCGTTCTCGGAGTGGAGATCCCACTCTTAGTTCCATCTTCATCTTAGGTAGCCGATCGAAGGTATGCGCCGGATTTTCGCATCAGTTGTCCGATCAAGGTCGCCTCGAAGTCTCTTCGTTCTCTGAGTGGAGATCCCACTCTTAGTTCCATCTTCATCTTAGGTAGCGCCGACCAAGGTATGCGCCGGATTTTCGCACTGTGTTGTCCGAATCAAGGTCACTCGAAGTCTCTTCGGTTCTCTGAGTGGAGATCCCACTCTTAGTTCCATCTTCATCTTAGGTAGCCGATCAAGGTATGCGCCGGATTTTCGCACTGTGTTGTCCGATCAAGGTCGCCTCGAAGTCTCTTCGTTCTCTGAGTGAGATCCCACTCTTAGTTCCATCTTCATCTTAGGTAGCCGACTGAAGGTATGCGCCGGATTTTCGCACTGTGTTGTCCGATCAAGGTCGCCTCGAAGTCTCTTCGTTCTCGGAGTGGAGATCCCACTCTTAGTTCCATCTTCATCTTAGGTAGCGCCGACCAAGGTATGCGCCGGATTTTCGCATCGTGTTGTCCGATCAAGGTCGCCTCGAAGTCTCTTCGTTCTCTGAGTGGAGATCCCACTCTTAGTTCCATCTTCATCTTAGGTAGCTCGATCAAGGTATGCCGATTTTCGCACTGTGTTGTCCGGATCAAGGTCGCCTCGAAGTCTCTTCGGTTCTCTGAGTGGAGATCCCACTCTTAGTTCCATCTTCATCTTAGGTAGCTCGATCAAGGTATGCCGATTTTCGCACTGTGTTGTCCACCAAGGTCACCTCGAAGTCTTTCGTTCTCGTGAGTGGAGATCCCACTCTTAGTTCCATCTCTCTCCTAGGTAGCCGACCAAGGTATGCGCCGGATTTTCGCACTGTGTTGTCCGCCAAGGTCACCCGAAGTCTTTCGTTCTCGTGAGTGGAGATCCCACTCTTAGTTCCATCTCTCCTAGGTAGCCGACCAAGGTATGCGCCGGATTTTCGCACTGTGTTGTCCGCCAAGGTCACCTCGAGTCTCTTCGTTCTCGTGAGTGGAGATCCCACTCTTAGTTCCATCTCTCCTAGGTAGCCGACCAAGGTATGCGCCGATTTTCGCACTGTGTTGTCCACCAAGGTCACCCGAAGTCTTTTCAATTCCTACAGCTCCCTCGCTATTGGTCTCATTCTCGAGAAACGTAACATAAAGTTCCTTCTCTCCCACCTCAATCAATCTTAAGCCGTTCGCCTATTCCGGTCAAAAGAAGACACCAAGATTCATCTTGGGGCATTTTATCCCAAACCTAAGAAGGATAAAGCCAACGCCTAACACGCTGCTGTCGGCTTAGTCTTTTCTCCCATTGAAGAAGACACCGTGAGTTCGATTCGGGGCATTTTATCCCGGCCTAAGAAGGATAAAGCCAACGCCACACGCTGCTGTCGGCTTAGTCTTTCTCCCATTGAAGAAGACACCGAGTTCGACTGGGCATTTTATCCCGCCTAAGAAGGATAAAGCCAACGCTTACCACGCGTCGCGTTAGTCTTCCCGCGAAAAAGACGGAGCCTACGATTCAACATCGTAGCATTAAGTCTAAGAGAGTCTCATTCTTTAGCACAACGCCATGTGCGAACGGATCCGCATAATCCGCACGATAGCCCAACTCAAACGGTAGTTGGTAAAGGCTCATCAAACCCGCTGAAGGTCAGTTGGCTAATAATCCTAAAGTCAACGCCACACGCTGCTGTCGGGTTTAGTCTTTTTCCGATTGAAGAAGACACCAGAGTTCGATTCGGGGCATTTTATCCCGAAGCCTAAGAAGGATAAAGCCAACGCCTCACACGCTGCTGTCGGCTTAGTCTTTTTCCGATTGAAGAAGACACCGTGAGTTCGATTCGGGGCATTTTATCCCAAGCCTAAGAAGGATAAAGCCAACGCCTCACACGCTGCTGTCGGCTTAGTCTTTTTCCGATTGAAGAAGACACCGAGTTCGATTCGGGGTATTTTATTCAAGCCTAAGAAAGGATAAAGCCAACGCCACACGCTGCTGTCGGGTTTAGTCTTTTTCCGATGGAAGAAGACACCGAGTTTGATTCGGGTATTTCATCCCGGCCTAAGAAGGGATGAGTCTACGGTAACACGCTGTCGGGTGGTCTCTTGCCCGTAAAAGAGTACCAAGTCTATGTATTCAATATCATAGCAATGAGTCTAGAAGAGTTTCATTCTTCTAGCACAACGTCACGTGCGGAACGGATCCATAGATAATCCGCACGATAGCCCAACTCAAACGGTAGTTGGTAAAGGCTAATCAAACCCGCTGATCTACCGAGGGTTTGCCAAAATCCTATAAGTATTATGGTTAATTATTTCGCATCTAAATAAAAGAATCATAATAAACAATGAAAGGAACAGATCTTATTCATTTGAAGCAAATATAAAGAGCTACAATTGTCGGTGACAATTGATTCAAGCAAAGTTATGATAATACATCTAAATAAAAATCGTGAACGACTGGCCGAACAAAGAAGTCTCGCGAAGACATCGACTTCATTGGCGCAATCCAAGAATGTGAAGGAAGTAAGGTCAGCCTTGACGGCGCTAATTCTCCCCGCTTTCGCCGAACCCGAAGCCTTGGCTTCCTTCTCAAGTTCCTTCTTCAGAGTTCGCAGCAATAGCAGCCGCTGTTCCCGACGACGCCGAGGACTCGCTTTCACGCTCGCTGACATCCCGACTCGTGCACTCACGCAGTGAAATTCTTCAACGCCTTCTCCCCTTGAACAATTCCGATTCCCTGACGCTCGACATGGGTGTGGTACAAGTTTATTCGACGCCGCAGTTTAATCGCCGCCATATGAGTTCAAAAATGATCTCTTTGCTCGATATTTTCCTCTCGCTAAAAGCTGCTCACGAAGCCTTGATCCGAGCTTCGCCGATGAGTCGACACCATCGCATGATTCAAAAGGCTAAATTCTCCACACGTTGTTTGGTGTAAAAATCTCCTCTCGGATTTGTATTGTTTTGAATGGTTGTTTACAAATCAAGAATGGGTCTTTTTATTGTGGGTTTAAGGGAAGGCCCTTCTTGTTTAACGGGTTCGCCGGTAGCGTAGGACGCCCTCGATGCTCGAATCGAAGTTTGCTTCCTTGGACGATCCGATCGACGCTGCGGCCGAAGCCAAGATGCGAGAAGCTCGGGCGGTTGAGTTCGATAGGGCTACGATGCAAGAGTTTGCAAAGAGCTCAAGAGCCTCCATCTGAGAATTCAGATTAAGACCTCCCTAAAAATATATGCCGCACCTCCCTCCTCATGTGGAGATGGTGGCTTATAACAGCAAAGAGAGGCATGGCCACTTCCTTGATTTGTGGGATATGGCCATGCCCAGCTGAGGAGAGCCATACCTCAAGTGGGATGTGACCACCGAGGGGAACCATGCCCCTCCGGGATGTGACCACTATGGATGTGACATCTCCCATGCCGCAAGTGGGCAGCCTGGGAAGCTCATGGGCGAAGCTTGCCTTATGCAAGGCGAAGCTTCAAGCATGCGGGTGAGCCGGGCGACTGGCAGCGAAGCCGGCAACCGGGCGAAGCTTGGTCTTTGGCGGCTCGCATGCAAGCGAATCCAAGGTCTGCAGGCGAAGCCAGCCTTCTTCCAAGCAGCGAAGTTGGCTAATCCGCAGACGAAGCTTGGTCTTGGCTGGCTGCATGCAGGCAGGGTCGGGTGGAGCCACACTTAACCTCACAAACCACCGCTGTGGGCGAAGCCTCGCCAAACCACCGCTGTGGGCGAAGCCTCGCCAAACCACCGCTGTGGGCGAAGCCTCGCCAAACCACCGCTGTGGGCGAAGCCTCGCCAAACCACCGCTGTGGCGAGCCTCGTTGAATGTCGAAGCCACCGCTGGCTTAACCTCGCTCGAGTGAAGAGCTGCCGCTGGCTTAACCTCGCTCGAGTGAAGAGCTGCCGCTGGCTTAACCTCGCCAATGTCGAAGCCGCCGCTGGCGAACCTCGCTGAATGTCGAAGCCACGCTGGCTTAACCTCGCTCGAGTGAAGAGCTGCCGCTGGCTTAACCTCGCCAATGTCGAAGCTGCCGCTGGCTTAACCTCGCCAATGTCGAAGCCACGCCGGGCGAACCTCGTTGAATGTCGAAGCCACCGCTGGCTTAACCTCGCTCGAGTGAAGAGCTGCCGCTGGCTTAACCTCGCTCGAGTGAAGAGCTGCCGCTGGCTTAACCTCGCTCAATGTCGAAGCCGCTTGGCTTAACCTCGCTGAATGTCGAAGCCGCTACGCAACCTCGGCCGAAAGTGAAGAGCTGCCGCTGGCTTAACCTCGCCAATGTCGAAGCTGCCGCTGGCTTAACCTCGCCAATGTCGAAGCCACCGCTGGCTTAACCTCGCTCAATGTCGAAGCCACGTCAGCAACCTCGCCTGGAATGAAGGGCTTCGCTACTTGGCTAACTTCCTCATATGCTACTTAAGAACGGGTCAGAACTTTCAAACCGTATGTCGGAATTGGACTAATTATATATGAAAATCGACTATCTCGACGAGACGGAGCTAACCAAACCCGACCGGTTCGCTTTTCCCGGCCATTTTGCCCAATTCCTTCCGTTTGAGAGATATCGACTTTTATCTATTCTCAGAAGTCAAGCATTCAGTGAACTTAACCCTCGTGGGCCTCGACTTCACTCTGATGAACCCTTAGGCTCTCTTTGCTTGTCCCGAAGTTGTCGTAGGATTACTTTAATTTTATTGCTCATAAAACCCTCCAAAGTTTTCGCACTGAATGTGGTTGAATGGAGTCCGAACACTTTGGATATGAAGACTTGCAACAGATCGCCATTCAAACGGGAAGGGAACCTTCCAACGAAGCTCTAAGAAAGTTGAATTCTTCACTGTAGCTAATGGTCGCCACATAGGATTTTTAGCAAACCCTCAGCTATCAACGGATTTGGTGAGCCTTTACCACTACCGCTTGAGCTCCGCTAGCATGTAGATTATCTAAGTCCGCTCTACATGTAACGCTATGCTAAAGAGTTAACTCTCTTAGCGCCACGATATTGAATAATGAGACTTTGTCCTTCTTATGAATAGACTACCCGCCACGGTGTTAGACGCTGACTAATCTCAATGGGGACCGAGATAAAATCCCCTATGCCGAGAGGCATAGATTCAGCTTGTTGTTTAATAACAACCGCTACACGCGGATTGGCCGCGCTGTAGACTTTGTCTTCGGGGCAAAGATCTAACCCCGCTTTGTCTTCGGGGCAAAGATCTAACCCGTAATAGTGGCACATCGCATGGTAGGCCACTACTCACCGATTGTTCTAAATATATTAGAATGCTCGGAAAGGGTCAGCCGCTCAGGACGCTTGAGTATGACGATCGATCGGACAACGCCATTTAAGGAACGACGTGCCCACTACCGTGAGGTAATCATTAACCGATAGTTTAGGACCCACCATCCTATCGAGAGGAGTGGTGGGGAATTCGCCGAGGTGTAATGTTAACGGACAAGATTGTCACGATCGGAGCGATTTTGAGGACTTACCATCCCTTTGAAGAGGATTGGTAAGTTGATTTTGCCGAGGTGTAATATTAACATGACAAGATCGCCGCGACGAGCGACTTTGAGGGCCTACCATCCTATTGACCGATTGGTAAGTTGATTTTGCCGAGGTGTAATGTTAACGTGATTGGAGGGTCCCGCCATCCTATTGGAGAGGATCGACGGCGAAACTGAGGGAACTATCGAGGTGATTGTTAACATGATAGTTTTAGGACCCGCCATCCCCGCTTGAGGAGGATTGGCGAGGAAATTTGAGGAAATTAGTTATCGATGTGACTGCTAACATGATAACTTAGTGGAGTTTGAAAGAAGACTACGTAGTACTTCTTTAAGAATTTGCCGCCGGATGCCGGCCTCCCATTGACGATATAAGCATCAACGATCATCTTTGGCCGATGGTAGCCAAGTCTTCGCAATGGTCCCATAGCTTGGTTCCGAAGTCGGCGAGTTCGCACGCCATCGTGGGCTTACTTGAAAAGAGGTTTGATGAGGAAGCGTCACCACCACCAAGGTATCTTGGTCGCCACCTTCTCGAAACTCAAATAGCTCTTCAACCTCCATACGCTTGAGCACGCCTCGACTTGTTCTCCTTAGGTTAAGTCTTTCCACGAGCGAAGCCACGACAAGACCCATATTAGACAAAATGTTGATGGAGAGATTATTCCCAAGACATCTCGATGAGAGTGGCCTCTGAATCGATCACCGCACGCAATGATCGGTTCCCGAATCTCTTGACGGTTGCTTACAGATTCTTTCTTCTTCCTCTCCGCCTAAAGCAGTGGTTGCCAGATACTCCCGCGGTCATCGCCGGCTAATCTGGCCATGAAGAGCCTTTCCATGTCCTTCCAGCCAGTTTATGGACCTGTGTTCTAATCATAAACCATTCAAAAGCAACCCCATTGAGGGTGCTAATGAATAACCGAAGTCATAATGGGATCGCTTCCCATTATGTGTCCGGGCCATACCGAAGTAGTAAATGTGTTGGGTAGGAGAACCTCGCCATCGAATCCCAGAGGTCCAGTTGGTTCAACTTTATGGGTAGGAGACCGTATCCCATTCAATTGATATGGTCCGCCACCCCAGCCTTGTTCATGCTCTCCTCGAGCTTGGCGCTGAGTTGACTTTGAGCTCGCCAAGTCTTTTCGCCTCTTGATTATGACTCAAGATGACGCCTCCGTGATGACTCCTGATGAGGAATCGAAGATGTGAGGAGGGTAGGTATCCGCTTTTGCGCTTTGAGGATTTCCGCAAAGTCCGCTGGGTGTCTTTCTTCTTCTTCTTCTCGCCGTAGTCGCCCAACATCTCTTTCATAGAGTTGATGGTTGCTTGTTGCTCGCTGAGTCTCCTCGGATGTTTTATCCGAGATGCCGGCCATGTGCACTTCCACGCTTCGCCTCAATAGAGCTTGAGGCCCAGATGTTGCACCGCCAGCAATAGCCGCCATCGCCGCCGAGACGGCACCGAGCGCTGTAACCAGACGGAAAAGCCACCCCGCCTGAAAGCGAAAGTGTGTTGGCGAGGTTCACTGGTGAGGCTCGCCCTGTGGGCGAAGCAGGCCGGCGCCGGCCGGGCGAAGCCGATGCTTTGCCTTTTGGCGAAGGTCGCCTATGGACGGTTGCTGTTAGCGAAGCTGGTACAACCACTGCTTTATGAAACCCGCTCGACTACGAGCTCGCCGAGATGGTGCTCGCCAGACCGCTGGCTCACCATGCGGTTCGCTGTAATTGGGAACTTCGCTCAGATTGAAGCTCGCCAGACCGCTGGTTCGCCGTAATTGTGAAGTTCGCCTGACTGGGAACTTCGCTCAGATGCCGAAGCTCGCCAGACCGCTGGTTCGCCGTAATTTAAACTTGCTAATGGAGCCAAGCCCGCCGAAAGTAGGTGGGTCACTGGACATGCAGCCGCTGAATGGGAACCTCGCACTGCTTGGTCTTCCGTCGGCCTCAACCGCACGGGGAACAACCCCGCTTGCTCTGCGCGTCTCTGTGCACGGCTGCCTCACACTTGGGTCGGACCACACGCATGCACTCAGAACTTCTGCTTGTGATGCACCGCCAGAGGAGGACGAAGATAAGCACCTCGAACTCGACACGAGGGACTCGACCGTCCCTTCCGCAACGCCGCCGAATCGCCAGCCACCACCATTTCGCTGAGGAAACTACTCCCACCGTGGTCGCCATCTCGCTTGGTGTAAAAATCTCCTCTCGGATTTGTATTGTTTTGAATGGTTGTTTACAAATCAAGAATGGGTCTTTTACAACGTATTTAAGGGAAGGCCCTTCTTGTTTAACGGGTTCGCTTGCATGTAGGACGCTTCCCTCGATGCTCGAATCGAAGTTTGCTTCCCTGGACGATCCGATCGACGTATGGCACAGCCAGACGCAGAGAAGCTCTGCGGGTTGAGTTCTGATAGGGCTACGATGCAAGAGTTTGCAAAGAGCTCAAGAGCCTCCGTGACCGAGAATTCAGATTAAGACCTCCCCTAAAAATATATGCCGACCTCCCTCTCATGTGAGATGGTGGCTTATAAATAGGCAAAGAGAGGCATGGCCACTTCCTTGATTTGTGGGATATGGCCATGCCCGCTGAGGAGAGCCATACCGCGGGATGTGACCACCGTGAGGGGAACCATGCCCTCGCGGGATGTGACCACTATGGGATGTGACATCTCCCATGCCGCAAGTGGGCAGCCTTGGGAAGCTCATGGGCGAAGCTTGCCTTATACAAGGCGAAGCTTCAAGCATGCGGGTGAGCCGGGCGATCAGCAGCGAAGCCGGCAACCGCGGGCGAAGCTTGGTCTTTGGCGGCTCGCATGCAGCTAACCAAGGTCTGCAGGCGAAGCCGTGCCTTCTTCCAAGCAGCGTTGGCGAATCCGCAGACGAAGCTTGGTCTTTGGCGGCTCGCATGCAAGCGAAGTTGGTGAGCCGGGCCGCGGGCTAACCTCGCCAAACCACCGCTGTGGGCGAAGCCTTGCGCACCATCAGCAGGGCGCAGCCTCGCCAAACCACCGCTGTGGGCGAAGCCTCGCCAAACCATCAAGCAGGCAGCCTCGCCAAACCACCGCTGCGGCGAAGCCTTGCTGAATGTCGAAGCCACCGCTGGCTAACCTCGCTCGAGTGAAGAGCTGCCGCTGGCTAACCTCGCTCGAGTGAAGAGCTTCGCCGCTGGCTAACCTCGCTCAATGTCGAAGCCACGCTGGCTAACCTCGCCAATGTCGAAGCCACTGCTATTAACCTCGCTCGAGTGAAGAGCTTCGCCGCTGGCTAACCTCGCCAATGTCGAAGCCGCTGGCTAACCTCGCCAATGTCGAAGCCGCTGGCTTAACCTCGTTGAATGTCGAAGCCACCGCTGGCTAACCTCGCTCAATGAAGGGCTTCGCCACTTGGCGAACTTCCTCATATGCTACTTAAGAACGGTCAGAACTTTCAAAACCGATGTCTGGAATTGACGAATTATATATGAAAATCGACTATCTCGACGAGACGAAGCAACCAAACCGACCCGGCGGTTCGGTTGTCTCCGGTCATTTTGCCCAATTCCTTCCGGTTTGAGAGATATCAAAGACTTTTATCTATTCTCAGAAGTCAAGCATTCAGTGAACTTAACCTCGTGGGCCTCGACTTCACTGATGAACCCTTAGGCTCTCTTGCTTGTCCCGAAGTTGTCGGTAGGATTACGGCAATTTTATTGCCTACAACGACACGCAAGAGTTAGCCTAGTGAGCTTTTGCTCACAACGATTAGCTAGCCGAGGGCCACCAACACGAATTTCCTCCAAGGTACTCAATATGAATGGGCGTAGTTCATAGAGGTTTCATCTAACCCTCGATAATAGAGATCGCCAAGCTTCAAACCATTCTCCAACAAAAGGAGACCCATCACGTAACCGAGTCGAACGCGCATTTTTGGCCCGGCAATCTCTACATAGGTTGAATCCGTGGAAGTGGTCCAAGATTAACCTGGGCCTCCACCACTCTATACTTGCTGGCCTGGAAATCCCGGTTTCGCCAAGGCCGCAAGGAAGGCGGCGGATCGGATGATGGAAGCGATCCTCAAACTCGCCATCCCAAATTATGATGGTAGGCTCAAGCCGGGTTTCTTCCTCAGGTGTTCAGCCACGCGTTCGCCTCTGGGGAAAGAGGTGTTCTCCTGATGACCTTAAGAATCGAGACTTGACATTTGGAGCCTTCAAATAGACCTAATAATCATCGGAGCATCCGCCACCACAAGAGAACAAAGGGTTAATGATCATTTAGGAGAATATCTTGAAAAGGAAACAAAGATAAGGCGAGAATTCTCTCTAAACCCATGAGATTGAGTCACTTACCTTATATCGCACGATTTATTTCACCCGCATCAATAATTCGAGAACGATAAATATAGTCGCATGAACAAAGCAACAATATATATCCCGCTCTACGGGCAAGGGTACGGTATGAAATCGCCCCGCAAAGACGGGTGAGCTTTGAAGCCTCAATCCTCACGGAAGGAGAATTCTTTCCCAATCGCCACAAAGGAGAACGGCTGGTCATAACTAACGCATTAACTGCCGCCGGCCCCACAAAGGAGGATTTCGCCTTCCCAATCGCCACAAAGGAGAACTAAGCGATACAACGCATATATGTAATGGTGAATATGATGACGCCGCGCACCACCGAAGAAGGAGGCGCGCACGCGGCGAAGTTGATCGACTCAAAACGCTGATCTTCCCGACGACATCGAAACCGCAAAGAGGACAAATAAAGTCAGATATGCAGCAAAAAATCAACAAAAGGCATCAAGAAAGACCGGCAGCCTACAACCGCGGCAATAAACTGGCCAGACCGACGAGTCAATAAACATGGCTCGCCAAGGCCAGTACTGCTCAGCGCATTGTGGCGCTTAGCCAGGCCTAGTTATCGCTTAGGCGCTACCAGCGCCAGCCAAGGCCAGGCTCGCCTCGGCGCTTCAAGGCCGGCCAGACGCGATGGAGTGCTATTTACGCTGGCCGCCAGCCAATGGGTTGCCGCTGCTGGCCAGCCGGCGCCGGCTGCCGTCACAATTCTGGTTCTCCTCGTGGTTTTATCACCTGATATACAAAGAAAAGAGAGAAGAAAAGATGAAAAAGACCTTGTAAACTCTCGTGGTGCATACCGTGGTTGATCGAAGAAGATAACGACTCTGAAGCTGCAGGTGAAAACAAGAGAGAGAGAGCATAGGAGGGGCCGCCTAGGTCAAGAAGAAAGAGGCCTTGTGGGTATTTATAACAATCCCACATGGACCCAATCCTCTTTGAACAAGGACTCCTATTTGGCAAGAAGTAGGAATTTAATTGGAGCCCAAATCAATTCCAATTAGGACTCTAATCAGCCCTAATTAGGAGCCCTAATTGGAACCTTATCCGATGTCAAAATAATGCCAAATCGGTCCGCTAATTGGCTCCTACTCCTCCGCCATATTTGGAAAATTCTCAAGATTTATTCGCAGATAACACCCTCGGATTGCATCGACGCCAATCAACGCCACCCAATCCTACTCCAACTAGATTACGAGTATAAACCGCTTCCCAATTTGTCGAGAAGTTCCTAAGAATATTCTCACAAGAAATATTCTTAGGATAACTCGATCGTATGATTGCACCGACGCAAATCAACGCCGCCTAATCCTACCCAACTAGGATTACGAGTATAAACCGCTTCCTAATTTGTCGAGAAGTTCCTAAGAATATTCTCACAAGAAATATTCTTAGGATAACTCGATCGTAAGGATTGCACCGACGAAATCAACGCTGTCGCCTAATCCTACCCAACTAGGATTACGAGTATAAACCGCTTCCCAATTTGTCGAGAAGTTCCCTAAGAATATTCTCACAAGAAATATTCTTAGGATAACTCGATCGTATGGATTGCACCGACGCAAATCAACGCTGTCGCCTAATCCTACTCCAACTAGGATTACGAGTATAAACCGCTTCCTAATTTGTCGAAGTTCCCTAAGAATATTCTCACAAGAAATATTCTTAGGATAACTCGATCGTATGATTGCACCGACGAAATCAACGCTGTCGCCTAATCCTACTCCAACTAGGATTACGAGTATAAACCGCTTCCTAATTTGTCGAGAAGTTCTAAGAATATTCTCACAAGAAATATTCTTAGGATAACTCGATCGTATGGATTGCACCGACGCAAATCAACGTCACCGATCCTACTCCAACTAGGATTACGAGTATAAACCGCTTCCTAATTTGTCGAAGTTCCTAAGAATATTCTCACAAGAAATATTCTTAGGATAACTTCGATCGTGCGGATTGCACCGACGCAAATCAACGCTGTCACCGATCCTACTCCAACTAGGATTACGAGTATAAACTATTTCCTAATTTGTCGAGAAGTTCCCTAAGAATATTCTCACAAGAAATATTCTTAGGATAACTCGATCGTATGATTGCACCGACGCAAATCAACGCTGTCGCCTAATCCTACTCCAACTAGGATTACGAGTATAAACCGCTTCCTAATTTGTCGAAGTTCCCTAAGAATATTCTCACAAGAAATATTCTTAGGATAACTCGATCGTATGGATTGCACCGACGCAAATCAACGTCGCCTAATCCTACCCAACTAGGATTACGAGTATAAACCGCTTCCTAATTTGTCGAAGTTCTAAGAATATTCTCACAAGAAATATTCTTAGGATAACTCGATCGCGGATTGCACCGACGAAATCAACGCTGTCACCGATCCTACTCCAACTAGGATTACGAGTATAAACCGCTTCCTAATTTGTCGAGAAGTTCCCGAGAATATTCTCACAAGAAATATTCTTAGGATAACTTGATCGTATGGATTGCACCGACGCAAATCAACGTCACCGATCCTACTCCAACTAGGATTACGAGTATAAACTGTTTCCAAACTTTCAACGAGGAGTTCCTAGAGAATAAACCCATATTCTTAAGGATAACTCGATAACCCTTAATTTCCTCCCACCATAATATCCAAGAGAGGAATAATCTGACGAGGCGTGAAAGTCATGACGACACCGGACAATATGTCCAGTCCCGAAGAAACTTCACCCACCGTGGATAATCATATCCCAACAACGGTCAAAGCGTCGCACTCGCCGACTGAAGGCTAGGACGATGGTTGAAAGCCAAATGGTCTCCTGTTTCAACAAGGAATCCTCGGAGGATATCTCCATGAAAAGATTAGTCCTCCCGCTGTGGTTAAACCAACAACACACGTGATGATGGAAGAAATAGCCGACTGAGGGTCATGAAATTCCATGTACTCGACACAACCAACATGTCGCCAACAAGGAGTTCGCCGACATACGGATAAGTCCAAAAGTCCGATGGTTAGTCAAACAACGACCAACCGACACGAGTTACAAACAAAACTCACCCACCAGCCTTCAATCAAGATAACAAGCGGCCGACAATAAATGCAAAGACCGCGGATCTTATCAGAATCCTACAAAGAACCGATGATCCGAAGAATCAAGACTTGAAGCTATCTTTTGGGACCTCACCGATCAAGGTCGAACTATCATGTCCAAAGCATCCCGCATCATCAAGAATCGACCGAGACGCTTTGGAGGTATTCAGAGGCATAAAAATTGCTTATCGCATCTCAACGAAACTCGTGGACGGTGGGTTGGCAACTAACGATCCATTCGACAAACCGACGCCGCGAAAACGCGCCACGCCGAAAACGCCAGAGCCAGCCGACGAAAGCACATGAAGTGAGTCGGCAAGACGCACGTGCCAATGAAACGACGCGTCGAAGTTGACTAAACTCAAACGCTGACGAGACGAATCAACCGCATTTAGTCCGTCAATGCAAATGGGCCGCTTAAGCTCAAAGTTGATCGCACGGACTCAAACACAACGGCGACATTACCGAGCAAAACTAAGCCCGAAGACCGAAAGAATCGACGAAGAATCGACGAGAAACGACGCCAACGACTAAAACGCCCGAATTCGCCCAACAACCTCTACTGGGTAATAGCAGGTTCACATTTGGTCGAGCCACTCACATCTTGGCCGAGGTGGCTCGGCCACCATGGCGGAGCCACTCGCCAACCCGCCGAGGTGGTTCGCAGTGGCCGAGCCACCAAGGTGGCCGGCGACACCCTCCATTGTATAAATAGGGTCTTGGACTTCAGAGGGGAGAAACGGGCGATTAGAGAGGACTTCGCTTGGGATTTTGGAGGATTTGACTTCGGCTTGAGCGGATTTTCGAGGATCTTCAAGAGTTCTCACGAGATCCACGAGCCGCCGACGACCGCTCCGAGCACCGCGAGCACAAGTCCAAATGACGCCCGATCTACAAGCGGAAGGTAACGAATTCGGTCGAACTACAGATACCCTCTAGGTTAAGCTTCGCCTTAACCTCGTGGATAGCCTGCGGATTTCTCCTAGTAGATCTCACCCGCCCGCGATCCTCTCCTTCGTGAGTGTGATCCCCGCAGCGATCCTCTCCTTCGCGGAGTGTGATCCTCAGCGCTTCGCTTCTTCGTGGAACGAGCCCCTTTACATCTCAGAGTTCCGTAACCCGGCCTTACACCAGATTGAATTGCGCTGTGGTCCACGGACACAAAAAGTCCCAGCAGTGCAAAGAACCCACGCAAGCGGTGATCCGATATAATGTAGATCCTCGTGTTTGTTCACAAGGATAAAAGTTGTAATCTTTTTGATTTTCATTGTACGCCTTAAAATAAAAGGCATTTCTTTTGAATTTTGTTGTAGGCCAAAGAAGCTGTAAGCAAGTTCAAATCAATGACAATCATCCCAACTTTTACCGCGAACATGGACGTGTTCGGCCGGGTCTCCATCTCCTCTATATTTGTCCATGGTAGTCATTTTGAACTTCTTGCAATGGGCTTTCATGATCTTATCCGTGAGGGGGGTACATCCCCCGAGAGCTTCGGTGACCGGTTGATAGTATCGGTCATATCCGGAGGGGACGGGGACCATGTCTAGATCGGGAGAGGAATGTCGTGACTGAGCATGTAAGCTATCCTTTTGCCAGTGCGCTCGCGGCGATCTAGATCAGGACTAGGACTCCTTCTCCTATCTCTGCGAGGGGAAGGTCGACGAAGATAATCATCATCGAAAGGCGTGTGCTCGGGATGTTGAAAAGAGAGGTGATCATCAAAGGATGCCTGCCGACGCGGCCGGGGTGAAGGGCGATCATTTGGCGCGGTGGGGGAGAAAAGCAGTCGTCACGGTGCGCCTGCTGCTGATTCTGATGTGGAGATGTCGCCCGAGCTCTGCCCGAAACAAGTTGATTAACGAGCTCGCTAGAAAACGCGTCCAGCTGCTGTCGGATTGAGAGGGTAATCTGCTTGGTAACCTCTACCAACTGAGCCTGAGTAACGAGCCCATCTTGTTGGTCACTAGGGATCTGTCGTGAGGACGAATCGAGTTGCTGATCATTCCCAGACATCTTGATCAAAGAAAAGTAGAGGGCCTCACGGTGGGCGCCAAACTGTTGATGATCTAAATCACACAATCAATCAAGTAGAAGATTTGGATGGATAGGGTCCGCTAGTTCCCTTTAGAGATCTGGGATGATCGCTCCACGAATCGATCTGCACATGTCTGTAGGCAGTAAAAATTGCCTTAATCCTTACACAGCAACTCGGAATGAGCAAAAGAGCTTAAGGGTCCATCCGAGTGAAGTCAGGCCCGCCTAAAGGTTAAGTTCACCTGAATGCTTGACTTTACAAAATAGACAAAAGTGTCGATATCTCCCAAACCGGAAGGAATTTGGCAAAATGATCGGAGCAAACCGAACCCTTCGGTCGGTTTGGTTGGTTCGCCTCGCCGAGATGGTCGATTTCCATATATAATTCGGCCCAATTCGACGCACGGTTTGAAAGTTACGACTGTTCTTCGTAGTAGACGAGGCTCGCCAAGCGCCGAGGCTCGACATTCGACGAGGCTCGCCAAGCGCCGAGGCTCGACATTCGACGAGGCTCGCCAAGCAGCCAGGCTCGACATTCGATGAGGCTCGCCAAGCGCCAGGCTCGACATTCGATGAGGCTCGCCAAGCGCCGAGGCTCGACATTCAAATGAGGCTCGCCAAGCAGCCAGGCTCGACATTCGACGAGGCTCGCCAAGCGCCGAGGCTCGACATTCAACCGAGGTTCGCCTACGCCAGCGAACCTCGACATTCAACCGAGGTTCGCCTACGCCAGCGAACCTCGACATTCAACCGAGGTTCGCCACAGCAAAGGAACCTCGACATTCAACCGAGGTTCGCCTACAGCAGTGAACCTCGACACTCAACCGGCTAGACCGCAAGCTTCGAACAAGACTTGCTCAAGAGGCGCAGGCTCGACATTCAAATGAGGCTCGCCAAGCGCCGAGGCTCGACATTCGACGAGGCTCGCCAAGCGCCGAGGCTCGACATTCGACGAGGCTCGCCGCCGCATCGGTGGTCTGACGAGGTTCGCCGCTCGCCGCTATCGCAGCGGGCGCCAAGCATCGTAGTACCGACATTATCGCAACGACGCCGCGGATCAGAGCGACCTCACGATCACCGCACGGCCGCCATCAGAGCAAACACGAGGCCATTGTCGTAACACGCACTGGCGCTTGACCGCTCGCACGATGGGAGGGGTCATTAACCCTCATATGAGAGTGATAAGAGGGGTCAATTACACCCCTTAAGCCCACATAAATAGCTGAAAGCCCAACGAAGAAAGGGCTGGCTGGCTGAAACAAAAAAGTTAGAGAACTCTTGGAAAATCAAGCACCTGCGCAGGGGAGAGATCAAGAACCTCTTCAACAACCTCTAGATCATCCGCAGCTTCGGTCTGATCGTCAACGGGAAGCAACCTCGACTCGAGCATCGAGTGAAGCATCCTCTCGCCACCAAGAACCCATACAAAAGAGAAGTCAAATCAATCTTCTTCCCCGAATCGAAAATTTGATTGTAACAATTTCATTCAATCAATAAACATTTTTCGATTCTACGTAAGATGGCTAATTAATAGGGAGCAACCATTCATTCCGATGAACCGTGGTGGCGCAATCGCACGGTTGCAATTGGAACCGAGGTTCGACCTTGGTCATTGAATTTGATCGAGTAAGTTCGAGGAATTTCTTTCCTCCGGGCATCTAGCCCAAGAAAGACACGCAAGTGTCGCCGAAGTCTCGTGATGAGGCTTCACCGCGGCTTCGGCCGAATCATCTCGGCGAACCTCGACAATCACCTATGTCTCTCAAGGACAAGGCTCCAAAGTTGACATGCGACTAAGAAATGGGTTGTTAAGCAATCCAAGTCCGCTTCAGTGCTTGTAGCCGTTTTGCTTCGGGCGAAGCCTCGCGGAGAAGACCGACCTTCTAATGGTTCACTCGAGACGCTAGACAACGCCACGATGTAACCAAGCTCGCCAACGTGCTCGAAGCTTTGGTCTCGTGGGACGGATTTCGCTATCGTCCAAGAAAATCAACGAACCTCGCCATCATCGTGGGTTCATTCAAACGAGACGAGGGTCACCCTACCGCGAACCTCGCCCACACGGCTAACATCGCCCCGCCGCGAAGCCTAGTACAAGTAGCTTAACCTCGCCATCAACGCCAGGTCCCTCCAAAAGGTGAACTCGCCCAGCTTAACCCCGCAACAACACGGCTCGCTGAAACATGACGAAGCCTCGCCAAGTGGCTAACCTCGCCAACAAGCAGGAGGTCCCCTTGAGAAGAGATGAGCCTTGTTCCGCTTGGAGAACTTCGCCAACAACATGACGTAACATTGCTCGCTGATCTAACCTCGCCGAGCAAGCCAAGATGATGAACCTCGCCATTTTAAGCCTACCCAAAGAACATGAGGCCACCTCCAGAAGGGGTGAACCTCGTCCAAGCAACGAACTTCGCCAACATGAGGTCTCCTCTAAACAGGACGAACCTCGACAAGGCAACGAACCTCGCCGCCAGAGCCAAAGGAAGTGGCAGCTTCACCAGGGTCGCCAAACCCAACTCAGAGAGCCTTTCTCATACGAGGCTCATTTTTCGTAATCAACCGGGGAACGCCCGCTTCGATCTCCGTGATTATCTCACACGCAAGCTGATGCCAATCAAATGCGCCTCATTGCCGCTGGAGAAGCTCATCTCGGCATGCGCCCAATGTTCATCAACGACGCCTTCGTTTTTGAGCTGTTATCCCACCCGCCAACTAGACGGCGGTTCCACCATAAAGGCAAGCGCCCGCGAGGGTCATGGAGTGACCATTAACATGGTTGGGAGGAGCGGAGCAAGACCCCGATAAGCAGCCCCGAATCGCTCGACCCCAGTACTTCTGTGTTTACGAGGCGCATTAATCAATAGTCAAGGCGCTATCGGCACCCGCCTTCGCACTGTATGCAATCCCGCTTGATTATAGCCAGCTGGTCGGGGTCCTTCAAGAATTGAGAACTCGCCATCGCTACATCTCAACCTTCAAATATCGATTTCGTTGATCGTGCCGTCCTCATGGCCTAACGAGAAGAAGAGATGACACGAAGAATTGAAGAGCAACAGTTACTATTCTTGCGCAACAAGAATCTATCGACGCTTAGAGATGATGATGGAGAAACTTGTGGGCAAGAAGAAGATGGATCTAAGGAGGATCCAGATCGAAGCAAGAAGGCTACGACGGGATCATGATGTTCACTCAATGTCATCGAAGCGGAATCAATCCGCTGCACGAAAGAGCAGGATCATATGTTGCGGATTTCCAAAGCAAATGACACCAAACTCCAAGGGCAATCTAAGGAGCCGGGGTGGCAAGGCCATACCCTATAGAATGGGATGATGTCCCATATCCTCCAAAATTCAAGCCACTTAACCTAGCGCACTGACGAAAAGTTCTCCGCCGCAACACATCTACTATTTCCAGCGCAAACCGCACATAACAGTAACGATCCTATTATGACCCGACTATTCATCGCGACTTTAAGGGAGTCGCCGAAAGTGGTTTCAAGGTTAGAGCCCGGTTCTATCGCTCTTGGAAAGATGTGCGAGGCTCTTTATGGCCCGATTTTTCGATGATGACACCGAGGTGTCTATGGCCACTTTGTCGGGTCGAAAAGCAAAAGAAGACGGAGTCCGCCAAGACTTTCGCTGCTTATCTCGAACCGCTTTTGCATTCCTGACCAGCCTCGAAGTTTACATTCATCGGGATGTGCGAGCCAACCTCTCGCCAACATACTTTCAAGATGGGTGCGCTTGAAGCACACTCTTGGAGAGACTTGGTGAGGCAAGGGAGCAAGTTGAGAACATGCTTCGAGGATCGGCCGAGGAACCCCGTGATTCTCGCCATAAAAGGGGGTAATCGTAACAATTTTATTCCTCAAAAGCAAATAAGGGGAAGGAGACTTTGGCCGTGGAGACCCAACCTACTTCGAGACCCTTCAAGCAGAAATCGAATGTTTTTGACAGCCGTCCTCAGAGGAAGTATGACTTTAAGGATGACCAGGTCATACCAATCCTTAAAACTTTACTCAAAATGAACAAGATCACGCCGGAAATGAGGAAGCCGGAGGAAGCTTCAAGGACGGATGATCCAAAATATTGCATGTACCATCGAATGGTACACCACTAGACAGGGTCATGCTACGTTTTGAAGGACAAGATCCAAGTCTTGTTAGAGGCAGGTGTTATGACTCTGCGAGAGGATCAGAAGAAGGTGTCCGCAAACATGGTCGCCTCCAATTTGGTGATTTTTCGAATTCCAAGTGCAAGATGGAGTAAAGTCGATCCCTCAGCGGAAGCCGAGTTGTGAACTTTGACCTCCAAAGAACGGAGGAACAAGGTATGGTCCTTACACCACCGAAAGGCTTAAATTATGTGGGTTCACCCTAACTTGCTATCAGATGAGCAATGGACTTCTTCAAAGTCTAAAGGGAAGACTTGTAACGCTACCTCTGCTGCGCCGGAAAAGGAGCAAATCAATGATTCCACCGGGCAACGAATCACCCCCATTGCACAATTTGTACCAGCGTTGGCTACCCGAGGTGGGAAAGAGTTCTCTAGGGAGTATCCCGAGGCAGTACCCGATGTACCATCAAAGGCGCCAGTCATTGAGCCCAAAACAAGGGAAATCCGCTACAACAGAGCGCTTAGGAAGGACACACCTGAGACTTCAAGGCCCTTTCCAGCTTTGATGTTTTAGCTCAACTCTCCAACATCCCGCGAGGATCACTTTATTCGAGCTCTTGCGCTCTCTCAATCTACCGTAGAAGCTTTATGAAGCGTTGGCGGATAACGGCTGCCTCGCCATTTCCCGTAAAGCTCAATGAAGTTTGCCCAATGTCACTGTGTCTTCAAGGGGCCAATACCTTGCATTACCTTCTCCTGAGGACATGCAAGTGAAGAACCCGAAGCATGATAGGCCATTATACTTTACGGTTACATTGGCTCGTCCGGATCAACCGAGCTCAAGTTGACCTGTGATCTCGCATTGAGTATCATCCCATTGAGAATTATACAACATCTCTCGATACCACAGATCGCTTAGCGACAACCGACTACCATCTACGGTTTCAATGCCACCAATTCTCGTCCCTTGGGCAAAATCAAACTCGATGTCGATAGGAGACTTGAAGACGACGCCACCGCTACGCCATTGATGCCGATACATCCTATAATTTGCTATTGGGTCGACCTCGATCCATGAAAACTTGATCGCCCCGCCTACATTGCATCAATGCATGAAGTATGTAGATGAAGAGGGATGGTTAAAACATTGGTCGCGAAAGGCAACCATTCAAAGGTGTGGAGAATTATTTTATCGATTCGCCCACTACCTTGAGGAAGGCCAAACCGATGAACCACGATCGAGGACTATGACAAATGAAATGAAGCCGACGAGAGTCCCAACAAGGAGTCGCTTTCAATGATGTAAAACCTTTGTAATCGACCAATGATCCCGATGACGATATCGCCGCTTTCAATGAAGATTATGATTTAGCTTACGCGACCGAAAGTGTTAAAAGTCATATCGACTTAATGTCGAAATTCCGCCACGGTTGTATGTCGAACCTACATTGCACATGCCAATTCGGTCGCCGCTCATGATGACCCAAAGGCATAATAACTCTTCGCAGCTGCTTTTGTGGTACCACCAGAATAGTGATCGGAAGACATTATCTTTGGGCAGTCAACAAACCATTGCAAGTCGAGGTGGAACAACCCCGAGCGTAAGAAAAAGAACCCCAACTTTCATATTTCACGACGCTAATATTTGATGAAGAAAATGGGGTATGACTTTCTTCGCAAAGAAGGACTAAACTATGGAGAGGCATCGTGACACCGATCCGACCGCTTATGCCGGAAGGCCACCGATGATCACTATCATAAAACTCGTGAAGGGTTGGGATATGAGTCGCCGTACTGCGGCACGCTACGATCGAGGGTGAGTCGATCACTCATCTTCGGGCAGCTCGATTCGGACGCCAAGATAGGACAGAAATTAGGTCCCCGATGGTTAATATGACCTCGCTGATCCAATAGAGATTCAAGAAGATGATCTCTTACCGCTATTCGAGGATCCACCGAGTCAACAACTTGGAATGCAATGGGAACATCGCTTTGAACAACGAGAACCGCCCATCGATGACAAAATAGTCCGAAAGGATATGGGGATGAAGCTAATCCAAAACCCATATTTATAAGTTTATAGTTTGACCATCGAGGAAAAGGAGGACCTCATCGCTTGGTACGAATATATCGATGTCTTCGCTGGAGTTATGAGGATATGCCCGCTTAGACCCTCAAGTGGCTATGCATTGCCTTAATATCGAACCAGCGCTAAGCCCGTTAAACAACAACAACGACGATTTGCCCTCGTGTCATGAAGGCCATTGAGAAAGAAATCGAGAAGCCGATCAAAGCGTGGTTCATTCGGGGTTCAACACCCGATTGGGTAGCCAATATAGTACCCGCTTTGAAGAAAAGCGATGATCCTACCGCGGCGCTGACTATCGAGACTTAAATTCAAAGATGTCCGAAAGATGATTTTCCTTTACCAATCACGGATATTATCGCCGATAACACGTGTGGGTTTGAAAGGATGTCTTTATGGATGGCTTTTCGTGGTACAATCAAATCAAAATGCACCCCGATGATGAAAACACATCGCTTCCCAACACCGCCGTGAATATATCGTTATACGCTTATGCCTTTCGGCTTGAAAACGCAGGGCTACATACCGCGTTATGACCACTATCTTCCAAAACATTTACTAAGACAAGAGAATGCTACGTAGACGATTTAGTGGTCAAGAGTCGCCACAAAAGTGATCATTTACACGACTTGAGGACGACATTTGAGATAATGCGAGCTCATCACCAAGATGAACCCAACTAAGTCTTTTCCGGGATGTCTAGTGGCAAATTTCTAGGGTTCGTGGTCACAGCAGATGGTATACCAATCTCGATAAAGTCAAAGTTATCCAAGAACTTCCACCTCCTAGAAGCCTCCGAGAGCTTCGTGGTCTCCAAGGGCGTTTGGCTTACATTCGCAGATTCATTTTCAATTTATCGGGAAAATGTCAACCATTCTCGAAGCTCATGAAGAAAGGTGTATCGCTCGCTTGGGATGAAGATTGCCTAAGGCATTCAAGAGATCAAAACATATCTTTCTAATCCCCTGTTAGTTGCCCTAAATCGAAAGCCCTTCGATTTACATCCGCTACGAGTATGCTAGCGTGTCTTTAGCACAGGACGATGACAATGGCCACGAACAGGCAATCTATTACCTCAGTAGGACACTGTCGGGGGCCGAGTATCGATACCCTCCCATTTAGAAGGAATGTTTGGCTTTGGTCTTCGCCATCCAAAAGATGCACTATCTAGGGGACGCACCATACACGCCATCTCCAAAATTGACCCTATACGGTATTCATGACCCACCGCACGCTGAATGGTCGAATGGCTAGATGGGCATTGTTATTATCTCGATCGACATTCACTTCAAACCTCGGCGATGAATGGTCAAGCTGTGTGATCTTATGGCTAATCATCCGCTGAAAGGGAAAGTCGAATTGTATCAAGACATGCCCGATGAACCTTATGAAGCTAATCCGGTCTCCAAGGAACAGTATGGCGCTTGTTCTTGACGAGCTCGAGAGCGACCTCGACGCCCCGCTGTAGCCGGAGTGGGGTAGTATTGATATCTCCGCGAAAACCACGGATACCACGAAATGCGGTCGCTATCGTAACCATGCACCAATAACGAGCGAGTATAATGCGCTATTGATTGGTCTCGACATAGCCAAACATTTAGGCGAAGCACCTTGAAGCATTTGGGGATTCACAGCCTAGTCGTGAAACAACTAAGAGGAGAATACGGTCAAGCACGAGGACCTTATCCTCATCATGCAGCAGCCATAACTTTAGTCGACTCCTTTGAAAGCTTTTACATTGATCATGTGCCCCGCTTATGAACACTTATGCAGATGTACATGGCTCTTGCCTACGCTTAGCCCCGCCTCGAGAATGCTACTCAGCAAGTTAGTGTGACTAGTCGGCAACTATTTCGGCCAAAATATGCATTATAGATTCGTGCAGTTGAAGACGAGCCTAAGTCACTTGAAGCACGAGACTGGCGGTTCCCGATCATCGACTATGTCTTGCATGGGATATTGCCCGAAGACATAAAAGAAAGGGAGTCGATTCGTCGACGAGCATCAAGATTTTACTATGATTCCTGCCATGCACCTTATATAGAAGGTCATATGATGGGTTACCGCTCGATGTCCGCCGCCTAAGGAAGCAGAGCAAGTCTTGAAAGAAGCTCATGACGGTGTTTGTGGAGCACACCAATCTGGGCCCAAGTTATGGGACCGGCTGCGTAGACTCGGTTATTATTGGCCGACAATGGTGAGGGATGTCGTGGCTTACGCTAAACGATGCCATGCGTACAAATACATGCTAATTACCTTCACCAACCTCCGAACACTTGCATCCCACCGCCACGCCCCGCCATTTGAAACGGGGAATGGACATCGCCGGTCCAATTTCTCCACCTTCTTCAAAAGGACATCGCTTTATATTGGCGATAATCGAGTATTTCTCAAAGTGGGTGAAGCCGCTCCGCTGAGATTGGTCAAGACAAGTGATGTGATCAAGTTTGTTAAACATCATGTCATATACCGCACAAAATCGGTGCGCATTGTCCACGATAATGGTCCGCAATTTGTCACCATGCCTTCACGCTGATTCGCGATAAATTTCGAATCGAAATCTAGCGTCAACGACTTACTACCCGCTTGAATGGACAAGCTGAAGCTTTTAACAAGGCGATCATCAAGATCCTCGCTAAAATGGTCTCTTCAAACAAGAAGGACTGGAACGACAAGCTGGGGCAAAGCCTGTGGGCTTACCGTACCACGGTTCGCACACCGACAGGTACCACCCCATATTCTCTGGTTTATGGTTGTGAGGCCATTTTACCGTTAGAGATTCAAATCCCATCGCTTCGAATGGCGTTATCCACCGGAATGACAACCGAGGAAAATCGTCACGACGCCTTTGAGGAACTTGAAATCTTTGGATGAAAACGACATGTGCTCAACAAAGATATCGAGCTTTACCGCACTCGATTTCTAAAGCATTTGACAAGAAAGTCCGATGTCGTATTTTCAAGGAAGGCGACCTCGTTCTCGCTGTCCGACGCCCGATGATTTTGAACTCCAAAAAGAAGGGGAAGTTCGAACCAAAATGGGAAGGACCATTCGTGGTGGAGTCTGTTTACTCGAATGGAGCATACCGCCTAACCAATCGTGAAGGCTACGTAATCATGATGCCTATTAATGGTAAGTTTAGAAAAGTACTACCCGTAGTCTTCTTTCAAACTCCCATTAAGTTATCATGTTAACAAATACATCGATAACCAATTTCCTCCAAATTCTCTCGCCAATCCTCGTCAATAGGATGGCGGGACCTAAAACTATCATGTTAACAATCACCTCGATAGTTCCTCAAGATTTCCTCCGTCAATCCTCTCAAACAGATGACGGACCACTCCCACCGCCATGTTAACAATCACCTCTGATAGTCCGCACCGTCATTCCCGCAAATGACGTTGTCCAACCAAGCAATATACCCCTATCGTCTCCCTCACTGAATAGTGGCCTACCATGCGATGTGCCTCTATTTTAGCCATAGTCGTTATACTCCCATGTCACTGAACGACTCAGCTACCCCTGCAGGGTCATTTCCTAAATGACTTTGTTCGTAATCACTGTTGTTATACTCTCACGTCACTGAACAACTTGATTGCTTTTTGATCGCGATCGTTATACTTTCATGTCACTGAACGATTCGATCATTTCCGAATAGTGGCCTACCATGCGATGTGCCTCTATTTTAGCCATAGTCGTTATACTCCCATGTCACTGAACGACTCAGCTACCCCTGCAGGGTCATTTCCTAAATGACTTTGTTTGTAATCACTGTTGTTATACTCTCACGTCACTGAACAACTTGATTGCTTTTTGATCACGATCGTTATACTTTTATGTCACTGAACGATTCGATCATTTCCGAATAGTGGCCTACCATGCGATGTGCCTCTATTTCAACCATAGTCGTTATACTCCTATGTCACTGAACGACTTGACTACTCCCACATGATCATTCCTCTAAATGATTTTGTTCGTAATCACTGTTGTTATACTCTCCGTCCTTTGAACAACTTGATTGCTTTTTGATCACGATCGTTATACTTTCATGTCAGCGAGCGATTCGATCATTTCCGAATAGTGGCCTACCATGCGATGTGCCTCTATTTCAACCATAGTCGTTATACTCCTATGTCACTGAACGACTTGACTACTCCCACATGATCATTCCTCTAAATGATTTTGTTCGTAATCCTTGTTGTTATACTCTCCGTCAGCGAACAACTTGATTGCTTTTTGATCGCGATCGTTATACTTTCATGTCAGCTGAGCGATTCGATCATTTCCGCATGATGGCCTACCGGGCTATTTGCCCTTATCTTTTAATCCAGCGCCTTGAGCGGCTAAGGATAGAGGAGATTTTAGCACTAAGCCTAAAAGAAACTCCTCGCAAACTCACCATCTTGAGGGAAAAGTATGGCTAGCCGATTCAAGCGGTGTCGGTAAAGGCACATCAAATCCGTTGATAGGCGGGG
This sequence comes from Asparagus setaceus, assembly GCA_012295165.1. Lineage (NCBI taxonomy): Eukaryota > Viridiplantae > Streptophyta > Magnoliopsida > Asparagales > Asparagaceae > Asparagus > Asparagus setaceus. Next base: position 3,510,782 of record CM022709.1, on the reverse strand, counting down.
TTTGCTAAAAATCCCGAGGGCGATCATTAGTCGCAGTGAAGAATTCAAATTTACCGTGTTCGTTAGAAGGTTCCTCGCCCGCCTCGCACGGCGACCATCTTACAAGTCTTCATATCCAAAGTGTTCGGACTCCATTCAACCGCATTCAAGTCCGAAAACTTTGAGGGGTTTTGTAGGCGAAAATTGCCTTAATCCTTACAACAACTTCGGAATGAGCAAAAGAGCTTAAGGGTCCATCCGAGTGAAGTCGCCCGCCTAAAGGTTAAGTTCACCAATGCTTGACTTTACAAAATAGACAAAAGTGTCGATATCTCCCAAACCGGAAGGAATTTGGCAAAATGATCGAGCAAACCGAACCCTTCGGTCGGTTTGGTTGGCTCCGTCTCGTCGAGATGGTTGATTTCCATATATAATTCGGCCCAATTCGACGCACGGTTTGAAAGTTACGACTGTTCTTCGTAGCGACGAGGCTCGCCAAGCGGCGAGGCTCGACATTCAGCGAGGCTCGCCAAGCGGCGAGCTCGACATTGAGCGAGGCTCGCCAAGCGGCGAGGCTCGACATTCGATGAGGCTCGCCAAGCGGCGAGGCTCGACATTCAAATGAGGCTCGCCAAGCGGCGAGGCTCGACATTGAGCGAGGCTCGCCAAGCGGCGAGGCTCGACATTCAACCGAGGTTCGCCTCGGCGGTGAACCTCGACATTCAACGAGGTTCGCCTACGGCGGTGAACCTCGACATTCAACCGAGGTTCGCCTACGGCGGTGAACCTCGACATTCAACCGAGGTTCGCCTACGGCGGTGAACCTCGACATTCAACGAGGTTCGCCTACGGCGGTGAACCTCGACATTCAACGAGGTTCGCCTACGGCGGTGAATCTCGACACTCAACCGGCTAGACGGTGCAAGCTTGAACAAGACTTGCTCAAGAGGCGAGGCTCGACCTCAACACGAGGTTCGCGACGCGAAACGAAGCTCAGCGATCATGAGGCGAGGCTCGCCCGCCGGCTGGTGGTCAGCGAGGTTCCGTCGTTCGCGCCGCACGTAGCGTTCTACTGTAGCGATCCGACAATTACGCTGGCGCCCGGCGTATCAGCGCGACCTCACGATCACCGCAGCCGGGCGCCGCCATCGTAGCAAACACGAGGCCATTGTCGTAACACGCACTGGCGCTTGACCGCTCGCACGATGGGAGGGTCATTAACCCTCATATGAGAGTGACAAGAGGGCCGCTACACCCTTAAGCCCACATAAATAGCTGAAAGCCCAACGAAGAAAGGGTTTGGTGAAACAAAAAGTTAGAGAACTCTTGGAAAATCAAGCACTGCAGGGAGAGATCAAGAACCTCTTCAACAACCTCTAGATCATCCAGCGGCCGGTCACGATCGTCAGCGGAAGCAACCTCGACTCGAGCATCGAGTGAAGCATCCTCTCGCCACCAAGAACCCATACAAAAGAGAAGTCAAATCAATCTTCTCTTCCCCTGTAATCGGGAAAATTTGATTGTAACAATTTCATTCAATCAATAAACATTTTTTCGACCCTACAATGTCAACAACTCGTGAGAGGTTGGGGTTGAGTTCCCTGGTGATCCCTCCGACGATCAAGTTAGTATATGAGTAGGGAGAAAATTTCAAAGAGTTAATTCTTCTTTTAGTTCTTAGTTCTTAGCTTGTTGGAGACCCCCCTTATTTTGAGAACAGGTCTAATATTTATAGAGATAGCCGGGGATACTCTTGTTGTTAGAAGTAGAGCAAATCAAGAGAAAAGAGTAGTTTTAGTAGAGAAGAGAGCAATTGTATTCATTGGTATTGAGGTCTATTTATACATTGTGAGTAGCATTACTTTATTACTCTACGCGATGTGGGACTAAACAAAAGAGATATAGTATGCTATATTTAACATCCCCGGTCAAACTCACGGTCGGTAAAGAACCGAGAGTTTGGATAAGATAAACCAAATTGGCGTGACTTGGCAAGAATTGGTTGAATTGAAGCACGTCGGTGACTAGATTTGCAGGAGGCGAGGTCATGTTATTGCAGTGGTGATCGACAGTCATGCACCGTGGTTGCGAGAGGGTGGACCTGTAGTCACAAGAGAAGGTACGGTGACTGGATCTTGCAAGCGGCGATGTATGATGTTACAGTAGTGATCGGCGGTCATGCACGGTGGTCGCAAGAGGAGGCGTGGTGACAGGATCTTGCAAGCATCGGTGATTAAAAAATGCTTGGTGGGAGAGAGCTTGGCCAGAGGCTAGCCAAGGAGGGAGAAATCTCGTTAAGGTAATTCGTCAAACACCTTGTGTGCATGCGATGAGGCCGATGAGGGAGATCCAAATGGTTAGGCGCAAGATCTATGAAGATCTAGTTATCTATGAAGTCTTGTTGTGCGCAGCGGAAATTTCGACAGCACCTCTGGTGCACAACAAGATAGTAAGATCACAACTAAATCCCCGTTTCACTAAGGAAATAAGAATTGCGATGATATATCTCAAAGAATGTGGGATATACACTCTTCCTCTCATCAGTTCTAGGACTGACCTGTCGAGGGAACCTAACAAGCTATTCTGGTTGATGAGCCAAATGATTGGCGTAAGATCCATAAGGATCTGGATTGAATCCAGTGTCGAGGCTAATGTCGAGGCTAGTGTCGAGGCCGGTGTCGAGGCCGCCAAGGGGAAGCGCATTGTGCGGGCATAACCCCCTCGGCGGCCCCGAGATCGAGAAGGAAGAAAATGATTTTTCTAGGATTGAGAACCTGGCTCTGATACCATGTTAGAAGTAGTGCAAATCAAGAGAAAAGAGTAGTTTTAGTAGAGAAGAGAGCAATTGTATTCATTGGTATTGAGGTCAATTTATACATTGTGAGTAGCATTGCTTTATTACTCTACCCGATGTGGGACTAAACAAAAGAGATATAGTATGCTATATTTAACACTTGTAACTACCGTTGAAAGTGAGCTGGCCGTTTGAAATAGTGATCGGTGACATGAGTCAATTGTTCATTGGTTGAGAAGGATGAGTCATTCTGGGAAGTACCATGAGGTGATGGTTTAGTCAGGGCCTACAGGCATGGGGGACTTAACAGCACCGATTTAGCATTTAATGCGATGGTGACTTGTCTGCGGTGAGAATTTTGAGATGTTTTATCGTCTTCCAGTCCTAGGTGGCTGCGGGACGAGAAGTGTCATGTTTTGGCTCTCCTCGCAAGTGCTCGCCAAGCCTGTGAGGCCGAGAAGGCTGCGGGACGAGAGGTACCGCGTTTTGGCTCTCCTCGCAAGTGCTCGCCAAGCCTGCGAGGCCGAGAAGGCTGCGGGACGAGAGGTACCGCGTTTTGGCTCTCCTCACAAGTGCTCGCCAAGCCTGTGAGGCCGAGAAGGCTGCGGGACGAGAGGTACCGCGTTTTGGCTCTCCTCGCAAGTGCTCGCCGAGGTATGCTTCTCGGATTGCCAGTATTGGCGTATCAACTCGCTTGGCCTCTTGTGTAGCTCGTAGTGAAATCCTAAGTGTTGTGTAATTTTTTTTTTGTTTTAAACAGCCTTAATGCTGGAGCTTGTCTGCTAAGTCTCCAGAAATTACGGAACGTAAGAAAGGGCTATAACAATAAATATTACACTAATCTAAGAATAGATATTTCTTAGTATGGGTGCAAAGAAAGTCCATATCCGTAGATATAATTGTATTAGGATATGTATATGGTTACTAAATATCTATATCGATAGAATATAATTAGAGATATGGATATATTGTAAAATATCTGGATCCATATCCCAAATTATGTGAATATTTGTTGGTCATTAGTTACAATTGTTTTAATCCTTATATTGATGGATTAGTTTGAGGTTAATTTTAACGATTAATAGATCTAAGGTTAGTTTTGGATATAAAAGCATATTGATGAACCCTCTTGTATTATATGAGCTATATCAATTATCGGTTTGTTTAGATATAACAAACATACTAATGAACTCTCTTTCATCATATGAGTGTATATTTTTCTAATATTATATATTTTCTCATATCCACTTTGTATCCACATGTGCTTCACATATATACCCACATGTATATCGTATTCATATCCGATTTAGCGGATATAGATATGAGTTTTCCTTACTAAGGCACATTATTATTTGTATCCATATCGTATCAGTGATTTTTAAGTAGATACAGATATGATAAGTATCATATATATCCAAGTTAAATCCGAACTGTTAGAATTAATATAAAAATATAATCCTCAATTCTCACCATAACTTCAGAGTTTTGGTGTAATAGTTTGAGGGACTTAATTTAAGTTGGTATCAGAGCAAATCCCACTGGCCACGAATTTAATGCAGATTCTCTAAAAATTGACATTGCTGTATGAGTCCAGGTTTCAACCCATAAAAAAAGACACTCAACTTACGGGAGCATGTTAGAATTAATATAAAAATACAATCATCAATCCTTACCGTAACTTCAGAGTTTTAATCTAATGGTTAGAGGAACTTAATTTAGACGAACCGTTTGCACACCATAATAAGCCTTTTGGCCATTCCAAAGATCTCCCTAGAAAGTTGTCAAATGGTCTACTTCTAAAGGGACAAGAATCCTCGGAATTAACAAATTAATTTTCAATGCTAGCATGTATTAGACTAATTCAGAGATTGATAGTCTTTGGTACATCAACTATTCAGTGAATGAACATGAGTATAGTTTGGTCCCTTCTTGTGAACCTCATATGCACCTCTAAACCTCATATGGCCCCTCATTTGTGAATAGAAAGCTTGGAAATTCTCTGCCCCATGTTCTCAGAGAACATCCCCTGCAAAATGCCGACACTCCAACTGTGGTACGGAGTGAACAAGTCACTCTCATGTTTTTAAAGGTGTCATCAATGGTTATGGGGCAGATGAGTATGTTATCCATATTTTCCACTCTCTCCCTTGAAGACTATCAACACAAGTAGGGTTGTCCATTCGGCCCGGCCCGACCCGGCCCGGCCCTGAAAGTCCAGGCCTCCGGCCTAAATAGACATGCCTAAACGCAAGTCTTTGCCTTCCACGCCTAGGAGCATCCACATATATAACCATAACTTTACTAAACATCCTTGAAGTTTAAACTTTTCTCATTGGACCCCACATCATTTGGAAATAACTAAATGTCCCTTAGAGAAAAAACCCTCAACTGTAGTTGACAAATGACTAAATTGAGGATTTTTCTCTCTCAAAAATATTTTAGTTATTTGCCAATTTTCGATAGGAGGCTATTGAGAAATGTTTAAACTTCAAGAGATTTTTACGAGACATCCCAAAGTTTAGAGCGTGAAATTAACATTGAATAATCTAACAAGAATAATGAATTAAGGAACTAGAGAAACTATAGAGCTAAAAAGTTCGATATCTTTTGATGTCAACTCTTTTTAATTAAACGAAATAAAGTTACTGATGAAAAGTACTCCTAACAAATACCTCCATTTCTTTTAAATCAGCTCAATTATCTTAACTTAAATACAAGTTGGTGTACTTCAAGTTTCTTGATACAGGAAATAAACCCCAAAAAGAAGTGGAAAAAAAAAATAATAAATTACCACTATCAACACTTCTAAATTAATCTTTTCCAAATTGCAACTCAAATAAAGTAACATTTTTGTACTTGTACATACAGGATCTCCAACTCCCACATGAATGGAAGTTTCATGATGCAGGCAAAGGTACAAAGGGAATCAAGGACTGCGCTCGACACAAAAGCCTAAAGAATGCGGGTAACATGTGGGCATCTAAATGATTAGAGGTGGGCCAGTCTGGCATTTAACCTACCCCTTAGTTGGGTAAAAACGCTACATAACAAATTTGAACCCATCCAATTTAAGTGTGTGTTTTATTTATCAAAGATATAGAATAAAACTTACTGGGTGTTTGGAGTAGCTTATTTTTCGGTCAAATACATTCTTAGTGTTGCATCTAAAATATAATCAAACGAATATGTGGATAAATATATTTTGGATTCATGACTCAAATATGGTTATCCTTTTGAGTTAATTGGGGAAAATTTAATTAGTTTGCTCTGAGACTCTGCTAGCATGAGTTAGAACTTAAGGTGGAGCACACACGAAATTATACGTGCTTGCGGTGTGGCATTGTTTTACATATGTCGCCTGTGTGACTCAATTTATCTGTGAATTATTTTAGTTGCTATCTCCTTTGGCCATTAGTGATTTTTATATACAATTCATGTGATGGTGTTTACTTTTTAATTCAACCATATCATGATGAATCAATCTGGTCTAATGTGAACACAGATTGAGCCAACCTGAATGGTTGCTTTAGAGTTTGAATTTGGTTAGGATTAGTGTCTCCTAATCCAAAATTGGGTTAATTTAGATCTAGTTAGAATTGGAACTTTTGAATTGGACTGAGATTGATCTTAAATTGAACTCAACCCCCTTGATTTGTAGCTGTAGACCTATGCATCAAGTTGAAAGCTAAAGGGCTAACTACCAAAAGGGATCATTCTCATCTCTTTGAAAGTACTATTGGAGTTTTGAAACATAAAGCAACAGTCCATTCTCATATAAGAAGTACTTCACTACTTTGCTTTTAGTGGTCAAAATGTGTACTAAACTTTGCCTTTAACTATGTAAAAATTGCCCATTATCATGTAATTTTGAAAGATGCAAAGTTGCTCTATGATTTAGCTACTAGGAGAGCATCTATACATGGATGGAGCTAAATAAGTGGTGGAGGGCATTTTATATAAACATGAGAAAATACCACCTCAGTCTGCCTTTTGACTCTTTCTTAGGGTAATCCAGGTGAAGATGTAGTACCTTTGATACTAATGGTTAATATAAAATTGAGGTTTATATGTAACGATAATTGCAACTAAGGGTATTAAATCCATCAAATAGGATAAATTATACAAGGTTATAATTATGTGAAAACGGAAGACCCGAGAAAGGCCCAAGAGAAATTAGCGAGAACATGTTAAGAAGGATAGAGTAATGATTAACTTAGAGGTAGCCTACAAAACTGAGAGAAAAATAGGATTTATATAGCCAACTACAAAAATATGGGATAAATGATTTACTCTGCTGTTATTATGTAATGATAATTATGGATGGTTTCATGATGTACGTGTATATTGTAGAAAATGATTGTTGGGCTATCTAAATTTGAATTGTTTATCTAAGACTTGATGATTTCATGAGTTGGATATTTAGTATTCCGAGTTCTCTACCTAGTCATGTTCTCAAGTGTAATAAGGAAATTCATCATTTAGCCAGTATAATTTTTATGTTACATTATTTTAGTTGGCAATATTAAAAGATTGTTTAGATTTATGGACATTATACTACCCATAACAACTCCATGATCTTATTGGATCCCCTCAGTATGATAACTTCTTCACTCTTTAAGAGTAAGAGCATATCATTAAACAAATGAAAAGGAAAGAACCTAGAAGAACACCAACACACTATAGTTTGTTATAGCACATGCATGAACTTAGAAAGCATGTAATATGCTTGCAAAAGCTTAGAGTAGCATTAACTTGAAGGAGAGCAAAAGCAAAAGAGAGACACATGGCCATATATGCAACTAGATCTTGCTAAAGAGCTCAAAAAATATATAATAGGGTTATCCCCCACCGACACCCAAGAGATCAAAGGAGAAAAAGGGCTCGAAAGTCTACTCAACATGAGCAAGGGCATTTAGAGCGAAAGAGATGGCACTAATTATGGAAGAGAAATTAACGGAGACAAGCAAGGTAAATTTGAGTGGACTTTGGTTGCATTTTTGAGTGCGCTTAGTATTGAGGGGTCTTATTCAATCTTAATTTTCTTTTAAAAGTGACTCAAGCCTAATCTTTTTTCAAAGTTATTTTAGGATGACACTAATCACTAGATCTATAAAATCTGAATTAGATATGTGACACCGACGCTGGACATTTTCCATAATTTGAGGACTTTCGTGTACGATATATATGTAACTGATAAGTAAGAATTGCGGGACAAAAAAGGATGATATTATTCATTCCATTGAGGTGCTTATATACAAGTGTAAGACTAAGGAGTCTAGTATCACGTGCGGCGTGGGACTAAAAAAGAGAAAACAAGTATATATGCATATTGACAATATTTAACAGTATCAAATATCAAAATTACATCCAGGCTTACTAGAAAACTGATGCAGCAAAAACAATTGATTGGAAAAATACTTTAATGTCCTGTATCTCAAAAATAGAATAATTTAAATAATATATTTGATGTCAACAAAACAAAATCTAAATACCTGGAAACCGTAGAATACCTAAACAAAACGTTTGGGATCAAAAGTTATGTCTGTTTGAAGTTTAGGCGCGTTAAAAGACCTCCCCATCCCGTTATGCATCGTTCCGATCTTCATTAAAATCCCAAACAAATTTCTCTTAAAAAAAATATTGTGATGTTTAAACTTGGTTAGTTCATCGTAATTATTGTATATTTCTTCCTGGCCCATAGTCGATGTAGTGCAGTTCTAAGTCGAAATCAAGAGACATTTATAAAGTTGTATATATATATCACCTTTATTCATGAAAGAGATTGATAAAATGAGCAGTTCCTATCAATTTAAATGTCAATCAATTTCTGAAAAGAAATTACATTTATGCCATGCTATAGTTCTATCGAGAAATTAAACTAGTTTTATATTTCAATAGAAATAGTGATAATTTACTGCTAAAATGAAAAAAAATGAAATGGTTAAAAGTAATTCTGAAAAAGTAGAAGGAAGACTCGCACAAAACTGAAAATGTCAATACCAATGGTCCAATGTTTAAGCATACCATTCCAAGCCATATTAGGTACGAATTCTTAGATGAAAATATATTTCCATATTGTAATGATCCAAGAATAGAAAGTTGTCGCCATGAATTGCAACTTTAATTGGACTTATAACTTGAACACTTTAATATTTGCGTTACCTTGTAGAGAAAGTAATGCAAATTGAGGGTTTCTTTATCGTTTTGTGCAAACCCTCTCAAAGTTCAGGGGGTGTTCCGTGAAACTGACTCTAATTCTTTTCTTGGCAGAATAGGATGCAAGATTACCAGTGGGGTCAGCTTCTATTTTCTATCTAATGTTTTATTGGAGGGAAAAGCTTTTCCAAACTTACATGAAACTAGAATGTTGTCAGCTTAATTCTAAGAGTTGGATTTTTATAGGAAGCTTGATGAATCTAAAGCTATCAGTGGTGGCTTATTTTTTGGGCTTCATCCCTGTCTAGAAATAGGATCATAAATATGGCTTAGGATCGCACGGGCATTACTTTAGGGATGGAACTGGATCCTTAAAAATACAAAATAGAAAAAAAATCCAATGAAAAAGAAAATGCAAACCCCATGAAGTTCATTCACCATGTCGAAGAGAATCTCAGTTTCATCAAGGAATCATCGGCATCTAAACCTGAAAACACCATGAAGCTCATCAACCAGCAATATCACGAAACGAAAGTATCTTATGACACTTAGCTAAGTTTTCAAACAGCCAATAACATCACCAATTTTTATTGCAACATAATGTACAATCTCATTATACTCTCTCAGTTATATGAAGGATAAGGAAAATTTTGTACCACATTTTATTCGAAATAAAAAATAGTACAGCGAAACAGAACATAGTGTACCCGATACAAAACCATATTAAGAGAGACCGAGGACTTTCCCAGTTGCAAGATCGATATCGATATCAAAGAAACAAGGCCTCGTTGGCAGCCCAGGCATTGTGCTCATGGTTCCCACAAGAGGGTATATGAAGCCTGCACCAATACTTGCACGAACATCTCTAATTGGGAGAACAAATCCAGAGGGAGCTCCCTTTTGCGAAGGAACATGTGAGAAAGAGTATTGTGTTTTCGCCATGCAGATGGGGAGATTTGAGAATCCTTGCTTCGTGTACATCTCAATTTGCTTCTCGGCCTGAGAAAAGGGAGCACAACATTTGTGAATTGAAACAATCATATGGATAAAATTTAAAAGAAAGATAAGAAGGGATTATACGAGAGATCGAGGCTCTTGTTTAATGATATTCACTAAAGTTTGACTTGTAAATATCAAGAAGTTTAACTTAACATTCTCTTAAAAGCTTTAAGATCATATTGCTAAACTGAAATTTCTCTCACTTAATAGTAGTTAATAATGTGAGTACTTTAAAAGTTAGAATCCAGAAGAAAGAAAGCTGGAAATTGTAAGATATGTAATATAAGTAGAGCCTTAGACAACAAGGTACTTTTGTCAAAAATTGAGTACTTTACAAAATTTAATAGGATGATTAATTCAATTAAAGGTGTTTTTTAATTTTTTCCCTGGAAGAGGATAGCCACTTGATGCTATTTCGTTGCTATAGCAGAGACGATCAGTATCCACACAAAGGAGTTCAGACAAGTTTTGCTTACCAGGGGACTAAGTTTAAATTTTAGACATGAAAATACCCGGTAAAGGTTTACTACAAATTGTTACCTCAAATCTTCTACATTGATTTTCCCTTGATAATGCCCATAAATATTCCATTAGAATAGATATCAAAAGACCTTCTCATAACCATTTTATGACCAAAATAGCCTTTCACAAGGATGAGAAAGCTAAGCTCTGTGTTACTAAAAGAAAGTAAAAGTATTAGAGAAGTATCGTGTTCTGCCATTAACAATCTTTGGTATTTATTTATTTATTTATTTTCATTTTTGTTTACCAGAGATGGAACTTGAAGGTGTCAAGTTGTAATATAACTTGTAGAACCGTGTTTCCTGTACTACAGATAACAGTTTGTGATATTATTGTCTATCACTTCGCCTAAATTTGCTACAAGCAGTATCAGTCTTTTGTGATCCTCAACAATATACGTCAACAATTTTATAATTTTAGTAACAAAGTAGGAGTTACCTGCTCAGAGTAATCAACGCCACTTGCACCATAGGACTTGGCTATCGCCTCAATCTTTGCCTTAATGCCAGAATCTAAAGGATATAAGAAACTCATGGGGTCTTTCTGGCTCTCGCATGCCTTTTGAACTGCAATCCCAAGATCAACCTGCATATTAAGGCAAACAAGAATGATGAAGTTAACCGCAAACAAACTGGACACAAACTTTCTATTCCACATACAATAAACCCAAAAACTTGAAACACGAGGCTCAACCCTCAACTGACATCAACTTTTATCTGCCCCAATAATATAAAAAAAGTGTGATGGTCAGACTATTGGGGTATAAGCATATATGTATTTAGTATTTCTCAATCATGTTATATTTTATTAGCATTTACACCCCCTTGTCAAAGTGACGACTTTTTGCTAGGTTTTATACTCCCGTGAGAATCATGTGATGGTCATACTTGCATATTTGTCAATCACATTACCATGTGATTCTCTTGAGATTTTTAAAAATTAACGGAAAAAATAGTGTCATCAACATAACCAGGGGGTGAATGTACTAATAAAATAGAATGTGTGCTATAGTACAGAGTGTGTACCTGCAATTAACCTAAACTATTATTATCATACTAAATGGTTATACTAACCGCTCCTTTTCCACCATGAGCATGATGACTACAAACAACCGCATCAAAAGCCCCAGCTTTCATCGCCGCACTCCTCACAGCATTCATCTCTGCCTCAGTATCCGTAGCAAACTTATTGAGCGCAACCACAACATTTACTCCATAAGCCTTTGTATTCTCTATATGCCTAGCCAAATTCACACACCCAGCTTCAACAAGACCTACATTCTCATTCAAATAAGCGTGATCCAATGGCTTTCCAGCCACAACCTCGGGTCCACCTCCGTGCATCTTAAGAGCCCGTATAGTTGCCACAATGATTGCACACTGAGGCATCAATCCACTAGACCGACATTTTATGTTCATGAATTTCTCAGTCCCGATATCTGCACCAAATCCTGCTTCAGTGACGACAAAACCCCCTTTTCCTACCAATTTAAGCGCTATTTTATCCGCCACTACCGAAGAATTTCCATGAGCTATATTGGCAAAGGGTCCAGCATGCACAAGCACAGGAGTTCCTTCGAGTGTTTGCATTAAAGTAGGATTTATGGCATCTTTCATAAGAACAGTAAGAGCTCCTCCAATTCCAAGATCATCAGCAGTTATTGGTTCACCTGCCTTGCTATTTCCTATAACCATTTTCCCTAATCTCTCTCTCATATCAGCTAACGAAGTTGTAAGCGCTAAAACCGCCATTATCTCACTAGCAACCGAGATATCAAAACCAGTCTCTCGTGTCATTCCCTTCTCATCAGGCCCTTGCCCGACTGTAATTTTCCTCAAGAAACGGTCATTAACATCCATGACTCTCCTCCAAGTGACTGACTCAGGATCAATATCAAGCCTAGCAAATCTTTTAACCTCATCGGGGGTGAGTTCATCGGGGTTGGTTTTTTCAATACCGAGTTTCTTTAAACGATGGAGCATGACATCAGCGAATTTACGCTTGCCTTCTTTGTTTGGAGGGCAGAGACGATTGAAGAGGGCTTTGTCGGATTGGGAGGCTTCGTGAAAGATTCGGGTGTCAATGGCGGCGGCGAGGAGATTGTTGGCGGCAGTGATGGCGTGGATGTCGCCGGTTAGGTGGAGGTTGAATTCGTCCATAGGAATGACTTGGCTGTAGCCACCACCGGCGGCGCCTCCTTTGATGCCAAAAGTTGGGCCTTGGGATGGTTGACGAAGACATGTGACAACCTTGAAGAAGGAAAAAAAACTGGTTATGCAAATAATCTATATGGGAAAAAGATTAAAATTCAATTTTCTTAAAGCAAACAAAATTTTGGATTCTTGATACATTTAATATCAGAAACTATCTTGGAGTGAAAAATAACCGATAAAAAACTACGTGTATGGTGTAAGATCTGGGGTTAAGCATACTGTTTCAGACTGGCTAATGCAAAATTGTAAGACTACAAGTACCAGTGTAGTGTACAGAGCAAAGACGATTGATGGTTAAACATATAATTATAATCACTTGAGATAAAAAGTTGAGTTGGCATCTTACAGTCTTGCATAAAAGAAAAAAAGGCTACTAAATTAATAACTGAAGAACCAATTTCAATTTGAGATCCAATGCAAACCATTCCATAGAGACAGTCCTACGTAAAATTTCGTGCAAGAATTACTAAGAAGGAAACCATAAATTTAGTGTGAAAGATAATTACGATACTATTATGGCCTCAAAACTTGCATGATGAGTTCATTATAGGAGAAATGGTGGCTTAACATTATGATGGGAACCTAAAATGCTGAGAAGGGATAAAACGTGACAGCTTACAGTGAAATTAAAGAAAGTATGATTTGTAATATAAGCAAAACCTACATTACATAAACACTAATCTTTACAAACTATGGTTTAAATTTACAATCCCTTTATTCATTATGTTGAAGTTGAAATATAACGGAGTCTCAGAATTTTTGAACCAAAGATATGTACAAATTCATCAATTTTGGCTGTATGACTAAATATTCCTTGAAGAAATTGTAAGGGGAAATTACCTAACTCAGAGAAAAAGGGTCATTTTAACCGCAAAGAAAAAACCTAACAGAAGAATATCAAACCTGGGATGGAAAAGAAAGATGCACCCATTGTTATCATTGTCATAACAGGACAGTGATAGTATGAAAGGATGGAGTAGAATGAACTTCTCAAAGTCTCAGGGTTCATGAGGATATCACGCATTTCTTTTAAATCTCCTAGCCTCAGCATAACTTATTTTCAAATACAAATGAACAGGCAAGTGATAGCTGTCAGATTGGGCTTACATAGAATCATAAACTGATGAGATTCTGTGTCAACTATGCAGGTTAACCCAGTATTCTTGTATCCCTAAGCTCATATAATTTTTCAACTTTGGTGGACATGTTTTCAAGCCTAAAACAAGTAGAAATCATCCTTTCCTACTGAAATGAGAAATGAGTTTCATACACAAAGGAACAAAAGTCTACAAAGATATGCTCTAATTTATACAAGCATTGTGACGAATTGGGTTCTACACCTTAAGATAATATGTTCCTCAGAAACAGAAGACTAGTAATTTTCTCAAGTAAATCGCTGTTCAAAATTTTACCAATGATTTGCCACCGAGCCTCATTAATCAATACAAAGAGGAACAAAAGTCTACAAAAACATAAAGTAGATTTATACAAGCATGGTGACTGATTGGTTCTACACCTTGAGACAAGATAATAGGTTTGGCTCAGCTTCCTTGGACACAGAAGAGTAGTAATTATCTCAAGCAAACCCCTGTTTCAAAATTTTATCAACGATTTAATCCCTATGAAAGGCTAATGCTTTAGCCCGAATGAAAAATTCACTGAGAAACGACTACTTAGCATCTTACAAAAAGGTTAAGCTCTCATGTATTAATCGAATAAAATGAGGGACCTCTTTGAAACGGAGAGAGCTTTGACCAAATATTAAGACTCAAGAGACAAATTCCTTTCATGAATTGGGAAAACACTTCAAAGATGGGTACCTTTCACTAATTGAAACTCCAAAACTTTATTTAATCTAAGATATTTAAAATGTTCAAATCAAGTATATAACTCCTTTCAAGAAAGGTTTAAGAAAAAAGAATATGAATACTAAGGCCAGTGTTATCAATGCGTGATGCGAAATGCAGAGGCGCAAAGTCCCTTTATGTGCATATGCGCAAAGCGCAATGCGATGCACACACCCGAGTGAAGCTAGGCGCACACCGCACATAATTTTTCAAGATAGATAATCAAACATGAAAGAACATGTCTATGAATTTTCACAAAAAAAATATGGCGAGATAGACAATATCTATTATGAAATCAAAAAATAAGGTCTTAATTCATAATGCTAACACACCCAATATAATAGTACAGTTCATAAATTTTCAAATCAAAAGTCAAATCAAGACTAATATCGAAGAAAAATAAATTGTAAATGAGGACGAGTTAGGGTCCTCAATCAGGCTAGTAAACTGGCCTAATGAGTTTATTTTTCTTTTGGAAAATGAGCTATCGGGTATAAAACCCAATTTAAATGTAATATATATATATATATATATATATATATATATATATATATATATATATATATATATATATAAATTGTAAATGAGGCCGAGTTAGGGTCTTCAATCAGGCTAGTAAACTGGCCTAATGAGTTTATTTTTCTTTTGGAAAATGAGCTATCGGGTATAAAACCAATTTAAATGTAATATATATATATAGAGCAGGGTCCTATGAACTTAAGTTCATAATGAATAGTGGTGCACCAACTTTTCTAACCACTTATCTTGCTTTGGGATCCGTGAAAGATATAAAGGCCACTTTGAGATTTGTGCATCACAAATCTCAATGCAAGATGAGTGGATAAAAAGTTGGTGCACCACTATTCATTGTGAATTTAAGTTCATAGGAGCCTTGCTCTATATATATATATATATATATATATATATATATATATATATATATATATATATATATATATATATATATATAGAGAGAGAGAGAGAGTAAAGCTCCTATAAACTTAAGTGGATATGAGCACTTGTCCACCAACTTTTATCCCTTCACTATGCTTTAAGATTTGTGCTACACATCAAGGCTATCTTTGAGATTTGTGTCTTGATTTGTATCACATGCTAGCACAAATCTCAATACAAAATCAATGGATAAAAAGTTGGTGGACAAAAGACTCTATCCACTTAAGTTTATCTGAGCTTTACTATATATATATATATATATATATATATATATATATATATATATATATATATATATATATATATATATATATATATATATATATATATATATATATATATATATATATATAGTAAAGCTCTTATAAACTTAAATGGATATGAGCACTTGTCCACCAACTTTTATCCATTCATTATGCTTTGAGATTTGTGCTACACATCAAGGCTATCTTTGAGATTTGTGCATCACAAATCTCAATGCAAGATGAGTGGATAAAAAGTTGGTGGACAAAAACTCCTATCCACTTAAGTTTATCTGAGTTTTACTATATATATATATAGAGAGAGAGAGAGAGAGTAAAGCTCCTATAAACTTAAGTGGATATGAGCACTTGTCCACCAACTTTTATCCATTCATTATGCTTTGAGATTTGTGCTACACATCAAGGCTATCTTTGAGATTTGTGCTTTGATTTGTATGACATGCTAGCACAAATCTCAATACAAAATCAATGGATAAAAAAGTTGGTGGACAAAAAACTCCTATCCACTTAAGTTTATCGGAGCTTTACTACACACACACACACACGAGGCTATGTCATATGTGTGTCTTGTGCGAAACGCCCTTGCGTAGGGAACTTGCGTGGCGCACAAAGGTGCTACCGCCTCAGATGCGGGGCGCTCCGCCACCGCCCCACATCGCAGGGCACATGAGGCGCGCGCCTTTGATAACATTGACTTAGGCATCAAAATTTCATCAAGGAGAATACCCAACTCAGGCAATCAAAGCCTAGCCATTTCATATTGCTCTCAGCAACCTACTAGAGATTATCATCACCATCATAAACATAGGTTCTTTTTTTCTTTTCCCCGTTAGATGGAGTTAACTATAGGAAGCATTCAAAATGAAGAAAGCTATGCAAAAAATTAAGTTTTATGTCCTGATGGAAGTTGATGCCAATCCTCTATAAAGAGGTCCAGAATCTCTAAACAGGATGATTACAACCGAACGAGAGCTATAGGAAGAATTCAAAATGCAGAAAGCTATACATGAAATTAATGATGTTTTATGTCTGGATGTCAACTTGATGCCAATCCTCTATAAAGTAGTCCAGAATCTCTGAACAAGACAATTACAACCGAGTGAGAGCCTTACCTCCCGAGCTCACTGAACCAACAAAAACTCCTAAATTTCACTAGACTAGAAAGACATAGACAGACGTAAGTGACAACATTTTCTATAGTGAATTATCATTTATTTAAAAGAATAAGATGAACAACAAAAAAGTATTAACTTTTTAAGGGAGAGAAAAAGAAAGGAACTGAAAGATATCAACTATCAAGGGAAGCTTCAAATCTTCTCCAAAGCAAACCCAAATTACCCATATTCACAGCCCTCTCAAGAGCATGAAAGCAATTACAAAACGCCCAAAGGTAGCTAATATAAACCTCCCAATTATCAAACAAAACAAACAACATCACCAATTTCATTACATGCTCGAAAAACAAGGAATCTCTATTCACTAGTAAAGTAACTAGAGGAAAGATGTTCAATGCATTTAGTACTTGAGAAACCACTCAAAAGCTCCTAGCCAAATTCCCATTTGACCATATTCTCTTCCTGAATTAGAGAATGAGAACAATCTAAATCATTCCTAATTTCTAACAATCCAATTTCAATAACATCCACTGCATTATATCCTCAACTAATAAATTTTTTTCCATTTCCTCAATAGAGGGAATACTAAGAACCAAATTAGACCAATCAACAAATACCCATTTCACAAAACTCCACAAAATCACTAGCTTCAATAATTTATCTCAACAAAAAACAAAACAAAGTTCAAAGTTATCACCTTTTTATCAAGAAAAGCACCCAAAGCTTGGCACAAACCAACAGTAGTAGTGCTCTTCCCTTCTCCAAGCGGCGTCGGAGTTATCCCCCCAACAACCACATAATACCCATTATCACTCCCTTCAAGCTCATCCAAAGCCGATAAAAGAACCTAAAAAAAAACCACACCCAGATTTTCACCCACGCCATTAAGCCCACAAAAAATAAAAAATAAAACATGGGTTTTGTTCAAATCACCTTGGCTTTGTACTTTCCATAGAGATCATAGTGTTTGGAGCTGAGACTGAGATCCTCTGCGATCTGAGAAATGTGAAGAGGCTCAACGGAGTTGGCTATGTCGATGTCGGCGGGGACCGGTGACGTTACCTCCAACCTCCTGATTGTTTTCAAAGAACCCATCTTTTTTATTTTATTTTTATATTTTTTATTTTTATGACAGGGGAGAGGAGAGACAGGAGGAGGAGGATGGAGAATCTGTTGCCGCTTAAACTGGATGACGGGAAAATAATGGAAAGATAAAATCATGGAGAACTGTGTCAATTGTTTTTGATGATGGGGATTGGGATGTTGATTTGTGGGATCCACGAGGAAATGGGCTTGGGTCCGATCAGGATCCGACCCGAGATGTTGGATGCTATGAATCTTTTCTATAGAATTTTGATGAAATATTGGGAAAGGGTTTTGCAATGTTTTAATAGTTGTTTGAGTAACGGTTAGTACAACTGGCCATGCGCTAGGGGGATGCAAAGTGGCATGCATGCACCTCTCCGTTCTAGCATTTGGTGGGAAAAAATAGGCGGGGCAAAATGGGAATTTACTCCTGTTGATGTATATAATCACAGTCACTAACCTCGAGCGAGTTTAGTTTTTAAGAGAGCGGAGTCCGCTTTCTCTCCTAAAGCCACCGACCGACTCCGACCAAAGGGTTCGCCACAACAAAGGAAGGACTCGGAAGAGGCGAGTTGGGATCTCGATGGTTCCTCCAACCGGTCAAGTTAGCGAAGTGGGAGATAGTTTAATGGAGCAGGAATTCACACTGAGAAGATTGCTTACCTTGTTAGTTGTTCACGTGTTCTCTCTTATAGGTAGGGTTAAGGGGGTATTTCCGTCTTTCCATTAGCTTGGGAACCACCGGTGAGTCACCTCCCTCCACGGTGAGCCGAGGATTGGTGAACATCCCTCCTTTGCTAGAGTGGTGGCCTTTACAGTGTCAAATTGGGCGTGTCGAGGGTTGGTGTGGTCTATTCGCTATTAATGGGATGGGATTGGCCTTTGTGGCACATGGGTCCGAGGTGCCTTAAATCTTGTGAGAGATGGGGAATTAAAGAGTCATCGGTGCATTTAATCACGATGTTGATGGGCTCGAGTCTTGTGTGGCCGTCGTTTGAGTGGAGAGAATCACGCAGGTGAGAGGGGAGCCGTGGTGGATGGCCGACTCATGCGGCCTCTTAGGGCGCCCCTTGGGATGATTCGCCGAGGAGGGCGATTGGGGCGCCTTATCGTCGCTCTAGAGGACGAGTGGCCGAGAAGGGTAGGCTGGATTCGTTCCACATTGTTTGGAGGGTCGGCAACTTGTAGGAAGGGATCGTAGCAGGCGGGTCGGAGGGACGATCGACACCGCCTTCCGCCGCCCGAGAGAGAATCGCCGATGGGCCGACTCGCACCGCCTTTCGCGTCGGTCATGGCGATAGTCGCCTGATGGATCGGGACTGGGTCGGTACATGCAGGCCGGTCGGTGGGTTGAGCGTGGAGGTCCTTGTCGGTCCTCATTGGTAAACAAGCGTTCGTCCAGATCAGCGCTCGGCTTTTCTCTTTAATCACTGATTAGTGGTTATGACCATAACAACTCCCAGGTCCAGATTCATTGTACGGTGCATTCAGATCGGATATGATATGTTCATATTCGTATTCACTTGCTCATTAAAAATATAAATGGAGTTTGGTATATAAAACTTATACTCCATATCCGTCAAAATGAAATATGAAACGAATCAAAGGAGGAAAAATAAACGGATATAAGGAAAACTGATAGGAGCAAAAAATATATAGGCATTGCCAATGTTACAGAAGGCGCTAGGCGGACTAGGCGTTCGAGCCGGGGCCTAGCGCCTAGGTGTTTGCCTATTTTTAAATTTATTTAATTATAATAATTCACAAAAATATGTATTAACTATTAAGTTCATATCAAATTGTAAAAAAAACATAAATAACAATATTAGATCCATAATCAACCATGCATAAATACTAAATAACTAAAATAGTAACCAAATACTAAGAAACATCACCATGTCCAACATAATCAGTTAATCACAGTGAAAATAATAAAACAGTGAAAAAAGATGAAAATAGGTTAAGAGTTGGTAATGTGTTCGGGTTTGGGTTATGGGTCAGGTTTGGGCTGGGTTTTATTTTAAAATTAGGTTTTTTTCTTTTTTTCTTTTTTTTTGTTAAAAAAGCTAGGCGGACCTAGACAGCGCCTAGGCGGAGCGGCCGCCTAGACTAGCCGCTCAGGCCAAATCTAGGCAGCCAAGGCTCCGCCTAGGCCACTTTTTACAACACTGGGCATTGCCAAAAGAAAATTGTTTGAATATAATAGATTTCCCAGTAAAAACCCATTGAAAAGCTAAGATGATATTGTGGATCATCAAAATTGGTTTAAAAATAAATCTATCAATCTAAAAGTAAAAAATAACCGCAACTATATGATCGATAGGTACTGAGTTTCGAACTCGAATATATTTTAGTTATAGCTAAACATTCTTTAAATTTCAAGCAAGTAGATGTCAACTTTTGTGGAATCACTTTGTTTTTTAGAATATTAGTTCCGATGCATCTATGTAAAATTGAAGCAGTGGGTTTATAATTGAAAAAGAAACTCAACATGGAAGTGTATTTATATTGTCCAATTTAGATTCTATGATCCTCATACCCTTATCGGGTCTGCAACCCGAAGCCCGAACATAATGAGCTATATAGCTTGGGCCTTATCATGACGATTCAAAGTATGAAGAGTGAACCATTATAACAAATTAACGAAAAGATAATTTAGTGGGGATAACCAAAAGGGAAATAATTGAGATCTTTGGCTTCGCTAGAAAAAGATGAATAAAACAGCCTCTACACATGGGCAGTGGTCCTAGATTGTCTTAAACTAATTTTTAAAATATTTAAAATAAAATAAGATAAAAATACAGCCTGTATTGCAATTCTGTCACCCTATGTTATGATACTCTCAGTGCTTAGGCTAGGTTCCGCATACTGATATCATATATAATTATTTGGAATTTCATATGTCAGTACAGTATAGTATATTAGGAAAGTTAAAAAAGAGCAGTGGACTTAAATTTTTGGGTTTTGATTTTAGTCTCTGTTTAAGGTCCATTTAACTCCTAGTTGAACCTAATTTCTCATGAACAAGTGCTATCAGAATCAAGGTTGTGATTTAAGAGAAAGTGAAGCCCTTACTAGCTTAACTTGTAAATTCCCATATGAGAACCATCTCCCATGATCTGCACTAAAGTCTAGTTAGCTCATGAGTAACCTTCCTCCAGTAAGAGGAGGGTGTGTAGCACAAGAAAAAATATTTAATTTTACCACATTCTTATTTACAAGTGATTTGTGCCACGTAGTATTTTCGTATTGGTGTGGTGTAGTGCTCATAGAGTACCTAATAATTTTTCCACAAGTGGGGGAAGATATATCCTATAGATATTGGTAGCCATGTTATCACCATATGGTCACTGGCTAAGACAAAAATCAAGTTAGCCTACGGATTATGAATGGTACCCGAGATTGCATGCATACGTGATTAAGGTCCGATTAACACAAAAATTGTGCAAGATTTGATCGCCATATCGCCTTCTCCACAATGTATGATAGTCGGTTTAGATCAAGTTGGGCCTGATTTCTCCCCCAACAATTTGTGTGTGCACGTGCGTATGCATAAGGTTAAATCTTTTGATTCCAAGAGAGTCTTGTAAAACAAGGGGAAAATTTTGTTTTGGAGAACCTTAGGGGTCTAAATGTAATTTTTCTCTACCTAATGCCGTGCAAGTTATCTCACACGGCCGCGTCCTCAATTCCTAAATTCGAGTAGTTCCTTGAACAACTTAGTCATCCTCTAGTCCCCGTCAACAGAATCATCTATCATAAACTTAGATAATTGATCATATTTTGACGTAATTCATCAAGATTTTCAATCACATGTTTGTTAATTAATTGCTATTGAATACTTCATTATAACAAACTTTTTCAGCTTTTTACCTTTTCAACAAGCACGTAAGGTGTACTAAAGAGAAACCTCCTCTTTCCTTCTAACAACAAGCAAGTCAAATTTGAAACGCAACTTGATTTGCTTGCTTATATATAAGTACAAAGACCACAACAATATGATTCATAGTTCACCTCAAAATCCCTCATCCTAAAAATTATTAACAATCATGACGTCTCTTGATGACTTCTCCTTTAACGGCGATCTTCTGATGAAGTTGGCCGTGTTTGTTTTGGTTCAGGCTCTGGTTTATTTGATTTTATCGAAATCTTCGAATGTTTTTTCTCCTGAGAGCAAGATGAGGTCTCCTAGCTTCAAGCCTGCGCGATCAGTGAGCATCAGGCGCATGTTAGCTTTGATCTCTGATTTGCCTCCCGGTG
Source organism: Asparagus setaceus (assembly GCA_012295165.1). Taxonomy (NCBI): domain Eukaryota; kingdom Viridiplantae; phylum Streptophyta; class Magnoliopsida; order Asparagales; family Asparagaceae; genus Asparagus; species Asparagus setaceus. The sequence continues at coordinate 3,488,594 of CM022709.1, read as the reverse complement.
GTGAGCCTTCTCCTTCGTCAGATTCTTTGGTTCGGGACAATTCAGCTTCTACATTCGAGTGAGGATTGTTTAATATGGTTTCGGGTTTTAAATGATTTGAAGTGCTTTGTTGTGTGGTATATGTCATCGGCATTTATTTGATTTTTTTTATTTAAATAGTTGGTTCATTGGTTGGTTGTGTAAATGTTGATCACTGTATGATTTGTTATTTGTTAATTTTGTAATAATTTCTTTTTATATAAGTTTGCGTTCTGAGTAGTTAATTCTTTTGTGAAGAGTGGTCGATTTTGTGGTTAAAAATGCACTCTTTTAGCATTAAGGGAAAAAGTTTGGGCAGATTTCACTTGATCGCCTTGAACTTTGAGGGGTTTTGCAAATAAACCCTCATCCCTCTAAACTTTGTTTATTCTAATTAAGCCTGCTGAAGTTTGGGGTGTCCCACGATACCTCCTTGAACTTTAAAAGTTTTTTCAACACATTTCCTGACATTATTATCTGCTTAAAATGATCAAACATGCATTTTGGTCATATGGCCCTCAAGAATGAGGGGTAAAAAAAAAAAGAAGGATAAAGGGCCAATCGTTAATAAACTGAGGGGTTTCTTTGTTATCACGTGATCGGCACATAACCCCCCAAAGTTCACTGTGGTGTTACTTTGGAGAGTTAAGTGAGACAAATTTATGGAGATTAATTGAATAAACAAAGTTCAAGAGGGTTATATGCAAAACCCCCGGAGTTCGGGGATTAAGTGAGATTTATCCTTTTTCAGATGTTGTAGAGATTCTTTTGTAAAACTTTCGCAACATGTTTCTAGCATTAGCTTGCAGCACTTGGCTGGTTTAGATCCCAGGTAGGCAAACCAAATCATTAGAGATTAGGTTAATATATATGTGAATGATAATTTAATGAAAGGCGATAGAGTTAGTCAGATTATATATACGCCATAGAGTTCTATCAAATGTCAAATATATCTTTAAAAATAGACAATAAGATCCACGAAGAAAATTACAAAAAAGGCAAACATTCGAAAAAAATTTCAAATGAGCAGAAAATTAACTTATATATTTCATCTTTTCTGTATATATATGCAGAAAAATTCATTTTTATGTTTAAATGATCCGCATAAATGAAGAAACTGTACAAAAAAGAAGTAGATAAAATATGTTAGAGGTGGTTTTGAATCATTTCGCGCACTTCATCCATCACAAGCCAAGCTTTATGCCCTCCTATTACTTCATCTTTCCACTCTCCATCCTTCCATATCTGCATTCATGTTATACTCATTTTTTATATATGTTTTCATTTACATGAACCATTTAAATGATGATAAATTTGGAATAAGATTCGAACTTACTTGAATAGTTGGCATTTTCTGAACAAATCGATTGAGCAATTCATCCATAGCAAAGGAAAGCAAGGGGAAAAAAAATAAATTTAGGATATTAGACAACTTTTAAGAGCTCCATATGTTCCCTACTTTCAATATGTGCAAATGATTTAGAAGCAGAATTTAAATTGAAACTTGTTTAACTTACAGAAATATTCCCGCGCTTGACCAAAGCTTGAGATACTTTGTTCACGTCCACAAAGTAAAACTTGATTCTGCAAATCAGAAACTAATGAATGTGAAAAAGAGCATTACTTCAAATTTACATGCACTATACCTTAGTATTAGACTAAGTATTACACTAATAGCAGAAAAGTCTATAATTTTTTAAATTAAGATATGTTTTGGGGAGTAATTGGGCATATCTTGAAGTCAAATGGAGATTTGAAAGCTGAGGGAAATGGCTTATATTGTTTTTTTTTAAGAGCATAGTCTTAATCAAAGAACTCAAGCTATGTGATAAAATTTGATTAAGTGAGGAAAATGATTAGCCATCTTAATTAAAAAAATTATACTAACCTTGGGTGGTACTCAGCAGCAAGCTTCTCCAGCTTAGGCTTTAAGTAAATGCATTTTCGACACCAAGAAGCCATCCTATATATAACAAACCACATACATCATTTAGGAACTGCCCTGTTATTTTATTGAAGAAACTGGAAATTTTTAGCTGAGTATTTTCAGATTAAAAGAAACTTGGAAGTAGAGTGATATGTAAACTCTAAGACAACAATTTCAAATTAATTCAGTTGCTAATTATAGAAAAGAATTCAAGAGTTAGCACAGGTTAATAGTTGGTAGTATCCAAGATTTAACTCAGCCTTCCAGATTACAGAAACTCATGTGTCATAATATCACAAACAATTGGAAAAAGTTAATTACATCATGAACCAGTTTGTCATGTAGATTGAATAGTGAAAAATCCAGTCTCGATCTAATTATTTGAATATACATTCTCATATTCTTCATATATCTAGTTATATTTTCTGAAAAAGGAGAAAAAAATGAAACAATTATAGGAAAATTTTCTTAAGAATAAAGAAAGCAAAACAGCTTCATTGCGTGAAATCATACATACATCTCTTCTTAAAAGTATGGAATAGACAATTAAATACATAACAAGAAGACCCCCAAGAAAATTCTTACTCACCGCATGTTAATAAGTATCAATTGTTCATAATTAGTTATAATACAATTCAGACCCAATCATATTCTAATTATCAGAGGAAATGATAAAACGCATCTTAATTTTGTGTTCTGTATCTTTTCTCTCTAATTAATAAATTTCCTAAGCATCTTAGCCAAACCCAATTAAATCGTTTAATGAGGAACATGCTAACAAACAGCAGCATGCAACTCTTCTAAAAGGAAGAGTTTTTCTTCACCGAGAAAGTATCCAATACATCTGGTTCATGATATTAATTATACGCCAAAAAGAATATCAACCTTAAATAAGAGCACACATTTCGAACTCTAGGAATTCACAGATAATATATTTTTTTGACGCGCCGTTAATGCTATATGGATCAAGTGCATCTTGGATTATTTTTATTGCCATTAAAATTTTGATAAGATGAATAGGAAATAAATATTAGAGAGACATAACAACATTAAATCTTAATTTTCTTAAACTAACCAATCAATGAGGATGGGCTGAGAGATCTCTTTAGAATGGCTGAGAATCTCCTCAAGCTCCTCAACTCCTTCAATGGCTTCCATCTCTATAGACATTGGCCTTGTATCCCAAAAAGCTCTCAATCTGCTCTCCCTTCTGTTTCCATTTCTAGAAACTGCAGAGACTCCTCCAATGCTAACTGGTATACTAATGCAAGCATTGCTGTTGGCTAAGTAGTTGTTCTGTTCTCTGCAGTAGATGCCTCTGTGGATTAAGGAAGGGTTTGGAGCTAAAACTGACATTTTTTGAATTTTTTTCCTTAGTAATTATAGAAGCATTTGTTTGTGTTATTTTTTGTCTATAGAGTTTGATTGTAGAAGGGAGAGGAGAGAGAGAGGGACAGGCCGAGGCTTATCCAGAGTGGGGATGAAAGCAAAGGAGGAGGGGAAAGGGGGGCCCAAAGGTTTGAAATAGGCCCACTGCCAAGATAAATATCTTGGGGTTGTGTTTTTTGGTTTAGGATATTTATTTGAGTTATTTTTTTTTTTTACAGTCATCAATTAATATAATTATTTAAAGTAAGCCTCCGTTTGATTTGTGTGAGCTTCATCTTTAGTATCCCGAAAATGCTCTCATCATATTTGGAAAGAAGAGAAAATGCGCTCACATCTGAAAAAATTAGTAGAAATACTGTCACGGCTGAAAACATTAATGAAAATGTCCACAAAGTTTGGAAAAAAAAACCCAAACTAACAAACTGTTTTTCATGAACTGCAGAAAAGAATACAAAAGAGAACACTAAGATTTTCTTCTAAATAAATTTTTTGGGTTTTTTATACAAAACCATCACAAAATATAGTGGTTTTTCGGAGAACCGCCATAAATTTTTTTTATTTTCATAGAACCACCACAAAATATACTAGTTTTTTGGAGAATCACTACAAAAATTTTATTTTTCATAGAACCACCATGAAAATATGATTTTGCTTTTACAAAGTCACACCAAGTCATAATTTACATCAAGATTTTGTTAAATAATAGTATAAAATGACATAAATGTCCATTATGACAAAATTTAGAGAGGATGAGTGGGGGTAATTGGAGGGAATTAAAACTTTTTTGAGGGAGTTAACAAAATTTTAGAGGGAAATAAGGTTTTTTTTTTCTTTTTTTTTTTGATAGCGAGGCGACCGGAAATCGAACCCAAGATAGTAGGAGCTATATTGAAACCTCACAAACCATCTGGGTCATCAACAGTGCTCACATATTTTTTTAGTTTGAGAAAATATAATAATAAATTGGCGGGTCTCACGATGAGGGTATTTTAGGGATTTAGCATATTATTTAGTTTAACATGATATAGATGCAAAATTATAATTTGGTGGCACTTTGTTATGAATGCATATTTTCATGGTGGTTCTATGAAAAATCACTATATTTTGTGGTGGTTCAATGAAAAAAAAAATTGTGGTGGTTCTCCAAAAAACCACTATAGTGATGGTTCTATAAAAATAATTTTTTTTTTTGTGATTTTCCGAAAAGCAACTATATTTTGTGGTGGTTTTGTATAATAAACCCTTGTTTTTTCAAACCACTTGAAGTTGAACACTGAAACTTTACATTCTATTGCTTAATAAAAAATCTTATTCAAAATCTTTTTTAAGTTTTAATTTTAAAAAAAAAGTTTTTACACGTCGCCTGAGAGATTCGAACTCTCGCGGGGAAACCCCATGTACTTAGCAGGCACACGCCTTAACCACTCGGCCAAAGCGACAATTTGAGAAAACAATGGTCAAAGATCGTGATCAATATTTAACAAAGGAACCTGAAAAAATAGCGGAAGAAAGATTGTTCAAAGAGCCCCCTACATATAATCGTACACAAAGTAATAAGGATATTGCACTTGTGTTCCACTACTCATTCCTAATCAATTCAATCAATATACTATACCATGTAATTAGAATATAGTAACAACGTAATCAATCCACATTTTAGACAATCATACATGAACTAATAAAGATATTGTGACTGTATTATCCTACTAATTTTAAATCGCAATCAATATACTAAATCTGTACAATCTAGTTATTGTAACAGAAATCATTCATATTATATTAGTGCAATCCTAATATTATATTAGTACAATCATCAACTTAAAAATCTATACAACAATAGCAATCACTCTCTACTTTCTCGTTACATGATTTTCTTACAAAGGTTCTTCTATAGGACCTTTTTACTCTGGTAACAGAGAGATGATAGACAGAGTAAGACAACGGTTCTTTCTTATCTACTCCACTGAAAGGAAAGAAGAAGAAGAAGAATGATTTATGTCTATATTAGCATTGTTGAATGTGCAAGTGACATTAAATTGGTGTATCTTGAAAACTGAATAAATTATTTTTTTCCCCATATATCTCCTTCATTTCAATTTTTAAGTGGTGACTGTATCAATTTATAACATCTTCCATTAGTATTATCTTTGTACATTTTTTTATTCATAAAATACAGAGATATGTGAAATACCTAAAAGAAAGAGAAATATCTGAACTCTAGTCGAATTTTGGAGGTGTGTTTCGCAACTCATTAAAATTGGGCAACACTTGTTCCTTAGACTGGTTTGGAAATAATTGATTTAGTTGTAGGCTAACTCCCTCATGGTCCACGACTAAACCAGCAAAACTGTCTAAAACGGGACTAGGTCCAAACCTGACCCGGTTTAAGAGAGTTGCAGAACACACCCTTCCCCTATTTAACTAGTTATATGTTTATTTTAACAAAAACCACTTTAAATCCTAGTTCTATTAGGACTACAAACTCATAAAACCCATACCAACTTGTAATCGAACTCCTTATCCCATACCATATTATCTTCCCTCGTCGCTTATATACAAATACACCTATATATATACTCCATCCCTTTCTTCTCAAATTATCACTATTAAATTCTCTAATTAATTAATTGTTCTCATGTTCGCCATCAAGTATATCCTTCTATGTCTATTCGCAGTATTGATCCCCGCGTTCGTGCTGTCATGGATATTTTCCCTTAAAATAGACAGATGGGCGAAGCGAGCGGTCGAGAGACGCAGACTTGATAAGTTGATGCCGGCGTCGTTCTACGACGTCAAACAAAGCTCTGTTTTCGGGTACGAGTGCTGCATATGCATCGAAGAGTTTGCGCAGGGCGACCGCTGCAGGCTGCTTCCGGGTTGTAGTCATATTTTTCATGTTGCCTGCATTGATCGGTGGTTTGAAGAAGCGTTGAGTTGTCCAGTTTGTAGGGTTAGATTGAGTGACGGCGAGATGAATGATGAGAGAGTTTGACATTGTGTTAGGTAGGTTTTTTAATTTTTTATGATCTAGTCCGGAATCGAACCCAAAATTATGGAAGTCATATTGGAATCCCCAACTATCGATCGGGTAACTTGCCGTGGATATGTTATGTAGGTTAAAATTTTTAATTTTGGACTGTGAGGTTGTGGTTTTTTTTTTGTGGTATAGTTTCAGTCCCGTAGACCGAAACCCTATTATATAAATATTATTGTAAGAGAGAGAGAGAGAGAACAGAGACAACAGGAGGAAGTGAAAGTTGGGTTTGGAAGATTGACTTTAATATTCGTCTATTATTAGTGGAATCATAACTTGATTATTATTCTTCAGAGACATTTGAAATCGCTTTGATTGCCAAACCTTATTAAATGTCTGTTTTATGTTTTTTTTTCTTTGGCTTTCGTACTGTCTTTTAAATCTAACACTCACCGTACCCCCATGAATTGCACTCATTCCTAATTTACACTTAAAGAAAAAATCTTAACAATTTACTAGAGAATCAATGATTGTGATATTACAATAATCCATCCACCATTTTTTTTAGTAGCGGAGAGGATCCAAATCCGTTGCTAACAACTAGAAAGTAATGGCTAGCAATTTCAATAATTTAATCATTTGAGTGACTAACGTCTTAAGAATTGTGGACCTTATAGCAAATTTCATGATATGAGGAACTCATATCTAAATAACTCAATAAGTGGGGAATCTAAGAACAATTTTTATGATTTGAGAGACTAATTTCATAATACGAAAGATATAGGGACTAATACGAAAAGTACCTTAAATAAAGGAGAACCCTGTTCATCTAGCTCAAGAAAGGGGGCCATATGCAAAAAACGCCACCGTCTAAATTGTAGACTGACTTGTAAAATTTTGCCTTGGTATTTATAGAAAATCCCCGACTCTCTCCTCTCTCTCTCTAATTTCCCACCCCTCTCGAATCCGACTGGATCTCATCTCTTTCCTCCTTGATCGGATCCCGTAAGTCTCAAACCCTAGCTTTTTATTTTTTTTTAATTTTTATAGAAATAGACACTGAATCCTGTTTGATCCCCAAAAGTTATGATGGCGTCTTATTCTGAGCTCAATTAATCTACCAAACTAATAATTATGGTCAATGTTGTTGGGATTTTTGTATAAGACCTAGATCGATGAACAATTACCGATTAATTTATGCATCTTTGCTCTAAATTGAGATAAAATTACCGATTATAAATATATCTATTGAATTTGCAGGGTAATGGATAATGAGTGTTCTTGTTGTTGAAAAAAGCACGAATTTTGTGCATTGAAGAGCTCAATTCTGTAGATTGTTGAGCGAAGAAGAGCGACGATGTTTTCATTGTTCTATGGTCTCTGGAAGCATGTTTTCAGCAGGACAGAGTTCCGTGTACTTATCCTCGGAGTCGAAAAGGCTGGGAAAACTGTAAGCTTTATTTAACTTTCTTTTCTCTCCTATTTATTTTGTGTTTTCTTGGCTTATGTTGTCATTAGCGTAGTTGTCAATTGATAATGTGGTTGTTTTACTTACCCCTACTCTATTCTGGTAATATAATGGAAATTTCCAGTGGTTTCATGGACTAACGTCATGTTTGCTTGAGGTTCCGTGATAAATTCTAACGATCTACTAAAACCAAAAATTTATCTTCTGTAGTAGTTAGGGTTGATAAGGTTCACGAAACTGAAGTTGTGTGCATGAGAAGCGAAGAAAATTAAATAAAATGGAGGTCCTGATACTACTAGTCCTGTAATGGCTCCTGAATCGGTGCGTATTTTCATGAAAACAGTCATTTTATGAACCCTCGTTATCGCACATGTGGAAAGCACCTGCTAAAAGCTAGTTCTGCATATAGTTGACATTTGAGTCTTATCGTTGTCATAATGTTTACACATCCGAGAACGTTTTCATTCTCTTTGTTTTTATTAGACATTATTTGAATCATCCAGAATTAAAGGTTTTAATTAGTCATTTTATGAACCTTTGTTTGTATTAGTCTAGCTAGGCACTAACCAGTTGTGAATCGTGATGAGAACTTTTGGGATGTTAGTTTGCAATCTGCATTACATATGTCAAGCAAATATTAGTAATCTCCTTCAAAAAAATTCAAATACATATTCATTATTACAAAAACAGTATTTGGAATCATGTATTATGTATTTTATTGGTCTTGTATTAAAAGAGATGGACAAGTCAATGGTACGATGGATATTTAATTTAAGGAGTTGGAGAAGAGAAACAAGAGTTTTGGAATAAAACAGTTATTGGTTGGGGAATAAAGTGTTGTTCATGTTCTACTGCTTTCTTATCCAAAAACAGACAGATATCCAACTATCATCATTGCTTGAAGTCCTGGGTTTCATAATGTCAGTTGATCTTTTCAATGCAAAGTGAATGGCTAAGACTTGAATGCTCGTCCTAGGTTTCTAGGTTGTGAGGAGTTAGGGTCTTATAATCGATGAATCCTTCTAAAAGAAAAACTCCAAGATAAAGTGGAGGGAGCGAGATAAAAAAAATGGTAGAGAGCAATGGAGTTATACCGAAAGAAAAGTTTTATGGTTTTCAAATTGATGATTGTTTGACCAATGGAGGACCTTCTTTCCGAGGGACGATTTTTCATCACGGTGTGTATTTTTCTCAATGTATATTGTACCTGGTTAAGAGGGAAGGCCATTTACTCTTGAGGTCCTGTATAGGATTCGAGAACGTGGCTTTTGCTCCCTTGTACTCCATGTTATTAGTGAAATTTATCGCAATGCCCTCCCCGTGAATGTAGGATGTGTTTGTGCAAATCACCTTTATCTTGTATGTTGTGCTTGTTTATTTCTTTTTGCCATGTTAATGTGCACAATGTTCTAAATGTCAGATGTTGGGGGTCATTGGATAGAAAATTCCATGTCAGATAGTGGATACCAATGATATATCGAGGATATTTAGTTGTATCGGATAGTGTGTATGCAATATCAACTCATAGGTGTTCTAAATGAAATCTAAACTTATAAACATATCAAATCATATCGATATAGGTGCTTAGAATTACTAAAGGATTTTAGAAACTAGCTTCTAGATTGCTTCAATATTTGATTATATCAGATTGTCTAGGATGAATAGCTTTGTTTAGTACCCTTTTAACCTTTTAATTATTGTTTTAGTAATTAAAGAGGGTTTCTACTGCATGTATCTAGAGTTAATAAATTCTTTTCCTTTACGTTTACTCCATGTTATTCTTTTTTCGCTCCTGTCAACTATGTCTTCTTTTGTTTGTAAATCAAAATAATTGTTCCAGTGATACTATTCAAAAGTGTTTATCAGTTGGAAGAAACCTCATTTCATGATTTACTATTGCTGTAAACACCACATCTAGAGCTCATGATTGCACTTCAAGTTATAGAAATCTAGTATTTCTTTAAACAACTTTGGTACAGCAGATTAGAACAATTTGATTTATGGTTGATCATTGTTTTGGCTCTTCAAGGGTTGCAGCTTTATTTCCATGTTTACAATTGATACATCATACATGAATAATACAATCTACATATAAAATCTTTAAGAAAACAAAAATCAAGTTTGTTTATATTTATATGCCCGAAAGTGTAGATTTAAGTAAAATATCACATGCCTTAAATTGTAGATTTAAGTAAAACATCATTGTTGTTGTCTATCTTGCACGTGCTTGGTGCACGAATTTTTTCCTCAAACTACATGATTTTTTGTTTAACTTTCTAAAGTGAAGTATAAGGGATCGAACTCTTTTTCTATATAGGCGAATAATGTGCTACTTTAGCCTTTTGGCTGGTGTGATGATAATGTGTCATTCATCCAATTCCTTATGGTTCAGGTGTAGTAATGATTTTTGCTGTAGAGGGTTGGATATGCAGATGTTGGAATAGCACACAAAACCCTTTTCATTTATGAATGTAGCATAGCATGTACGTCCGTAGTAGGCGTATAATGTATATAAATTGATGCCAATATAAGAAACATGATTTAGAGCCATCAGATAACTGGTTCATTACTCTCTACTAGTGGTGTATGTGGACTTCTAAATAGTTTTGATACAAAAAGGCAATACGTAGAAATGTTTGAAACCATGTAAGTCCTGTTGTTTATTTAATTCCTTACATTCATTAGACATGAGGTTGTGTTTCATGTTTATTGTGTTTCAAGGTATTACATATCTTGTTTAAGCAGATTTCTGTTTTTCTTTCTGATAACGTATAATCTTTGTTTAGACTTTGCTAGAGAAGTTGAAGTCCACATATACTAATATGGAAGGGCTTCCTCCTGATCGAATTGTTCCCACAGTTGGACTTAACATTGGTCGTATTGAAGCTGCCAATGCGAAACTTGTATTTTGGGACTTGGGAGGTCAGGTATGTTTCTTTGAATTCTGAATTTTGTGGAGTTGTTCTCACATTATATGAATATTAATTAATAAAATTGTATACCATGAGTTTCCTTTCATGTGTGTATTGAAGATTTTCAGGCAAAAATCTTTTCCTTTAAAAAAGAATCTATTTTGATATGGCCATGTTGATTGTGATTTGGTGGAATTTCTATTCCTGCAATTATAATATTTTAGGGACTTCTCATGCTTTTAACCATAACATGACATTACCTTTTCTATGGGAAACCAGTTTGAAGCAAAACCCAACAACCTTCATGGTAAAGGTTTTCAAGTAGACAAAACATAACTAACAAAAACAAAGAAGCTTGAAACTCTTTCTTGAAAAACAAACTTGGAAGTAATATAAATGTCATACGTTGTGTTTTTACTCTCCTTTCTCTTTGTCTCCTATATATTGATTCATCTTGGAATTTTCAGGAGAGGATATGTGATACTCTTATAATGACCACTTATGAATTGGAAAATTTATGGCCAGATGAAGGTTTTAATATTTAGCTAATGAGAGCAATTATACTGCACACTTGATATAAAAATCTATTGCTACCAATAAGAAAGATGGAAAAAGAAAAGTAAATGACTTTGATTTGTGTTATTTCTTCAAATACTTCTTTTAGTAGCAAATAAATAATAATTTTTGTTGTGAACATTTATTTTACATCATGGAAGTTCAACTTGCCGTTGTTGCTATCTTTTGATTTTAGTCATTTTGTTTTAAAGATCTAACCTGTTTTTAGAGTGTATATATACCTGTTTTAGTATATTCAAGTTTGAAGTGAACTAGAATCCACTTAAGTGGATAAGGAAATCCATCCTCCTAACTTTTTCTCTAATAGATATGCCTTGGGATCCATGAAAGATATGAGGCCCATCTTTGAGATTTGTGGGCTTCTTGATAGCACAAATCTAAAGGGAATATGTGTGGTTAAAAAGTTGGGAGGATGATGTTTGTTATCCACTTAAGTGGAACATAGCTCATCTATTCAAGTTTTTTATCATTTGCGTATTCGTGTCAAAATTTGCAGCATGATAGAAGTTCAAGTTCATAGCTTGTAAGTAAGATTAGGTTATGAGCATAAGTAGTTGCATGTGTTTGTTCCTAAAGAAGTTATGAAGAAACTATGATACAACAGTAGGTTGATTTAACCTGGTGAACATTTGTCGTGCTCCTTTTGGTATAGAGGCTGATTGTAACTAAATTTAAAGTTCTCTATTGCAATTTGACCCCCTACAACTTCAAATGACCTGGATCTTCTATTCCTGTCCTAAATTTTTGTTATGGAAATCTCATGAAGATTTCCATAACTAAACTCAATAATTGTTTGCCCTTTATCTTTTGATCTATGTCAAATCTGATAAATTACCTTCTGTATGTAGATTGGTCTACGCACAATTTGGGAGAAGTATTATGACGAGGCGCATGCAATAATATATGTAATAGATGCGTCACGCCCTTCTTCTTTCGAAGATTCCAAGTCTTCATTGGGTCAGTACTGATGATTTTACAAAAATTTTGTTTAAACTGTGTTTTGGCCTTACACTTCATGTGCATGGAAAACTTATGCTGCAAGTTGGTGGAGTCTTTAATATTCTGATATTACTAATAATAGACAAATGGTTTACAGAAAAGGTACTTCGACATCAGGATCTAAAAGGGGCACCCCTTCTGATACTAGGAAACAAGCAGGTGAATACATAGCTTTTGTTCTTCACACCCTTCTTCAATCTATTTCTTTGTGGTGTAAGCTTTTTCCTAGATTATTAATTATTTCTTAAGTTTAAGCTTTTGTTTTTATATAACCTCTGAAGCCTTTCAAACATCTAGATCCATTCATTCATGGTCTCAGTTGAAGGAATTCGAGTGTTATTTCCGTATATCTAAAATTAGCAATTTACTGGATATAAAAAAGTTTAAGATCAAAACATTCAGGTCATTCGCACTGGTTGAACAATATGTTTGTATAATTTTTATTTTTTATAACTTTCTGTCATTTATTATACACTATGGTATAGTGTATACCTTGCGTGAAGTTTTACTAAGCTCACCAGCCCAAATTTACATTGTTGGATCTTTTATTCCTCTAGAAATTGAGGTCATTTGCTCGAGCGTTTATTGCCAGCACATTGAATAATGGTTGTTGAGTTATTCGATAGATATAAGGGTAGAATTGTATCTTGAATCTAGTTGTTTATTTATGAGCTCTTTTAATGGAGGTTTCCGTAAACGAAACACAAGGCGTAGCTCCGTTATCACAGATTCGAGAAAACCTAAATTTGATGAGTTGAAATTTTCGCATCAGACCACTATCAAACAAAGGCTGGTAATCTAGGAATGTGCATTGTGGAGTTCTTGGTTGCTCTTTTGGCTGTGAACCTGCGATGATCCTTTGATTAGCTCTTTTCAGCAAGAAAAGCCTCTTGGATGATTTTGATGGCTTCAATATTTTTGTCAGAGGCTTGCTGACCCTAAGTGTTACAGGATCTCCCTGAAGCTGTATCATCTGAAGAACTTGCTAGATATCTGGATCTCAAAGAGTTGGACGAGAGGCCGCACATGTTTGAAGCTGTTTCTGCATACAGTGGGTAAGTAGAAGAAATTCATGTTCCTTTCGTATCTTATCTTTCCCTTGTATATAGTTTTTTTCCCAGAAAAAAAAAGGAAAAAAAAAAAGAAAAGAAAAGAAAGAAAGCCCTTCCTTTCAAACTGAATTACACATGATGCAGTTGATTTTTTCCAACGGAAACACCAAAACCAGATTATATCAATATAATTTCAGCGAAACTTGGCTGCAGTTTGTAGGATTGAAAAATCTTACCGAACCAACCATCACATGTGCATCACACAAATGCAAAATTATGATGCTGCCATCAAAATTGAAAAAAATTAACTTGTAATTTTAGTCAACAAGTTGTTGTGCAAAAAAAATGAAAGATTAAACGTGTCTATAGTGTGAGAATGCAATGTCTATGCATCTATTGCTTTTAGCCTTTGAAGATTCCTTGAATCCGAGCCTAACTTTTCTAGCATATATATGAATTTCACTTGGTGTGTTCTCTGTAGATCATGATTAGCAGCCTGATTTAGAAGTTTACCTGATCAAGTTGCAATTTGGCATGCTTTACAAGCAATAGGGTGGGCTTATTGAGTGTAGTAAAATCATAATTAAAATACTTTCTACTGGAAACAAAAAAAGAAAAGAAATGTGACCAAATTTTAATGGAAATTTTCATTATAAACTTGTCATTGTTTCTGCAGGATGGGAATTAAATTGGCTGTCGACTGGTTGGTGGAGGTGATGGAAAGAAGTAAAAGAACAGAACTGCTAAGGGTACGCGCAGGTGCGTACGGAAACATTTAGTAACATCCATACCCAACCTTAATTTGGATCAACGATATCTACAGCTGAGGCAAATATGATGCAGAGACAGTGAAAATCTTATTCAGGCTGTTTGGAATCATGATCTGCTTTGTTTCTGCATCAATTGCATTTATGTCAATCTCATATTGGCCAAAGAAATTGCGATCAACTGCTCCAACCTTCGCACCTGTGTAAATCGGCATGTATTGTTTGGATCTAGTTACAGTGACAACTTTTTCAATATAGCATCAAATACAAATGGCTACAATGGTTTTTGTAATCTTGAAGTTTCTTAAAGAACGAGCTGGTATAGCTCTGGGTTACTTTGTCTGCTGAGGACTAACTTGATCTTGTGAATGTAGTTGGAGAAGGTAATATTATTGATATGGAGATTCTTTGCAATATGATCTGAGAATGACTGGCCAGTCTCCTGCCCTCAAAATGTGCCTAGGGACTCAACTGGTTAGATGATTTCCTCCTTTTCTTCCACTTGATTAGCACAAATTTGGAAGTGGTTTAGAGTAACGGACTGATGGTTATGAGGTGGTGGCTTATTTAGCAAAATGAGCTACCGAAAGATAGAGTGGTGGGGTCCATCAAAAGGTGGACCTCAACACTAGCATGGTTCTTGATAACTCATTTATATTTCTTGATAACTCAATTTGATAAATAAGCTGCTGCCACCTCATACCATTATTTTCTTTTCTATAAGGGTTATTTGCACTTTAATACCCAAAAACTTCGCTCTTTTTTAAAATTTAGTATACTGAAGTTCTATTTTGACTGTTTAATACTCTTAGTGCAAAAACGTTGGCACTGATTTTATCCAAGAATATCGCCATATAAAAGTGAAAGAGAAACAAATTTTCCTTCAGTTTTTTATGCTTGGGAGAAGTGAGGAACAAAGGGTTTTGGGGTATCAAAATGTAAAATTAGTGTCGATTATAAACTTTAAAGTATCAAATCGTAAAAATTTCAGAGTCTAAGCTAAAAATGTTACAAGTATGGGATCTTAAACTGCAAATAACCCTTTTAATAATGAAACACTTAAGACACAAAATCAAAAATAAACTCTTCCATGATTTACCCATTTTACCACGTGCCTTATACGTGGAGCTGAGCTTCGCCGTTATCTATTACTCACAAACAGCTCAAATCTCAATTGACTCCCTCATCATCCAATTGACTATGGCCATAATATTGTCACACTAGTCAAAATCTAGATATAAATCTATAAACCATTTAAAGTCAAGGATCAACCTCGATTGCTACAAACTTCCACCATTAATTAACATTTAAGGACATTTCATAAGAAACTTCTAAAGAAGCCCCCTACATAATGAGTCAAAGAGGCGGCTGCACAAACTAGTCCTATATATAAACCGAAGCCTTACATACATAATCATTCATTCAATAAAAGCTTCTGACAAATTTTATTTTCTCCCTTCAAGTTTCAACATACATCAAACTCCTCTCATGGCCTTTGAAGGTTCAAGTGACGATATACTGAAAGTTTGCTTGTTCATCTTTGTACAAGCTCTAGTGTTCATCATTCTCTCCAACTCATCAGCAATTTTCTCCCCATCTGATATGAGATCTCCTAGCTTTAAAAGAGCTCCATCTGTGAACATGCGCCGGATTCTTGCACTTCTCTCTGATCTGCCTCCCAACGGCGAGCCGTCGCCTCGACCTGTTGATGTTAAGGACTAAATGTTCTAATGGAATTTTTGAGCAGTAGGAGATGAGGATTGTTATTCTTTGAAGGAATTCTTTTATATGTGACCTTCCAAATATTTTTATTTGTTAAACTTATACTTTGTGTCTTATGTATGTCCTGATATATGACTTGTTAAATGCATTGGGACTGCAAGAAAAAAGTTGTGTGTGTATTCTAAGGGTTGTGTCCCTGATGATATTCCTCTTATGAGCAGCTGGTTTCAGTTTGTTTCCTTGCATCAGTCTGGCCCTTTGAACTGTAATGTGATGTACAATCTTATTTGCAATTTGGCGTATGAATCATCAAGAGTTACAGGCTCAGACTTACTTTAAGAAAAAAGACTAGTATTTCAGTGTACACGCGTCGCGTGCGTACGAGGAACCTGTGGGAGTATTGTAGTTGAATCGTCAGTAGAATGGAGAGTTTATTCGTGTTGTTGGATTTTTTCCAAATTTGAGGGCATCTATATCATGTTAAACTAAATAATATGCTACAATAGTGGTTTTTCGGAGAACCACCACAATTTTTTTTTTCATTGAACCACCACAAAATATAGTGATTTTTCATAGAACCACCATGAAAATATGCATTCATAACAAAGTGCCACCAAATTATAATTTTGCATCTATATCATGTTAAACTAAATAATATGCTAAATCCCTAAAATACCCTCATCGTGAGACCCGCCAATTTATTATTATATTTTCTCAAACTAAAAAAATATGTGAGCACTGTTGATGACCCAGATGGTTTGTGAGGTTTCAATATAGCTCCTACTATCTTGGGTTCGATTTCCGGTCGCCTCGCTATCAAAAAAAAAAAGAAAAAAAAAACCTTATTTCCCTCTAAAATTTTGTTAACTCCCTCAAAAAAGTTTTAATTCCCTCCAATTACCCCCACTCATCCTCTCTAAATTTTGTCATAATGGACATTTATGTCATTTTATACTATTATTTAACAAAATACTGATGTAAATTATGACTTGGTGTGACTTTGTAAAAGCAAAATCATATTTTCATGGTGGTTCTATGAAAATAAAATTTTTGTAGTGATTCTCCAAAAAACTAGTATATTTTGTGGTGGTTCTATGAAAATAAAAAAAATTTATGGCGGTTCTCCGAAAAACCACTATATTTTGTGATGGTTTTGTATAAAAAACCCAAAAAAAAAAATTTATTTAGAAGAAAATCTTAGTGTTCTCTTTTGTATTCTTTTCTGCAGTTCATGAAAAACACTTGGTCCATTAGAAATAATTTACATTGGACGACTGGATAAATAGTATTTGCATTCATAATTTATACATGAAAGCACCAAAAAACATTCAACAACCCTGAAGCTACATGTCAAATACTCCACACCAAAGAAACAGTTCTAAGTATTCCTTAAAAGAAAAAGAAAAAAAAATCTATATCAAAGATCATATGTAATTGCATTAAACCTTCAAGCTATTTCACATTTGATCTTAGCATACAAAACCCACAAAATACATACAATCACATTTCAATAGACCTCTCTCAAAAAAGCCCTATAAACACAGCCTCTGATCATATTCAAGGAGGCCTGAGAGTGTTCTTTGGAGCACTTATCCAAGAACTACCAGCAATGGCAAATCTCCATGGTGCACTTACATGCTCAGTCGACGCATACTCAATGCCGACACGCGGACCTATCAGAATCTTATCAGGCTCGGGCCCATCTAATATTTCCAAACCACCTAATAAACAAATATCCATGAAAAACGAATATAAGATATTATTAGATGGCAAAACACTTGGCCAAAAAAAATTTGAAATGGTTTCAGAGGAGTAAGGTTAAATACCGGGTGAATAAAGAGGATGGTGTGACCATGAAGTTGAGATTCCCAGTGCCTGACCGACCTAGCAAAAAGGGCGGAAACAAAGGAAGTGAGACGTTAAAATTGTCTAAAACAAACAAACAGCAGCTTTGTTATTCTATTTAAAATTGCAGATACAGTAAGCACCGATGACCATGGAAGAAAAGGAAAAGGATATAATAGCTCGCATCATGTAGGTATTCTAATAAACATGTTACCTATTGTTCCTCGACATTCTCTAGGTCATGGTCTTCATACAGTAACCATTCCAGGAGAAATTCTAGAAATATATTCCAATCATCCTGTTAAGGAATATATTATGAGATATTGTTGAGATGTTGGGAGATATGATTGGATATGATTTTATCTCATACCTATTTTGTAATATCCTTCTAACCTCTGTTTAAGAGAGGTTAGGGTTAGATAAATAATATTTTGGCTTTTCTATTTCTCTACATGGTATCAGAGCCATCATCTTGATCCTAGAGAAAACTTTTTCTTCATCGTTTACATCGAGCCGTCGAGGGGGTTTTTTGCCGAAAACTTCGTGCTTCCCTTTGGCGGCCTCGGCGCCGAACTACTATCCATCGGCTACTGTTCATCAAGGTACTGCTCGTCCATTGATTTACTGCACATTGGTTGCTGTTCATCCATACAACGGTTCTGTTCACCAGTGGATTAATGTTCACCATCCACTCCGATCAGGGCCGACTCCGCTCTCATCTGCCCTCATCGAGTTGTGCCTCGTTGACCTCATTGATCTTTGCTCGAGTTCAAAAATCAACTCCACCTCTTGGATCATTTGTTTGTCAGATCCTTAAAAAAAGATCATTTATTATTGGATCCTTCAAGAAAGAATCATTTGTTTGTCAGATCCTTAAAGAAGGATCATTTGTTGTTGGATCCTGAAATGATCATTTATTGTTGGATCCTTCAAGGATCATTTGATCGGTGGAGCCCTAGAGGGGATCAGCTGATTTGAAGACATCTAAGTGAAAGATAAAAAGATCAAGACTACTTTGAATTTTTTGAAGCATCGTCACAGATTAGAGTGTGTGCACTTTATTTGTAACAAGCTGGACATGTACGATATACATGCTCCAGCTTGAGGGGGAGTGTTAAAGAATATATTATGAGATATTGGGAGATATGATTGGATATGATTTTATCTCATTTTTATTTTGTAATATCCTCTAACCTCTAATAGAGATTAGGGTTAGATGAATAATATCTTGGCTTTTCTATTTCTCTACACATCCAAAAGAATAGGATGGGTTGAAAGTTGAAACTCTACTGAAGGCTACGGCCATATATAGGACCGCATTTTTCAATTGAAATGTTTTGAGCCATTGCTAATTGTGGATAGGAAAGTGAGCTTGTTCTATAGAATATGGACACCTCTCTTATCATTAGCATATATCAAAATTCACTTTGTGTAATAAATTGTGACAAAAACTTCTCCCAACAGAAATACCAAAATAGGTATGTAAAGAAAAGCATATTCCGCACCACTCATTCACATCAAGAACTTAAACAAACATATATGTCCAATCTAAGAAGCTTTATATATATATATATATATATATATATATATATATATATATATATATATATATATATATATATATATATATATATATATATATATATATATTAATGGGTATCCTTGTCATATGAGGGGATTCCCTCATATCTGTTGAGTGGCACAATCTCCACCAAGCTAATAAAATAGGAGAGAAAATGTGCATTATTTTATTAAAAGTATACTTGGCGGGATGTGTACTCATATATAGAAAAATCCCCTCATATGACAAGGATACCCATTAATCTCATATATATATATATATATATATATATATATATATATATATATATATATATATATATAGAGCAAGGCTCCTATGAACTTAAGTTCATAATGAATAGTGGTGCATCAACTTTTCTAACCACTCATCTTGCTTTGGGATCCGTGAAAGATATAAAGGCCACTTTGAGATTTGTGCATCACAAATCTCAAGGCAAGATGAGTGGATAAAAAGTTGGTGCACCACTATTCATTATGAACTTAAGTTCATAGAGCCTTACTCTATATATATATATATATATATATATATATATATATATATATATATATATATATATATATATATATAGAGAGAGAGAGAGAGAAGACTCCTATAAACTTAAGTTGATAGGAGGAGTGTCCACCAACTTTATAGCTATTGATCTTACCTTGAGATCCGTGAAATCAAGATGCACACAAATCTCAAAGTGGGCTTTATATCTTTCACGAATCCCAAGGCAACATCAATGGATAGAAAAGTTGGTGGATGACTATTCCCTATCAACTTAAGTTTATAGGAGTCTTGCTCTCTCTCTCTATATATATATATATATATATATATATATATATATATATATATAGAGCAAGGCTCCTATGAACTTAAGTTCATAATGAATAGTGGTGCACCAACTTTTTATCCACTCATCTTGTCTTGAGATTTGTGATGCACAAATCTCAAAGTGGGCTTTATATCTTTCACGGATCCCAAAGCAAGATGAGTGGTTAAAAAAGTTAGTGCACCACTATTCATTATGAACTTAAGTTCATAGGAGCCTTGCTCTATATATATATATATATATATATATATATATAAAACGAAAGTTAGAATCACAAACCTTTCCAGGTCCTGTAAGGAGGACAGGCTTCTCAGTCTTTTGACCTCGGCGTTCCTGAATAGTCTCCAAACCTGCAGGTCATCATGGAAGTTCTGTAATTGACGAGTGCCAATTGGTATGAATTTGATTCTCATTGTTTTGCTTTTCTTCTTTCACTAGAAAAGTAATGTCGAGTGAGATTTCCCGTCAACCTATATACTATTTCGAAAGGGAAAAAAAAGTTGCCTTTGATTGGATTTTTATAATTATAACACGTACCTTCCCGGGTCTCAGGGCATTCATGAAGAATCATCTTTCCCTTATTTGTGTACTAGAAGAGATCTAAACAAAAAGGGAGAATTTTGTCTGTTTGAAAGACTTATCTGGTATGTAATTAAGATTACACCTGTTATATTACTTATTTTGCCAGAAAGACCATCTACCGGCGCATGAAAATATATATCTAGATTCTTGACGTGGAGGTCAAAATTAAAAGAGACCTAAATAGTCACATAACCACTTTCTCATTACTAAACTCATAAGATCAAAATGATGAATGTCATCCTTAAACAATAAGTAAATCAAGACATAGATTAATAAAAATTTGCACTATACTTTGGTTATTGAATACGAGCAAGCCAGTGTTCCCTTCCATGGAAGTATCAGTTTGATTATACATGAAGGCTATAACTACTAGACAATATAGCAAGTGAAAAACAAAGTTTCATATTATTTACACAGCATATAGGGAAGAGATGCATGTCTTTGCATGAAATAAAAGGACATCATAATGGCCTATAAGTCTATAAGCTGGTTCGCAAAATGCAGGCAAATCACAATAGGAAATGCCAGTAAGCAGATAGAGTTAACTTTCTCTTTTAGGGTGAAAGAAAGGTTAAAGGCCAAAAGGAAAGCCTACAATAAGCAATGAGAAAAAGACTAGAAACAATTATCTTGATTGAAGATGGCATGCACAGATAGCAAATCAGAAATAGAGCCACAATCACATAAATGAGTGCCAGTGTAAAATCCAGAAATATAATAGATTTCAAATGGAAATGAGAAAACTGTTTATCTAGGAAAGCAAGAAGTTTTACTAGCAAATCGCCAGCCAATGTGATAAGCAACAATTAAGCAGCACTTGCAAATTTCTTGTAGCAGTGGCCAAACGCCAAGAGGAACAGAAATTTCCATCTGGTTATAAAAAATCTGAATATCGCATTAAATAATTGCATGAGAACTTACCACTCACAGGAGCACAGGAGCGTACTAAGACTGCAGCACCCAATCCTTCCTTGTCAGCAACAATGTTCAGCATCATGTGGAGACCGTAACATAGGTAAACATATGCATGCCCTCCTGGACCAAACTGTCCCCGAAAATCATCAGATATCAACATTTAGAAATACGATTAAGGCACCCAAAAAAAGTCCCATTAGAGTACAGTGTATATAGTTACCAAAAGAATATACAGCACATACAGTCACCAAAAGATGGAAACAAAGAGTATAGACATTTAATCAGGATTTTTATGTTTTGTGAGATAGATATGCAACTAGTCGTTAATTACTGGGTTCACAAGTTACTCGTTAACTAACCAGAAGCAAAGTTAGAGATTTAAACAAGGACCAAAATCAAATGAAACTTTGGGATAGACTAAGTGCTAGAAATATAAGGCTGACAGAAGTTTACACATAATTAACTTGTAAGTTCGGCTACTTTTGCCTTCTGATCATCTTCCTTCTCACATTATGCAGATCATTAGGAAGGATAGAGGAGGATTCTATAATTTTAGCAGGGATGAGTGTTTCTTGCTTTCTTTAGGGCTTTCAGAATCTTCTTTGGCATGCTTTATCTTGTATTGTCTCAGGATAATTCTATAATATCCCGTTTCTCTCATGCATCCAAAGAACAATCCTCCAATGCCTCTTTTGTAATTCTTGAATGGCTTTTTATGCCATCTTAATAATTAATAAAATTCATAGGCATGTCCGGGGACCTACGAGAAGTTACGGGTAATAAAAAAAAAGAAGTAAACTTGTAAGAAAGGAAACAATTTCTACTGATCTAAGTTAACTAGGCACTTCTATCAGATGTCGTACCCATATGGGACAAGCAGTGGCGGGTCTAGAAAAATTTTCTTAAAGCGGTGGAAGACAAATAATTTGTTTAGTGATTATATAAGTAAAATTCAAACAGGCTATTCAATGCAAATTGTGGTGCAATTTTGATTGTTCGGGGTGCAACTGCACCCCCCTGATCCAATACAGATCCACCAGTGTGGACACATACCCGTGCCCGCGCTGACACTTCCTTGGACACTCCTTGTATATATACATACATTTATTTGAGCATGTAATCAATTATAAAATACAACAAAATTTAAAATAAAACTCTCATCCTACACTTCCTCGATGTATATCCTACACTTCACGTCAACTTTATAATCCACATAATAAAAGAAACATAAAAAAATGTTATAGAATTTTAATTCTTGTCAAATGTGAATGAGAAATAAGATTGATCTTATCTGAATTATTAATTTCAACATATGTATATAGCCGTGTGTCGCTGTACCCTACCTTTTACAAATGTGTCGTGTACATGTACCCGCACCTGTACCCATGAATGCACCAGTTTCCATGCAACTTAGCTACTGATCAAAACCCATACATACAGAAATGAATGGGTTTAAATAGCCAATCCCAAAAGAATTGAAATAAAGCTTTGTTGCACTTATTATTGTCATCGTTGTTGTTCTTGTTATTGTATGTGGAAAAGGCAATAACAGATAATGCTTCCTAACGAGCAGTCCAAAAGCAATTTTCGCAAACACACCCGTCTACAAATATTTATGGTTGAGTTTGATGTAACTTCAGTTTGGTCTTCTGCATGGTTAAACATCACTAAAAAATTAAAATTTACAACTTTTAGTCGACCCTTAAGAAGGTAAAACATAAGTCCCACAATTGACATGCATAGCTCAATAACCTAAGGTCAAATTCCAGACTTTTATTACATTAGGAATTATTACAGACACAATTGTAAAATTATAATCAAGTTAAAAGTGAAACTCTACAAAAATTACCACCACAATAAACCAAATTACTTTTTTTTTTAAAAGTCAAGACTTTTACCACAGGAGCTGTCCTCGAAGTAACACCAAATCTACCGTGACAAGCAGTATCATTTGGCCGGTAAGCCTCCACCTGCATTATTCCAAAAATTAGAACCATTTTGCAGAGAACACCCTCAACTTTCTTTACATTGACAAATAAAGTCCCATTTTCGGGGTGCAAAGTGCAAGAAAAAAACATTTTACCTCGGTGATTTGTAGAACGACGTCGTCCCTGCGGAGGAACTTACCGAGGAGGCGAGGGGCGAGGTCGAGGGCGTCGATTTCGAAGAAACTCCGCGGCAAAATCGTCGCCGAGTTGGGGAGGGCGACGGGACACGTGGCACGCTGTGGACGAGCGGTAACCGTTGCGGTGGTCCTGGATGGGGTTTGATCGGCGATGCTCTCTGATTTGATCGCCGTGGTCTTGGTTTTGGGGGTTTTGCTGGATCTCCTCGCCGTTCTCTTGAACCGCGGGGGAGTTTTAGTTGTCGTCATTCGGCGCCTCCGTTGAAAGAGGCGACGGAGCTCGGTCCCTATTCGTCTTGGTTTGGGCCGGGGCCAAGTCGGAGGGAGAAAGTAGGACACTTTTTTTTTATGGAAAATTAAGATATTTTATAAATTAAGAAACCGCACTACTACAATCAAGAAGAAGATGCACAATATCATCAGGTGTTTCTTTCATCCATACAATTATATTAGAGAGATCTAAAGCCTTTTTAGCCAAGACGTGAGCAACTTTGTTACAACTTCTAGGTACGTATTGAACCTCGAATTATTACAATCTCTGAGCCAACCTTTTAATGTTTGCACAAATTCTCCCCGAGCTCCGATAACTCCATTTCAAGAAAGAAAGTTTAATAAGATCCCGTGAAATGCATTTCACATACCACAACCTCAGCAGCTCTTGTATTGCCTTTTGAAAAACCGGCTATGAAACCACCATTCACATCCCTCACTACACATCCCAAGCCTCCAATAGATTGGCCCTCTCTCCATGCGCCATCCACATTAATTTTGTACAAACCAACAGGAGGAGGACACCATCTTGAGTTTACTGTCGAGGCATGAATATGGCCTTTAGCTTCCGAAAATCGAGATTGTCTTTCATAGTTACAAAGCCACGACAAATCAGTCCCCAACCAAGCATTTCTTGCTATTTTTGCATTACAGAGGAGTAGGACTCTTTAATAATAGTATATTTTGTAAATATTTTATTAGCAATCTCATGTATACACATTACAGAGGAGTAGGGATTTATGTTAGTTACCAAACATTGATAATATGATTTTGATGATCTCTAATGTAGATAGATAGTGCAACAATTTATTTCTTCAAGTAATTCGTTTATTATTTGATAAATTATTATTATAGTCCTCAGCAAACTTATATGAGATGTGGTATTGTTATCTTTAGAATAAATCAGAATCTTTTAGATATAAATGGACTGGGATTAAGAAAGTGAACGATTGGGAGAAAGAAAAATGATATTGACAAAATATACATTGTTCTTTCTCCATTATGTATGCCCAAAAATGAATGATTGGGCGTCACCATTACAAATTGCACGCTGCTAGTTTTGAATTGGTCTTATCTTAAAGAAGACCTAAAGGTATAATTTAATCTCGCTATTTTCAAATATTTTGGCACGTTGCACCAAGGTTTCATCTTGTATTGAAATTATTTATTGATCCTGATATGAATAGTTTATGGAAAAGAAATTTCGTGTTCATATATGCTAACAACGTATAGGATATAAATCATAGATAGGCATTACCGTATCCGATATAAGTGGATATGAATATTAGCCATACTGACGCAACCAAATAGTAAAATAATTTTAAAAAATCAATAACCTTAAGAAAACAGAATGAAAAATAGCCTATTATATTTAAGTAAATCCAAATTAGACCCTGAATTGCTTATGTGTAAGCAATAAAGGTACCATCATAAAACCGGCATCCGAATCTATCTTTAACTTTGCCATTCATGTTCATATTCACATCCACATCATCTAAAAGGGTTTAAAAGTAAATTTTTGAGGTTGCAATCAGTCATAGATACTGTGGTTAATTCCTTTGCTTAGCATCGCAACATTGTACAGAAAAATACATGTATGCTGATGAAGATGATGATAATGAAGATTATATTAGTTCATCGAAAGTGTGCCGAAATAGGCAGTTGTATTTCAACTTTTAACAGTTTTACATTAGACAAACTAAAGGAGTGCTTATGAAAGAACTGCACACTCAATCAAGAGCAAACTCCAGCAATAACAAAAGCATGCCTCCAGTGAAGACTTATCAACCAGTTCCAAGATAGAGCCCAGGGTGGAATTTGTTTTTCTTTTATTTTATTTTTTATTTTTATTTTTTTGGACTCTTTTACCCACAGATAGACTCACCAATTTTACTCAGGGTCAGGGGTCAATATCTGCCAAAATTTCACCAAGGATAAAAGAGTCAAAACTATTTACCTATAGGGGTAGTAAGGTCAAAGAAACAAACTACAGGGGGTCTATGTACAATTAACCCTTAATTTATTTTCCAAAGAATGATAATGAGAGCAAACTAGAAACAGAGCACTATAGTTCAAGAAGTAACTGTCTGTACAACCAAAATCCTGCTGAGATCAAACAGAAAGCCGAAGAAATTCAGAAACTATCTTTAGTGTCAGATACCGATAATATTAGCAAGAAAAATCAAATTAGTTCTCAACAATAGAAACTAGACCTAACACAAGGCCACATATCAGCCCCCAGAAGCATAACATGATTAATAGAAGAAACTACGAGGGCATAGGATTCATCTTGTATCCTCATATACACAACCAAATTAGCGGTTAGTCGTATCAATCTTTTGTATCCTTGGCTAGCAAAATTTGCAAGTCATTTTGCTGAACTTCAAGATGGAAACGATCTCAATTTCATCAAGAAGCTATGAGTATTTCTATGCTGTTCATTGATTTTCTTTTGGGGTACAAAACACGAATATTCATAATATGAGATTTCAAATTTAAGTCAATTTTGAGTTCATCAAAAGTGTACTGAAATAGGCAGTTGTATTCCTTTGTACGTAAGATCCATTTGAGAGAGAAATGACATTTTACTCTGTAACACCGACCCTTAGCAAAACCTATGCGTTAGATATCATTATCATATTGACATATCCCCCATAGTTTTTGTGATAAAGGAACATAGAGGTTCTGATTTGGAAGATGAAGGAGAAAACCAACATTATAAGGAAAAAGCAAGTGATTTCTGAAACCTTATTACCAATCATAGAATCATACTGCGAACAAATTCCTTATGCAATTAAAAAAAATGCCATCTTTGATTCTTTGTGCAATTAAGCAACATGTGCAAATTTTTGCTTCCTTGACATAATTGTACAAGTTCCAGCATTAAAAATGAGTGCAAGCATGAAATATACAAAATAACATATCTGCACTTAAATTGACACTAACGAATGAGGGATACATGACTAGCAAATGAGACAAGAGTTCAACGCAAAGCTTCAACATTAGCAAGAACGTATTTATTACAATAGAAGCAACAAAATCAAAATCTATAAACTAGAAAAAGTTGGGCACATGAATTCTTTTTAACCCTTTCAGCTACAATAATAAGGGTTGCTTCCTCTTTTAAGCCCTTTTCTCCAATCCGAATTAACAGACACCTCCTCCCCTCTGTTAAATTAGAAACCATTATTGCTCTAGTAAGGGCTTATCCTAGGCAGATTTGATCTCCAATTATGACGCCGTTGTCCTAGATGGCTAGGTCGCCCGTGAAAAGTAAAACGATGGGCTACAAAAACCTAATTAAACCATCTTGTGGAGTACATAACTATATATTAGATACAAAATATGGTTACAGTATGATACAGACATTAAATATGACAGATTTTGAAAAACAAGGACATGGGAATGGCATGGATATGATGAGAATACATATAAATAAAATTATACATAACAAATAATATGCAGGGCTGAAGACATATGTGATATAGCTACAGAAGTAAAGTGAACCTTAAAATTTTAGGATACCTATATGTCCTGGGAAAACCAACAATAAAATTATGCATTATATTTTAATAATTTGTGTGAACAATCATATTCTTTAATAATAAATTAAACAAACTATGTCACTACAATGTATCTGCACATCGAATAGTATTGTCAAATACTTAATGATATGACTTTGATACTTTTATTAAGACACATATAGAATGTCTAGGATCGTCCAAAGGAATATTCGATATGTATTGATCAAGTATTAGAGTGTCCAAACCTATTTTGAGATTTTATGGAGACTTGAACTGAGGAGACACTTACAGAAGAAAAAAAGTGTCCAAGTATCTTTGTCCTCCTCCTATGATACATGTATGCCTC
Source organism: Asparagus setaceus (assembly GCA_012295165.1). Lineage (NCBI taxonomy): Eukaryota > Viridiplantae > Streptophyta > Magnoliopsida > Asparagales > Asparagaceae > Asparagus > Asparagus setaceus. The sequence goes on along the minus strand of CM022709.1, from coordinate 3,460,787 downwards.
CTACTTTGAAGCATCAGTGCTATGTAGGAATTACCTAATAAAAACTTCCAAAATAATACTGTATAAGTCATTCGGTTGCCCACTAACAACATCCAGCTTAGGTTTCCATACTCTATTTAGCATGAGTTCAACACGAGTCCATGACAAAGAATAGGGGGAAATGCATTGCACCAACTTTCTCTTAAACTTGTAGTTTTATATTTCTTCTGTTGAATTACTCGGGTGAAGAGTAGATTCATTGTCCTTATCCAAGATACTCCCATTTCATACATTTATCTTAATGTATCTTGCCTAAACAAATAGAATCAGAGTCTCTAACGAAACTAAATGCAAAATATCAATTTTCTTTGGTATAAATATGACCAGTTAAGTTACCAAAAACATACTAAATTCAATTGAACTAGTTTTTCCACCATCATAAAGTGCACCAATATATGCCACAGCAGACCTGAGTTATGTAGCATTATAGATTGCTAGATTGATAAATGGGGTGGCGTGTTCAATATTACAGCAATATTTGCAATGCAAGTCTCACTTGCACGCACATACCTGGTTCAATTATATAACTTTGCAACTTGCAGCTGCAGTTAGTGGTGGTTTGCAACAATCTTAAGTGGAACTTATCCCAGTGAATGGACAATTGAAAGTCTGAACCTCACGATTCACATAATTGCTGTATCTCTAGCCACTGAGATATTAACACCTCAAATGAATTAATCCAATTTACAACAGTATATGTTTATTTGTCTTGGGTTCATACATTGCTCCTTATACATGAATAAAATGCCTTCTATCATACAGTTTCTTGTCACATAGGATTGGTGAATGCAATTAAGCCAGATCAATACAGTCTATCAATGCAAGTGTATGTATCGCCATTTAGTAGCATCGCAGAAACCCAACCCAAACATGTTTTGAATTATCGTGATGCACATAGAACGTTAAAATGATCATACAAACTGAAGCCATAATTTAGTGAATGATTATATCATTTATCCAAAAGGATACATATTTTCATGGGCAATTTTATAATATCCCCATGTAAAAGAACCAATCAATAAAAAGTAGAACACCATCAAACACATGAATGCACACTAATACATTGAGATCCCAAATACACAGCAACAAAGCTCACCTGAATTCTCCAATGACCAACACTTCTGTTAACAGATAAACACCTGCGAAACATGGGAAACATAAATTAAAACCACAGTAAGAGGATGTACAATAGACGGAAAACAAAACCAAAATTGTTCTATTCAACTACCTTGATTTGTATATACAAAATGAATATCCAGCTAAAGATTTTAGGAAATGATTGCACACTCAAATGCCAAATCATACAACAAACACCAATGGCAGGCTTGGCAGAATGCTGCTTTTGCCAGGCTGATTCATCTGCTCTCATGCTGGTTATTTACTGGGAGAAAGACGGCTGTAGTACTCAGTAAAGTCTAATCGGAATAGAAGAAATTTCAGATCAACGTGTTGCTGCATGGGCAATTGGGAAATGAACGCATCAAGTGATGATGAGTAATCCTTTGCAATCACATCTAGATCTTCACCCATCTTTTTAAGAAAATCTCCAGCAAGCTGGATCATTGATTTCCTCCCACCATCAAGCCACGATCCCGACTTTGAGAGATCTTTTGATTTTGCTCTAGAACTTTTCCCTCTGCAAAAGTAAACACGCAATTCTTGTTAAGGTAAGCCCAAGTTTCTCCACAAAAAAAAAAAAAGAAAAAAAAAAGGAAAAAGAGAAAAACACAGTAAAATAAAAGAAATTACCTGTTTTGCAACTCATATATCCTTTCAAACCACCGATCAGCAAGACTTCGAAATTTCAAAATGTGGTCAAACAACACAAAGAGGGTCTTGATTATCCCTTGAGACCTCTCCCCAAGAAGAGACTTTTCAACGATCGACCCAAGATACTTGTCATGTGCAGCAAGTAGATCATCCAAATCCTTAGCTGCATCCATTTCCTCCGAGAATCTCGCCCAGGAAACTTCAAGAACCTGAAACATTATATAATCCTGAAAATTTGTCACGAAATGGTTCATTTCGTTCCAGATCACCTGGCACCTCCGAAGCACGGACACAAACTGAACTCTAACTGCAGGTTCTTTAGCAAGGGAACATGAGATTATGCAGTTCGGCTTCACCGTCTTCCAAACCCTGATCAAAGCATGCTCAACTCTTTTAAGCTTCCATAAGAAATTGAAGATTTTGTGGTATCTTTTCATGACAGATGCTGTAAAAACAGTGTCCAGTGGCACTCTAGCATCATACTCTAGAGCAAAGACATCCCATCCTCGATCACCATCCCCATGCTCCATCATTCTCACCTTCAAACGATCAAGAATATCTCGGTCATCATACTGAGCATTAGATGCTCGAATCGCTGTCTCAAGAAGTCCAGCAAGCTGGAACGAGCTAATGGTGTTTGCAGGTTCAGACAGCTCAGGCCCTACAATATCCATCAGATACTGAACAAAGTCTCCCTGCCCTAAAAGAAGGTACCTCTTAATAGCTAGACAGTGGTCTTTAAATCTGTATTTTCCATGAACCACACCCATCAAGTGTCGATCAATCCTCTTCGCTGCTTCAATAACTAAAGCTTCTAAGGCATCGGTTTCACCATAACCAAGCCCACCCCTTCTCGTGGTGGTTCCAACATGGGCTGCTGCCTCGGCAGCAGCATCAGCCCATCCATTATCCTCACAACAAACCCTAAGGAAATTAATTGACTTCCCTGTCCTCAAAATCCTCTGAGCCAAAACCGAAGAAATGAAAGAAGGAAGCATCAATGACTGAATTCGATACCCCTCCCTCCACAAAGCTTCCACCTTTACCGGTTGGCTTACAATGAAAAACTCATTAAACACATCCTCTAACTCCCCTTCGAGGACCCAACTCCTCACCATCTCAAACAATGGTGAACAAACTCTTCGAAGCAACCGACCCATAAACTCCTGAACCAAAGGGTCACCGTGCTGAGATTGTCCATGAATAGCTCCAGCCATTGCTCCACCTTTCAATTTTCTACACTTATCAACAAGAACCGCCATCAATCGCATTCTAACCATCGGTTCAGCAAGCCACACAGCCAACCTTCTCAAAGAGAGGTAATTCTCTGGCGAACCCGAATCTGATCCTGTCATCGGGATTGGTGTTGATGACTGTGATTCAAGAACTGCCAGCAACTTATAGTAATCAGATAACTCATCTTGCAATGCTGAAGCAAAAGCTTGACCAACAGTCCCGACCTCTTCAGCTACAAATCTCGCCATACTATCATTTATATAATTTCTCACCTTTCTGAACAAAAACCCAAGCTCAGCAAGTTTCCTTACCAAGATCCGAGTAGATCTCGGAACCTTCAAGCTCTGCAGCAGCTCATACGAATCCGATTTCTCATCGAATTTCACGTACCGACCATCGATCCCTTGAGAAACGTAGAGGACGTCTCTAACGAGCGCCGATTCAGAAACCTCGGTCTCTTCAGAAACGAGATCGCCGAATTCCCTTAGTGCGATCTCTCGAATGTTGTCTGGATCTTTCGAAAGCAAAAGAACTCCGCCGCCGACGCCGCCGCCGCGGCCGGTGGTTGGAGAAGCTAGGGTTTTCTTCGGAGTAGATAGAGGAAGCGAAGGGAGGCCAGCGGAGACCTTAGGGATCGAAGTTTTCCTCCGATCGTCGGCGATCGATTTGAGGAGATAGAGAAGAGCCCAGCGGTTCTTGATCGAAGATCGATGAGTGAGCTTCGAGTAGAGATCTGCGAACGAGAGGGCGTCGGCGTGGCGGCCGCTGAGGGCTAGGGTTCGCTTGATGGACTCGCCCATGGCGGATTCGTCGGCGGTGATGGAAGGGGACATTCGGCTGGAGAGGAGGCGGTGAGCGTACCGGAGGGCGTCGGAGGCGGCGACGGGATCCGGGGAGGGGCGGTCGTTGGAGGAGAGGAGGCGGAGGACGAGATCGTGGATGAGGTTGGAGGTTGAGGGGTCGTCCATTTTGGCCGGCGGTGACGAGATCTGGGTGGGGCTAGGGTTTTTAGGGTTTGGGGATTTTTTAGGAGATTTTTGGTATTTTTTGTTTTGGAATTTTATTTTTCCTTTTTTTATTTGGGCGCGGAAATGAAATCTTTTTGAAAAGTGAAGGTTTAGGCCGGCAGGTAGGATAACTGGCTGAACATCATTGGTCATTTACATTTTGTTTTGAGAAAATTTTCTATGATTGAAAGTAATACATATAAAAAATGGTTTTCATTGTTCGTTTTGCAAAATTCTATCTCATTTTTTTAATTAATTTATATGTTCTTAAATTATCCCTTTGTAGGGAATGGAAAAAAATATTTCTTTGTTTTATGAGATGGCTACTTTCTCAAATAACTACTCCATATTTTCCTTTTTTCTATTCTATGTATTCTCTCTTTTCTTTCTTTTTTTTTTTTTTTTTTTTGTGCTAGATTCAATAAAAGGTTCAATATATATGCGGTGGTCCAAAGAAAAATAAACTTTTAATCAGTCTGGTTATCTTTTTTAGTAGTCCTCGTGTTTTGCATTAATTCAAGGAGGATTACATGTTTTTTGTGTCGAAGCATTTTTACTAAACTCTCCCCGTTTGGCAAAGGGTTAAGGAAAAGGGATTAAACTGAAGGATTAACATAGTTAGCCCATTTGATAATCCGAAGAACTAAATTATTAATCCGTTCTATAAGTTTTATTTTAGCCCTTGTGATCATTTTTAGTGTTTGGGAATAACAAGGATTTTGACTATTTTCTTTATAATTAGAGGCGTTAACTCTTAATCCTTCTAAATATGAGTATTGGTAAATCCCTCATTTTGAGGGGTTAACTCATTTTAATGCGCTAAAGGGTTAGCTTAACCCTTTTACATTTTTTACATTTGGTAAATTATGGAGGGTTAACTCATTTTAACCATTCTATAGATTTTTTGTGTTTGGCGGATTAAAAAGAGGTTAAGTCTCCTTAACCCCTCATTTAACCTTTTGCCAAATGACACCTAAATTCATAACTGTATCTAAGCCTGAGGCTCGACCTTTGTTAAATTAGGCTTTGTTTGGTAGGAGGGGAGGTAGAGTAAGATGAGAAACAAAATAAAAAATATTCTTTGATAAGGAGTTTTTAGAGGGTAAGGTGAAGTAAAGTAAGGCAAGAAGAGAGAGAATATGTAAAATGAACTGAAAATCACCTCCCTTTACTCCCTCTCCAACCAAATAAGAAATATAAAAAGTATATCCCTCCATATATCTCATCGAACATTCCCACACATTACCTTCCCTCCTTATACCTCCTTCCAAACCAAGCCTTAGTCAAATAATCCTAGTCATCACCCACCAGGCATAACAATCCAAGCAAATTCATCCACCAAATCTCATGGGCGATGCCTTGATTGACGAGCTAGTCTCAATCGCTGCCAAAAACATCACTTCACATGCAGCGGAGCCTGCCCAAACGCATGTCTAGACATACTCTGACGCATGGCCACAAGATAACAAACATCGCCTCATTCACTTGCCAAAAAGGGGACTCTCTACATTAGATCCGTAGATCCTCACGAGAGAGGAATCGCAATCTCTAAGCTGAGGGAGAGATTCACATAGTAATTACCTTTTTAGCACTCAAAGTCTTTAACAAGTATCGATTGCATCTAAAAACTTTCGACTTAAGCATCAGAGATATTTTAGCCAAGTTCCAACCCCAACCTTCATAAAGTGTTTCTTCATGAACGCATGTCATTCGATCGATAGAGATTTAGGATCTGGAGGTGAACCGTGTCGGCTCCGCTTCGAACCGCCTCTCATTACCATACCTATATAAATCACACCCAAAAAAGAGAAGGAAATTATTATTAAATTATAACAAAATAATAAATTTAGTGTGATTGAATTTAAAAAACAATATCTATTTAAAACATTCATACAGTCTGCTATAATTCATGGAATACGATTTTAATAAGAATATAAAACTGAAAATTCATGTCAAAATACAGACTGGATTTCGGGTCATTGGGTCTAACCACACCCGGTACCCGATATTTGATGCGGACGAGGATGACGTGGCGAACAACCAATAGGGACCCACATAAACATAGCCCGGTTTTCCCGCGAAACTCCTGTGGCGTTTCGCTCTCCTTTCATTTTTGTTTCCCCCAAAATTTTGGTTTTTCTTTTTCTTGCATTCTCTCTGCTCTCGATTTCTCTCCAAATTTTCAAATTTAATTCCAATTTTTAATTTTTTATTTGGTTTGAGGAATTGCCAATCCCTAAAAACCTGTATGTGGCGTCGGTGATCAAATCCTCAGTGAGTTTTTCTTCATTTTGTTTCCCCAAAATTTATTTTCCTTAATATATAGACTTTTCGAAGGTAATTTATTTAGAATTTATATGGATTTGCATTATCTCGGTTTAAAATGCAAAATTCAAAATAACCCATTTTAACTTTCTAGGGTTTTTGGTTGTTGGCGAAGTGGGAGGCTTGATGAGCCCATAGACCTTGGTTTTTGCGATCTCAGTGGTTCAAAATGATGTGCTGCGGAGGAGAGGAGGATATATATGCTCAGCCCATTAACCCGGCCGTTCCTCCACCAAATCGACCGGGTAAATCTCCTAATTTAGATTGGCAATATCTGTAGCTTATTGCTGCCAAATTTCTATTGCATTGTTTGATTAGCAACATGGTACTTGCGAAATGTAAATAGATTTAAGTTTTGTAGAAAAAAAAGTTGCAGCATTTATCGTAATCATATGGCCGGAACAAATTTTATTGTCCTATGAAATGAGATTAAAAGAATGGATGGATTATTGCTATGTCATTGGGTTAGTGTGGTCCAACTCACAAATTTTAGATTTTTTTTAATTTATAATTATTGCTAAACAAGTACTTGATTTGTAGTAGAAATGCATTTTCTTGGTTCGAAAGATTATAACTAACCAAACACTGGATTTGCATTTGGAAATGTGTTTCCTATAACAAATGTTGCTCACAACATCTTCTACATGTTACATTCGCAATTGCAACATACTAAATGACCCCGTAATTTGGTTTTAAGAATCGGATTGTTTTGAATGTGTTAACACTTTGTTCCAATAGGTTTTACAATTCTTGAATATAATTATATTGGTCACCTTTTGTTTCGTGAATACGCTAATGAAAGAGATTCATTGGAAATTTTGCAATTTTTTGTGTGGATGAAAGGGAGAAAATGCTGTAGAATATATTGAAGTCAGCAGCAATATCCTCCCTTACCTACCAAAACACCCATCTACCAATGGTTGCTAGAGCCACCAACCACAATAGTTACTACCGACCCCTAATAGTGTATTCTAACCTCAGAACAATGCCTACATATAACCCCTAAGTTCATTTTGTAAGGCATCCCTAGAAGTAAGGAGGTAGTGTGTATGTTTGAGAGAGAAAGTAGTAGTTTGTATTAGAGAGTGTGTGTTTGTAGTAGAGAAAGTGTTGAGGGTTGTTCCACCAAAAGAGAAATGATAACAAAATATTTCTTTGTCCCACCACCTTTCTCAATTCAACAGGATATGTAGACATTAGGTACTTTCTTTTAACAAGATCATTTGATGCAAACATGATTTTAGCTGATCAAAAAGATTTTACAAATATTTGGTTGAACAATCCAAAAATTTATAAGAATAGATCCCTAACAAAGCTATTGTTAAAGTTTATGGCGACAAATTTAAGCAATCTTACTTAACTCAAGGTAGATTCTTGTGGTGAAATAGTAATTCAAGAAAAACAATTTTGATACGGTGTTTTCTCAAGCAAAAGGCACCTTTACTTCACTTTTTACACAGATATCTGCTAATATTCACTCTAACAGAGATAATGCTATGGTCTTAATTTTATCTCCTTCACTCTGTATGTTTCATATATGACATTGAGTTTAAATTGAATTTTTTTTCATTCAATTCCGGATTTTAGTAGATTGGTTATTTTACTTCCTTGCAACTAATTCTCTGTTTCTTGCTGTAATTAAGGTAATGATAGAGAGCCAAGAGGTCCTGCCAGAACTGCGGCTCCTAAAAAACCTTTGCCTATTGAGATACCAGCCATACCGTTGGCTGAGCTGAACAAACTGACTGGTAATTTTGGTCAGAAGGCTTTGATAGGAGAAGGCTCTTATGGTCGTGTCTTTCATGCAAAATTGAGTACAGGAGAAGAAGCTGCAATTAAGAAGCTGGATCCTAGTGCATCACAAGATTCAGACGCCGACTTTGAAACTCAGGTGAAGTACGCCAATGGGCGTTTATAAACACTATCAATTTATCAAGTTACTAAAAAGACGCTTCCTGTCAAGTTTTTTGTTGAGAAAATAGGGTCTTAGCCTATATAAAAGTAAACGAGCAGGATACAGAAGCTTACATTGTAATAAAACATGATACCAAGAGGTATTCAAGAGCACAATGTTACATTTTCCAAAATGTATGAGACAGAATTATGCATGTTTGGGTAAATTGTAGATGACTCTGTTGGATGTGTTGATTATGTTCCTTCCAAATGAACCAAAATATAACCATCATTGCACAATTCTACTCTTTTTGTTGGTCATGATTGATGTCGAACATCCTCCAATTATTTGAAAAGTCCATAAGTCATGCTAGGCGAAGAGGAGATTTGAAATCGACTTAAAATTGATACCCATATTTGTCTATAAAGATTTATTTACCTGTTATGCATACTGATTTGGGGTATAAACAATGTGATTCAAGCTGAAACTCCAGAATAGTCTATTCTCACATTTTGTTCTGAGATTACGGATGGCCCAAATTAACTATTTCAAAACCATTTACATTTTAATAGATTTTCTCGGACGTGGCTTTAACCTAAATTTCTACATTTGTAAATCTTATTTGTTTCTTGTAACTCTTGTAGTTCAAGTTCTGATTATCTAGAATTTTGACCACACCCTAAAAATACCAAAAAGTTATCAGGACAAATACTGGGACCAAATCCATATATGCTGTTTTATTTGGTATGGGTTGTTTTGCTTATCAAATATTAGTTCAAGTTCTGAATGCTAGCAACACCTTTTTCTTTTGGTTTTTTCCGACGAACTGAATGTAAGCAACTTCAGTTTGTTCTAATTGTTTCTGTGCAGGCAGTTTTACCTAGTTCTAATTAATTCATTTTTGCCATTTTTTTGATACAGTTATCAGCAGTTTCCAGACTTAAGAATGAGTATTTTGTGGGGTTATTGGGATACTGTATAGATGGAGATAATAGGATATTGATATATCAATTTGCAACACAAGGTTCTTTACATGATACTCTGCACGGTAAATTGTTCTCCTGTGCTTTTCCGTTTTCAAATTTTTATTTTAAAAGGGTACACTGGTAATGTGCACCTTCTATAAATTCCTACACATTCAGACCTTAAGATGCAGTAGTCGATAAAATGTAGCTCATCCAATTAATATGAGAACTTCATTATCTAATTAAAGGCGGAAGAAAGTTGACCATTTTTCACATCTCTAATTATCAATTTATCTATGACTATTATTTAAATGAAGTCCTCTTTTTGTTTGTATGCGCTTTATTTTCAGAATTCTGAAAATGACCTTTTTTTTTTTTTTTTTAGGGGGGGAGTGCCCTCACACTTGGGGAAAAAAACAGCAGAAATGTTCTCAAACTTGAAAATAATACACACTGTTTGCTCCCTCGATAATTTGACTACAGCACTCCCCCAGGTTCACGTGACGAATACTAAGAAAATTATAGGAAGTTGTTGATTAAATGGTTAATTGTTTCATCGTGCTTATGTATCATATTGGAAATCATCACCAACTTTGGTAGGTGATTATGGTTGGTGTAATAGTGTCCACCTACCTTGTACAGTGTTCACTTACCATTTACTGTAGTAGCCAAATCCTCTATAAAAGGAATCAAGGTGAAGGCAAGCAATCATCCCAAGCCACTAAGAAAGAATAAAATAAAGAGTGGAAAGCTTGTGGATCCCAAGCAAGCTCAATAGCAAAGAAAGAGAAGAGAGAAGGAGAGAGAGAGAGAGGAAAATAAATAGAGAGATGTTGTAAAAGAGTTTAGTAGTAGTTTGTAGTAGAGAGAGTATTTGTATTTGAGAGTATTGAGTGTTATACCACTAAAGAAATAATAACAAAATATTTTTTAGTGTCCACCACCCCCTCTCAACCCAACAAATGGTATCAGAGCCTGATTTAGGGTGCGTGTATCTGCTTATCGTATGCTCTGTGGCTGCCACCGAAGGTGGATTCTTCACATCAGAAAATAAGCTAGATTATCATTTACCCTTTGAAGGCACTGGATACTATTCACGAGTAATATACTATTCATAAATACGGTCACTATTCACTAGTACTGTACTATTCATAAATACGGTTACTGTTTACGTGAGATAGTGAAAGTTGCAGCTCGTGATAGAAGTAAGGCGGTTAAGGACCGGCTCTCTCCTATGGTGATCCTATCGGCATTATTGAAGGCCGAAGTTCATGCTCAGTCAGGGACTGTGAAGTTGGTTGGTCAGGGACCAGACTTGCGTGGAGATACTGAAACAGTACCACGTCGCGATGGCGGATCTGGCAAGTACAACTACTACACTTAAGAAACTCAATGGCAACAACTACAGATACTGGGAGACTTGTATGAAGTCCTATTTACAAGGACAAGACCTCTGGGAGGTCATCAAAGGTGCCGAAACTACAGCACCTCGGAAAGCTGGCGAAGTCCTAAGGAAGTGGAACATCAAAGCCGGCAAGGCTATGTATGTTCTGAAGACGACAGTAGAAGATCTCGTAGACTATATGCGAGATGCCAAAACGCCGAAGGAGGCGTGAGATACGCTCGCCACACTCTTCTCAAAGAAGAACGACGCTCGACTTCAACTCCTGGAGAATCAACTAATGACCTTGCAACAGAAGGATCTAACAATCAGTCGGTACTTCAAGCAAGTAAAATCACTCTGTTCAGATATTACTCAATTAGATCCGGATCTAATGTGTCTGATGCAAGGATGAGGAGAATAATTATCCACGGTTTGAGACCGGAGTACCACGGGCTCGTTGCTGCTACACACAGCTGGCCGACTCAATCAACACTATTGGAGTTGGAGAGTTTGCTAGGTACACAGGAAACCCTAGCCAAACAAATAGCCGGCGTTTCAATAAAAAGCGAAGATGAAGCACTCTTTAGCAGTAAGGAGAGAGGCAACCTGAGAGGCCTGAGGAAAGAGTATGGAAAGGCTGGCTCAAGGAGACAGCCAGGACGGCCATACACAGACAGAACACAACAGCGTGAGGAGCAAGGTGATCGCCGAGCAAGGCGACCTGACGGTAGCTGATACAACTGTGAGAAGAAAGGACACTTCGCCAGAGACTGCCGCTACAAGAGAAGACCTGCAGAAGGCAATGCTGCAACATCACGCAAATGTCAAGATGATGAAGAAGAATGGGATGCCCAAGCATCTGTGGCCATCATTGAAGATGTACCAGTCGACGAAGACGAGGTTGTTGGTATGGCACTAACCTCGATTGAAGAAGAGTCTGAGTCCGTATTTGTAGCGGTTTCAGATTGAGAAGAAATTAGTTATAATAAAGATTGGATCGTCGATTCTGGCTGTTCCAATCACATGACGACAGATAAGGGGAAGCTTGTCAACATGAAGGAGTATAAAGGCGGCCGAGAAGTTGTGATAGCGAATAATTCAAGATTACCTATCACACACATCAGAAAGATTGCATTTACGCCGCGTTACAACCCGACTTGGATACAACTACAAGATGTATACCATGTACCGGGAATGAAAAAGAACCTCCTATCTATTTCCCAATTGACAGCTTCTGAAAATTATGTGGTATTCGGACCACAAGATGTAAAAGTCTATTGAAACTTGAAGCCACCAGGAGAACCCGTCATGGAGGGACGGAAGGTAAAATCTGTCTATGTGATGTCAGTGAAATCGGCATATATAGATAAAGCCAGGAAGAATGAGACGGCTGATCTATGGCATGCTCGGCTTAGCCATGTGAGCTATCACAAGCTCAAGATCATGATGGAGAAGTCAATGTTGAAGGGTCTTCCACACTTGGAGATTCGAGGAGGAATCGTATGCGGAGGTTGTCAGTACGGTAAAGCGCATCAATTATCGTACCAGGAGTCACAGTTTAGAGCCAAAGAACCTTTAGAGCTTGTGCACTCAGACGTATTTGGTCGAGTAAAACAAGAATCAATCGGTGGCATGCTGTACATGATCACTTTCATCGACGATTATTCGAGATATGTCTGGGTTTACTTTATGAAGGAAAAGTCTGAAGCACTCTCCAAATTCAAGCAATTTCGAGAAGAAGTTGAAGGAGAACTCGGCAAGAAGATTCGTTGCCTACGCACAGACAATGGGGGAGAGTACACATCGAAGGAGTTTTACGACTACCTGAAGCAGCACAAGATTCGGCGATAGCTAACATGTCCAAATACTCCGCAACAGAATGGTGTAGCCGAAAGAAAGAATCGTCATCTTGCGGAGGTATGTCGAAGCATGCTTCATGCCAGGACGTTTTTGGGCGGAGTGTATGAAGACTGCGGCGCACGTGATCAATCGATTACCACAATCAAAATTGGAGTTCATGTCACCATTTCAAAAGTTGTGGAATACCAACCCAACCGTAAGCCATTTCAGAGTTTTCGGTTGTGTATGTTATGTCTTTGTGCCTGATCACCTTCGCAGCAAGTTCGACAAGAAGGCAGTGAGGTGCATTTTTGTGGGGTATGATAATAAAAAAAAGGATGGAGATGTTGTGATCCCACAACTGGCCGATGCTACACATCAAGAAATGTAGTGTTCGACGAAGCCTCGTCTTGGTGGACTCCACAAGAAGTTATGCTCCCAGACTCCAATGATCTAGAGGATCGGCTACAAGAGAAGTTGGGGGAGCGAAGTCAAGAAGAAGACTTACGTCAATCAGAGAAGATAGAATCAAGCTCTTCAACATCCTCAAAGGAGAATAATTCATGGAACACCGGTGTTTATCAGACAACACCAGAAGAAGTGCGTCCGAGCCAGATAGAGGATATCGAAGAAGAACCAGTTGAACAACTTCGAAGATCAGCCAGACCTAGGAAGCCAAATCCCAAGTATGCTAATGTTGCTGTGATAGAAGACGTGAAAAAGCCATCTACCTTTAAAGAAGCATACGGGAGTGAAGAATGGAGACAAACAGTGAGAGAGGATATTCAAGCATTGAAAAAGAAGTTAGAATTCTTGGACTCGTGGATATAAAAGTTGGTGCTGCGGGGGAGTATTGGAAATCATCACCAACTTTGGTAGGTGATTATGGTTGGTGTAATAGTGTCCACCTACCTTGTACAGTGTTCACTTACCATTTACTGTAGTGGCCAAATCCTCTATAAAATGAATCAAGGTGAAGGCAAGCAATCATCCCAAGCCACTGAGAGAGAATAAAAGAAAGAGTGGAAAGCTTGTGGATCCCAAGCAAGCTCAGTAGCAAAGAAAGAGAAGAGAGAAGGAGAGAGAGAAAGAGAGAGGGGAAAATAAATAGAGAGATGTTGTAAAAGAGTTTAGTAGTAATTTGTAGCAGAGAGAGTATTTGTATTTGAGAGTATTGAGTGTTATACCACTAAAGAAATAATAACAAAATATTTCTCAGCGTCCACCACCCCCTCTCAACCCAACATACCATTCATCCTTTAGTTGTTACATATACTTTCATTTTCATTCTGTTAAAAGGTGAATTACTTTTTTTGGCACAGGAAGGAAAGGTGTACAAGGTGCTGAACCTGGTCCTAATCTAAGCTGGAATCAAAGAGTGAAAATTGCTTATGGTGCAGCAAGAGGCCTTGAGTATCTTCACGAAAAAGTTCAGCCTCCAATTGTACATCGAGATGTCAGATCGAGCAATGTTCTTCTTTTTGATGACTATGACTCTAAGCTTGCTGATTTCACTTTATCTAACCAGTCTCCTGACACAGCGGCTCGTCTACATTCCACTCGAGTTTTAGGAACTTTTGGCTATCATGCTCCAGAGTAAGCTTTTCTTTACCTAGTTATAGGATTAATTGCCGTAAGAAGCTCTGATGGGCCTTGTTTTCAAAAGAACCTGGTTGCAGTTTGTGAAACGGTTATTTTGGCTTCTAATGTTACAGAGGAGATGGACCTAATAACAATGGACAGATAAAAGGGTAAATGTCACTTAACCTTCAAAACGTTTTTAGATAACGCCCAAATAATTGGGTTTTATCTGAAAATAGATTCAGAAAAATGCAAAAGTTTTGATTTTAAGTGATATTTCCAATTTTTTTGGGTTTTATCTCAAAATGGGTCAAATTTCTTGGGGTTTTGTCAAATTACCTCATAAAAAATGGCCTTACATTAAGGTGGGAGTGAGGCCAACAGACCAATAATTCTCGAATAAATGATATGTGGAGAGATGATGCTGCTGCTGTGTTTTGGGTTTTGGATTGTATATATAAAAACTAATATAGTGATCTATGGACTTGTGTTAGTTCTTGATAAACTAACAGTGGTTAGTTTAATTGCTTTTGAGGGGTTTGAAACAATTACTATGTAAGAAAAGATAGATTGTTCAAGTTTATACTTTTGGAGTTGGGAGTATAAACTGTTATTTTTACAACCAAGGCAATGGAAGTAGGATGGAGCTCTAGCCTTTTAGAGCTTTCATCCTTTTTATTTTCTCAAAAAAAAATAAATGGCCTTACATTGAAGACCCTAAATTTTGAAATAAAGGCTTTGTTGTTTATTTTGGAGCAGTTTTTGTTTGGGAAGATATTATTTTGTAGCAGTTACTGTACCCATCATTTGGAAGCTATTAAACATCATCGGTTCTTCCTTTTCTCATGCAATTTTACTCCCTCTCTCCAGGTATGCTATGACTGGGTGCTTGACTCAGAAGAGCGATGTATATAGCTTCGGTGTCATACTTCTCGAGCTTTTAACCGGAAGAAAGCCAGTGGATCATACCATGCCTAAAGGACAACAGAGTCTTGTTACTTGGGTACGGTTATTGATTTTGCTTAGTGACACTACCTCCTCTGGTCTTTTTCTTCTTGTTGTTTTTTTATAAACCTCATAACAATACAGGCAACTCCGAGGTTGAGCGAAGACAAAGTTAAGCAATGTATCGATCCAAAGCTAAACAATGACTATCCACCAAAGGCTGTTGCAAAGGTGTGATTCTTCCTTCTCTTGTAAACTATTTAAATTTCTTGGTATTCCGTAAGACTGTAAATGAGAACATAGGATGTGTTTGCTTGTCAATGCTTTTAGTTCTTTAGTCCGTGTGTTTTCTTTCAAAATCATATAAAAAACATAAAATCCACAATGTTCTCTATATACTGGAAGTGCAAAGTTGGAATTATTCACAAAATTTGCCTCAGATATTATATTGCACTGGAGTCAATTTACTTATACACTATTTCATAACAATTTCCATTCGTTATGTTTGAATAACACAAGAATTACCTTGTGAACCTTTCATCACATATTTTTTAGTTCGATTGATGTCCAAAGCAAAACCTAAAAAGTAAAAATAAAAATCATTCTCTTGTTACGTTTGGTATATGTTAGTCTTAATCTGCAATATATATCCTCCTCTTGATGCCTATCTCATGCTCTTTTTCGCATGTGCTAGATTATATATGTTGAAGAGCACAATGCAGATATAGCCATAGCATATTTTCTACTCGGACTCATTAGGGGAAAAACAGATTAACCAAGAAAAACATGTTATATTTGTAAATCATTCCTGTGAGTCTTGACATTTGCTAATATCTGCAATAATATCTGCAATATGTTACCCTTGTTGCCTTTGTGCATGTCCTAGATTTACTAACGGAGTCAGGTTTCACATGCAAATACACAATTTCTAAACTTCTGGGTCTCGAAAATTTTCGCTCGTTCTTCTCAAGGATCTGAGATACATCTAGTTTCATGTTTTCCCATTCTCAGATGGCAGCAGTTGCAGCGCTCTGTGTTCAGTATGAAGCTGACTTCCGACCTAATATGACAATTGTTGTGAAGGCTCTACAACCTCTTCTTGCAAAAACCGGTGGAGACCAACAAGCGTGATCAATAGCGTTCCCCTTTTAACTCTCCTATCAAAGATCGAATCGAGCAATTCATTTGAATCAATACTGTCATATTTGTAGAAGTGAGACTACAAATGAAATGAATTTGTGTAGAGAGGGAGATTGATGTGCATGAGTTTGCAAATGTAACTAATTCAGACTTATACGACACTTCAGACTGTTGTATCTTACAGAGATAATACTTCAAATCACTCTAGTCATCTAAATTCAATGTAACAGTGTCAATATGTCTTCTCCGAGAAAAAGATAAGAGGTGAACAACTTGCATTAAACTTTGAGACAGTATAAAGCAAGAGGCTGCCATCCTCAAAAGATAGAGATGAGGATGACTGTATTTTGCTTGTTGGCTTCTGCTTGTTACTGATTACCTTTTGTTCAGAAGACATTGGTAAGGTCCAAAAGTATCAAGACTGTTCTCCTGCCAACTTTCAGATGACACCAATTTTGGGCCATGTTAGGTTATGGAAAGCAAGAAAATGTGTGACTTCTTTTTAAAAAAAATTAAAAAATATCTACATGCATTTGAACATTAATGTACATAAAATGTGCTCGTTTTTTCTTCGTCATTTGATTTTTTTGATCTTCTTTCTGGTATATGACATCCTCTTACAGCAGAATAGACGATCACTCTTGAGTAGCATGACTACTTGACTGAGATAGCAATATCAGTCTTTTCATGTATATTCTGTATTTATTTTCCTAGTTAATAAAATCTTCTCTGTTTTACTTAGAAAAAAAATGTAGCCACGTTTGGAAATTGTGTTGTCGGCTAAGATTCAAGGCGTAGAGATAAGATTTTTAGATGGTTAATGGACATCGAAAATGCTTAATTCCCTATAAAGGGAGCAAACTGCAAGTAGTTGGCCAACTACCTCTCTATCTACCTCCTATCCTATAAAAATATGCCATATATATAATATATTTGTCGAAAAAAATATTTATTTTTATGCCAAACTATAAATTTTGGATAAAAAAGAGGCAGTTAGGAAACATCAAGCGTGACCTTGATGATGCCTGTGGTTGTCATGTGAATGAACTGATTTAGATTCCATGTTATAGTCACAGTTAGCATGCGCATACCGTACGTTTTTTCCAATAGAGAAATGACAAGTGTTGCCTAATGCCTACACAAGCAAAAAAAATGATATTACTCAATAAAACAAGCAATAAAGTAGATAAGCATGCTTTATGGCAATTAATTAAAGTGACCAACTTTGTGATAGTTTTATTTGTAAAATATGGGGGGAAAGTTGAAGTTAGTGTTATAATTAGTTCACTATCCCGGCCTTAGTATACATAAGGCAAGCAAAAGTAAATAATTTGTGAGAAAAATATAAGATTTACGTGCAAATTCATATGCCTTTAATGATTTCTGCATATATATGAGGGTTTTAATTCATTTTTTTATCTAAAAACATGAGAATTTTGAAATGTCAAAAGTGTAAGCGCTTAAGATTGTCTCTATTCATCGAATTCTAAAATTGCTTCCGCATACTAAAATTTAGAATTATAGTACATGAAATTTATACAAGAAAACTTCAAACCACTGAACTCCCCCAAGAAAATCAATTGATAGAACCTTAAAATTTCAAGGGAAAAAACAAAAAGGAAAATAAAAGACTCTTAAGTAAATCAAAAAAAAAAAAGAAAAACATTCTATCATTACTTAAAGTTCTATCCAAATGCAAACATCTAACGTAGTAGTTTGAATAATGATCATAGACAACCTACAAAGTCTATTATTATATCATGTCCCATCCAAACCAAACAAGAGAATCGCCAACTTCTAATACTTTCAAACGCATACGACCTCAATGACTCAAAGTTAGAGAGCCCACGTGAATTCCCTACCAATTTTGTTTCCTTCCCCTTTTAATAACTTGCGTCCCTTCTCAAAATCATCCCCGTGTCAAATACAACACGCTCAAAGTTTACTCCCCCTTCAACTACTCTCTTCTACTATAAAGTTTCTCTCTTTTTGTGCATTAATTAGCAGAAGGAAATAATGGAGGAGCCGCTTTTGGGTCGTCGGAGCGAGAACTGGTCGCCGGCGCCGGGGACATTGAGAGGAGATTTCGTGTCGAGGTTGCCGGAGAAAGTCAGGCCCGGGCTCGACCCGGAGAACCCATCTCAGATTGACGTGTCGAGGACTACTGGGCTCTTGAGAGGTATGTATGTGTTTCATGAAGATGGATTTTACGTTTATTTATAATTGTTTTGAGTTTGCTACCCTTGATGTTTCATTGTTGCAGATATACCCTGGGTTAAATTATGTGACTCTTTTAAGTTACCCTCAGATAGACTCATTAATTTCAAGCAGGGGAGTATCTATGAATGTTTAACCCAGGATAAGAGAGTAAAAAAATTTTAATCATGGGGGGTCTATCTGCAACAATGGAAGTATCGGGTAGTAAGTTCAAAACAATGATACTATAGGCGGTCTACGTGCATTTACCCCTGTTTTCTATAGTGTTAATTGCTGATAGGCTCCTTGTACTATCGTCCAATTACGGATAGATCCCCTGAATGATTTTTTTTAAGGAAAAAGATAAGTGTACTACAATTTTGCTACGACTTTGGCACTACAAGAAACAAAAGAGTAGGGTCCTTCCTTAAAAGTTGTAAAAAAAGAAATGATGAGTCATCATGGCCCCACTCTTTTGTTTCTTGTAGTGCCAAAATAGTAGGAAAAGAGTAGTACACTTATCACTACTCTTTTTTTAACTCTTACAAGAGTCCAAAATAAAAAACAAAGTTCACTCAGAGAGTCTATCCGCACAAACAAAACCACAAGGGGTCTATCCGTCATAGGGTACAGGGTGTCTATATATTAACCCTTTTCTATATAAACTTGAATGCTGATCAATAAGTGAATATTCTGTTCTGAGGAAAGAAATTTGGATTCTGGTAAAATGGTTCTCTCAAAATTTCGTGCATGGTTCTCACTCTTTTAGGTTTCTTTCTCCCATCATCAAGTTTTTGTTGAGCAATACAAATCCTATGACAACATCCTTATATATAGAACTATGAAACAACATGAAATGGCATTTTGGGGGTTTAGTGTAATTTACCCAAAAGATATCAGGGGTTTTCTGCAAAAATTATTGGGAGTTCAGCGTGATTTTGAAAGTTCATAGGGGTTTACCGCAAAATGATGAAAGTTCATGGTTTAGTGTAATTATCCCGTGTTATTAATCACAGAGGGAGCCATTAAGTTGCAAAGACTTATTATTTCTTTTACTAATGAGTATTTGTAAAATGTGAGAGTGAACATTAGGTCTTCATTGTAGTTTCACAAATGACACAGTTGATATTCGACCCGTTACCTCATTTGGAAAGATTGCTATCAGTAAGCAAACGATCAAGATGAAGAAGCCACATGTGTATTTGGACCTTGAGGAGGGTTGATGAGGTCCAAATGATCTCAAGTACTTGATTTCTTATTCAATGACTTGGTAAGCTTGACTACTTACATTTTTTTTAAGGGGATCGAACGAGGGACCTGGGGATGTTCACAGTATTACCACTGCCTCCTCAAACCACCTGCGCCACCTTGCATTCAACAATCAAATTAAATTGTATTTAATAATTATAATAAAACTTTTTTACAATTGAAACCCTTGAAATTTTAGTTTCTTCTTCTTCAATTTTCGTGTTTCACGGGTCTTCATAAAATTTACATTCAATTTTTGTTTCTACTCAGGAGAGAAAGATTACTACGAGAGGCAGTTTGCTACGCTCAGAGCCTTTGAGGAAGTTGACACCTTGATTACAACTAATAAAAGTGACGAGGATCACGAAGACGAGGACAATCTTACGCAAGCCGAAAGTGAATTTGCAATAAAGATTTCCAACTATGCAAATATCTGTTTGTTGGTATTGAAGGTATTTGTATCTTGCAATATCCTTACTACAAAACTTGAAGCAAATTTAAAAAAAAAAGAAAAAATGAGGTTGTTATTTAGATTCATTGATTTAACTGACCTTGTGACTGCCAACTGCAGATTTATGCAACGATAAAAAGTGGGTCTATTGCCATTGCTGCATCGACATTGGATTCATTGTTGGATCTTATGGCCGGTGGCATTCTCTGGTTCACCCATTTGTCGATGAAAAATATAAACATTTACAAATACCCTATCGGCAAGCTAAGAATGCAGCCAGTGGGCATCATTGTATTTGCTGCTGTCATGGCTACTCTGGGTAAGTTTTAGTCTCTTAATCTTCGCCAATAATGTTCAGGACTTACACCATTAAAAGTAATTTCCCCCTCTCGTTCTTAGGTTTTCAGGTGCTAATTCAAGCTCTTGAACAGTTGATATCAAAAGAACCTACTGGAAAAATGTCCTTAACGCAACTGGTGTGGTTATATTCAATCATGTTGACTGCTAGTTTCGTAAAACTCGCTTTGTGGCTTTACTGCAGAACATCAGGAAACAATATCGTTCGTGCCTATGCTAAGGTTATATTTGTAACTTCTAATTTGACCATTTATTACATCTTCTATTGTGATTTTTATATACTAGTTACACATTTATGCTTTGATACAGGATCACTATTTCGACGTCGTAACAAATGTTGTAGGATTAGCTGCTGCAGTTCTTGGTAACAGATTTTATTGGTGGATTGATCCCGTTGGGGCTATTATCCTCGCAGTTTACACGATTTCAAATTGGTCTGGGACTGTATTGGAAAATGCAGGTTTGGTTTCTTAACGATATGCTTTACTAGTAAACATCAAATTAAGATCCCCTGTACTGGCACTAAATTGAACTTGCTACCCAGTACCCCCGAGCAAAAAAAATTTGAGCCTTTTGAGTGGTCTATCTGCAACAATAGATTTTCACTCAGGGCATCTATCTGCAGCAATAGAACTCTTTCAGCGGTTTATCTGCGACAATATAACTACAGGGCACTAAGTTCAATATAGCGATAGTACAGCGGGTCTATCCGCAATTGACCCTATTTTCCCCCTCCTTTTTCTTTAGTTTTGTGTTTGCACAATAAACAGTTGTTTGCTTAATGTTTTGGTATTGCAGTTTCACTAGTTGGGCAATCGGCTCCTCCTGAGATGTTGCAAAAGCTAACTTACCTCGTCTTGAGGCATAATTCTCAAATTAAGCATGTGGACACGGTTCGAGCTTATACATTTGGTGTTCTTTACTTCGTGGAGGTTAGTAATCTCCTCCCTTGAATCATTTCGATGTATTAGCTTGTAGAAAATATTGAAAATTGAGGCCTAATACCGTTAATTTGCTCATAATTGGGAAATACATCTTATAATGATCTTACAACTTGCCATTATTCATTATTCATATTTCTTAGTAGACCTCTCAAACTGCTGTATTTGATGCTGTAAATAGGTTGATATCGAACTACCGGAAGATTTGCCTCTCAAAGAAGCACACACAATTGGGGAGGATCTGCAAATAAAGATTGAAGAACTTCCTGAAGTCGAGCGAGCATTTGTTCATCTTGACTTCGAGTGCGAGCACAAACCAGAGCATTCCATTCTCAGCAAGCTCCCTGAAAGCTAAGTCTTAAGCTTGTAAAGTTGAGAATTTCATTAGACAAAGCCCGAGGTAATCACGGAAGGAAATTTAATCCATATCATCTTATAATTGGATGAACATTTCCTTCTAATTGCTGAAGAAGCGATGATGACGAAGCAAGAATTAACTTGAATGGTATAATTTTCATCGGCAATATGATGCTTTTTTTTTCAGAGAAAATGATAAAATCAGTAAGATTTCAGCCCTACTGATAATTTTACCGTTGTAAATTTGCACTGTTTTGGTGGCATCTCTACTTGTTCAGCGTAATCAGGGATAACCTAGAATTAATGACGCCTTAAACAAAGGCTAGGAGCAAATCTCAATCAAAAAGTTTAAGTTATTAGGTATTTGGCCACAGCTTCTATTTTAAACTCATCCATCTTTCTTATCACATTGAATGTGAGCTTATACTCATATATGAATCCTTGACGAAACGGAGGAAAGGAAACAAACCGTACTGTGTTCTTATTCACCATGCATTTTTTAAAAAATTTTAATTAAGCGACATTGGTAGTATATTTAGATTTCTAATATGGGCTGTTGGTTACCTGCGCTTGGAGTAAAACTTATACAGTTCAATGCCAACAAAGATTGCAACTCAGGGCTTTCTATTTGTCGACATCATTTATATTCTAGTTTCTGGATCTGTATTATATGACAGTACCTAGTCATATTAGGTATAAAATAAAATACAGTTAACAATACCAACCCACATTAAATCATGCAGTCAAAAGATTTACTTTCTAAGTGGGATGTGATGTAATTTTCAATTCAATTGGGGACCAATCAAAAGATTTAAGGGTTTTTTAGATATTAGTCCCTTAATTCTTCAATAATTGCACACTGGTCCCTCAAATCCTATATACTATGTTAGTTTCCAATCTAACAATGATTGGGTTAACTCCTAACCCAACTTATGCAATCACCAAAATACCCCCCTCTCTGATGCTTCAAATCTTTGTGAAGCTCCACTTTGAATTAGAGTTCTTTTCTAACAATTAGAGAAGAAGAACTCAAGCGGGTTTGAGTTTTTTTTTAATGGAAAAATGGATTGGGGATCATAATAGATGGGATAAAACGATCACTTTGCCTCTAACTTTTTAGGGCGTGTGTTTGACAATCTGTCAAAAACTAGGCCAGTATCAGTCTTGACCCTATTTCATTCTAAACTGGTTTTAGTTTGGAATACGGTTTTTTTATGGGTTGGACGGGGGGGAGGGGGGGGGGGACTAAAACCAATTTAGTGAGCTTTTTTGGGCCTATAAAAATTGGAAGCGGGTTTGAGTTTTTTTTTAATGGAAAAATGGATTGGGGATCATAATAGAGGGGATAAAACGATCACTTTGCCTCTACCCTTTTTGGGCGTGTGTTTGACAATCTGTCAAAAACTAGGCCAGTATTAGTCTTGACCCTATTTCATTCTAAACTGGTTTTAGTTTGGAATACAATTTTTTATATGGGTTGGGCAAGGGGAGGGGGGGGACTAAAATCAATTTAGTGAGCTTTTTTGGGCCTATAAAAATTGGGCCAACATTAGCCTAGTTTTTTGCCAAACAAAAAATCACAAAAAACTGGGGCAGGTTCAGGCCTGCCCCAATTTTAGAGGGTTTTCGAACACACTCATAGATTTGGCAAAATATTACCCTCAAATCTAAGATGAAGTACTTGACGGACCATTTTGCCAGACCTTATAAAATTTGAGGGAGTAATATGTAATTATTAAAGATTTAAGGAACTAATATCTAAAAAACCCAAAGATGAAATCATTTTCTAGCGCTCTTCTTTTCTTGTTTATGGATGGTCTCGATTCGCGGCGTTATTAGTAAATACGCCATTACTTGAGGGTAACTATGTCATTTCTACATAATTAGGGTTTTCTATTCTTCTTCGATCTATATAAAATCCCCTTTCATTCCCCCTCGTTCTCATTACTTCCTCTCTAAAATCCTCTCCTTATCCCCAGTTTATAACAAGCCCTAGGTTTTTCTTTAATTAATATCCAATCGTTATTATTCATGGATTTAGGTTGCCAGTGAAGATTTAATATTTGTCCGTACCATCTGAGATCTATCTCTCTGATGATCATATTTTTGCCTTTTATCTTCTGAGGCCCTCCGATCTCCATTTATTTTATTTTATTTTTATTTTCTCAAAATGTGTTTTTGAGTTGGAAAATTGAAAAAAGGCAATAAATTAGAGTCTCTGTCACGCTTAATATTTCAATAGCGTGTTCAGCGCTGTACGTTGCCGAGACTAATACCAAGCTGAGATTCTGGCGGTTGCGATCTTCTATTGCTTCTGCATTCAGATGCTTGGACATTTTTATAAAATTAATCTATTTAATTTTTTAACCACCGCGGCTGATTTGGATGGTTGGGAGGTTCTAATATAGATCTGTTTTATGCTATGTTTGGATGGAGGGTAGAAAAGGGAAGGAGAAGAAAAATTTTAATTTAACCTTGTTTAGGAGTTTAATTTGGAGAGTAGAGGAGGAGAAAGGAGGGGGGAAATTTGCTCTACAATCTTACACAACAATTTGGGGGTGTAAAAGAGGGGAAGCAAAGGAAAGAAAAAATTTATCCTTTCTTTTCTTTCCTTAGGGAACTCCCAAACATAACATTAGGTTTGATTCTGGATTATTCTGGATTGAGTTATAAGAAAAGAGGATCACTTTCGGGCAGGGTTATTAAAAAAATTTGTTTAATTTTCTTTACAAATTGGTTTTGTTTGTGAAGTTGAATAAAAAGTGTTATTAAATAAATTTATTTCTAGAGTTGAATTAAATTTGTAAGTAATGAAGTTGACTGCTACTCTCATAAAGGTTATGGATACTATTGGACTACATTGTGGGGCGTATATTGATTATCCAAGAACTTTTACGAATTGTTAAACAATTTTTATCTGAAGAAAAATAATTATTTTTGAACTTCGGTCACGGGATTGGTGCTTATTGCTATTGTGTTATGATAGCACTTGGCCAGAGAATTTGAGAACAATTGCTTGGTGGTTTTATTGATGTAGTTGCTATTTTAATAGAGGATTATGATAATGATAGAGGAATTGAAAACTAATAGAGGATTATGATAATGATAGAGGAATTGAAAACTATGTACTTTCATCAGATAACATTTGCTAACATGAGAGGCAAATATATTAGTGCTTAAAGTTACAACGAAGTGTTTGGATTTGATGAGGGTTAAGGTAAGTTAAGTGAAAATAGGGAATAAAAGAGAGAAGTTAAAGGGAGTTTCATTCTCATTCATTACACTCAAGTTTGAACTATCCAAAGAAGGTGAATGTTTTCTCTGCCTTTCTTTCTCATTTGTTCACCCCAAATCTTATCATACATAAGTATATGGTTTTATTTAAATTTAAAAATATAAATATAAGTATCGTTAGTAAAATCATTCTATCACCTGTGACATGTCAAATATAAAATTATTCCTGTCAAGACTTGAACTCAAAAACATGAAAGGAGTTCTGGTTCACCGGTGGAGAAGAATAGGATTAGGATTCCCTTTTTTTTATGGATTCTTACCAAATCTATAAAAATTTAATGGATTATTTTTGCTTGTCATAAAATATCATGGAATCTCATTTTTCACCTTTCTATGTTTGTTTCAAAACATAAAAATATAGATTCCAACTTTATAGAATCCCTAAGAAGAGAGATGGAAGAGCATCCCTTAAATATTTTATTACCAAATAATGCCCTTTTTCACCTTTCCAACCCCAATCCAGCCCAAGACTTCGGATTTTGTTTTCTACAAAATATCCTTACTGTAACAACTTTATAGATTTTCAGATCTATAAAATTATCTTGAACCAAACTTAGTAGTAGGATATATATGGAATTCATTATTTTCAGATTTATATTCCTTTTTCAAGTAAATAGATCTAAAGATCATAAATCCATGTCTCATATTTTATTTCTGCTATATTTGTATTTTATAAACCTGTATTAAAGTAATGTAATTAGAAATAATATTATTAGAAAAGCTTCTTGTAATACAGATATAAATTCTTAACAGGACTTTAATCCTAAAAATTAAATAATAATTCCGTAGATAAAAGTTAAATAATAATTCCGTAGATATGGAGTCAATATATTGAAATTAATTACTGTCGTATATGCAGTATAAAATCAGTTTATTCAATCATTGTGGTTCGAAGATCATGGTTTTCAAATTTTACTAGTTGTTACTCGTGCGACGCACAAGTTTAAATTAATATTTTTGTATGTAAATTAGACCTTTGGATAAAAAGAGAGGATATAAATGATTTTTTTTATTTTGTTTTTGAAATAGAGAACAAAATGAATGATTTATAAGAAAATTGAAAGATGAAGAATAGGAATTTCAAAGATGTGGAGGATAGTGGACTAAGAGAAAGTTCAATATAATCTGGACTACGTATCAAAGTGATATGTGATTGAAACTTCAGATATCAAAGGGTTAAAGCAAAACTTTAGGGTATCAAAGTGAAATATGAGTAAAACTTTGTGGGGCAACCAAAGTGTTATAAAACACTTTGAGGCATCAAAGTGATAAGGTGGAAAATTTTGGGGTACCAAAGTGAAAATAAACCACCAAATAATCAACATGTTTTTTTTTCTATATTAGTCCCTAAAATCTCATATTTTGTAATTAGTCCTTCAAATCACCGAATTTGTTATTAGGTACCCCATTTCTTAAGCTATTTTAAAAGTAGTCCCTTGAATCACTAAAATTGCTATTAGGTCCCCGGATTGTTACGATTATTTGAAATAATTTATAAGGGTTGAGAGAGCCCAATAAAATTTCCACATACAGCAGCTCCATGAAGCACGCACGTTCTCTCCTCACTATCTCACTAAAAGTCCGATTCAAAGAGTAGCCAGCTAAATATTTCTCGAAGCTTAACCGTAACTCAATCTGTTAACGAGCCTAGTGACTATTATACTACCTGGGGGCTGATTTATGCATGGGTTTAGGTGCAATTGCACTCCTAAGCATTTCATAATTACATTCTAAAGCCATCCCCACCCACCCCCCCTCCTAAGCATTTCATAATTACATTCTAAAGCCATCCCTCCCTCCCAAAAAATTAGCACCCCAATAGGCCGATACTTGCTATATAACCAATGATAAGTAACCCCATTGAGCCCATTTGCCTTCAATAACCCATTCCATTTAAGTTTAGCCCATAATTATATAATCAATAATTATATTTTTATTTTTAGGTAAAAAGATGCTTGTCCTCTGTCTCTCCAAGAAATTTGTTTTGAATCCGGCACTAGTACTACCAATAGTTGGCAAGATTGGCATGATCATTTTTATTGGCTTCAAACCTGTTGCTGCTTCTTCACGCGCAACATCTGACCATCTCATGAATTAAAGACCATTATATGTTTTTGATGATTTATATACCACACTAGTTATCAACCAAAACCTTTGTTGCCTGCCTTTATGCCGTGGCTTATTTTCTTCTATAGATAAGTTCTAAGTTTGAGCTAGTTGTGGTGTGGTGTAGATTTGTCATTGATTTATTCGGAGTGAGCGGCATAGGGAAACATGTATTTAGTTACAAGATCCTCCCTCAAGTTGATTTCACCAGATATAGAAGGGCTCAAAGTAGTTGACCACAACTACCAAAATATAAGAGGAGAAAATCTAACCGTATCATTTATAAAAATCATTCTGCCATTATATATCCATCTCACCTTCATGTTCTCTCATCTACGTCTTTCTTCCCCACTCATTCATTCTCCATCTTTCTCATTCATACTCTCTACCAAATGTACTTTTTTTTTTCCCTCCCCAATTCCGACATAGTTTTCCTAACTCCGGCTAGGATTTGCACATCCAACTTCTTTTTACTTGGTATAGTTTTTCACCTTATATTTATATTTATATCAAAATCATTATTTATTTGTGTGTTTATGTATCTTCCTGAATGCTTGAAATTGTTAATTATATTTATTGAATGTCTAAGAAATTGAATAAGAAAATCAGAACAAATTCATGAACAATATGAGTAAATTTTTAAAAGAATCCTATGTAACTATTTATCGATAATCAACACTAAAACATATAGTAATCACCATCAGATTATATGATGCTTAAATGGAGGGGAAAAGATAATTAGAAAATAACATAATAAGATATTATGCTCCCTGCAGAATAGCAGAGATACATACACTTGTTCTTTCTTAGAAATACATGAAAATGAGAATTTGATGAGCAAATAGAGCATAAGCTGACCTTGAGGCCTAATTATTAGAACAAATTAAATGGGATGAATTGCAATGTTCATCATATATATTGGAGACCCAATTTTAAGGTGCTATGAAAATACGTTCCACATATGTTTTAGGGTTATGGATTGAAGTGTGCTATAATAATTTGGAGGCATTAGACAAGAAATGGCAGTTTACTGGCTGACTTAGGTAGCAATGTAAATTTTTATATAAAAATCCACTTTAAATTTGTTGTCACAGATCTAGGTTGCTCTGATATTATCTCAAAGGACAACTAAACCTGCAACTAAACCAAACTCTAAAGTTATGATGAGAGTTAAGAGATATAATATTATATTCATCAATATTAAAAGAGCTTGATTAGGTTGAAGTAAAAGGCAAAGTATACATTATGCATGACATTACTTACTTATATATTAATCAAAAGTAAAAGAAAAATAGCCTGAATTTGTGCATATTACAAATAATCTTGAAAATTCGTCTACGTAGCAACTCAAGGTCTGAAATTGTTTTAAAGTTTTTTGTTACTGATTCCTTAAATCTTTAATATTTCAATAGATTTCTCAAATCTTTGAAATTATTATTTTAGTCACTGGAAATTTAACTCAAAAGTTTAACTTAATGATATACTCTACTACACTTGATACAATTAATTAGAACGACTAATTTGGTGCGACTTATAAACCTCGTAAAATAGCATTTTCAAAGAAGTGAGACACCAAAGCGACTTATAAACCGAGTAAAAAAAGCCAATTGTTTTAGTTGCGATCTTATTAAGTTCTTAGATGGTTTAAAAGACTATCTAAAAAGTGACAATGAGAAGTTGAATTAAACAGTACTCTAGCTGAAGTTTGGTTTCATTGAAAGATCAATTTGGGCCTTGAAGATGGGAGCCCAATCCACTAATGACGCGACCTACTCCTGTTTGTAAGCCTGCAGCAGTACACTGCTTTGCAGAGACCGTGAACAGGGAACATTATTGGTGCTTGTTTCACACACCCGTGACTTGAGGAGTAAGCTGCAGGTACACGGCTAGCTTTTATATACGAGCTTCTTCTTGAAAAAGATCAAAGATCAATGTTGGAGTGTGTGGGTTTGTCTGTGTTGCTGATGGTGTGGAGGAGTCTACAACCATGTTGTTCGGATTGGGTGGTATTGGAAATATTTTACTTGTTATTTAGGAAGTAGGTCGGGACTGGAGCAGCAGACAAAATGTTAAAGCCTCAACTGAGGCAAAATGAGCAAGGCAAATGATTTCCTTCATTACTGTACTTCAATGATTTGGTCAAAATTTCATTTTGAATTAAAACATTGAAATTAGTCTCCATCAATGTTTTCATTTCAATATGGTGTTCATGCATGTGGCCGAGGTCAACACTTAACTGTTCTTTTATTGCTACTGCATTCGGATGGTTAAACATTCCATTGTTTTAATCTTATTAGCTTTCTTTATAAATTCTAATGTATTCTGAAGTTAATTAGAAATTTTAATTTGATAATATTCCACTAATTAAAGAGTTTCCAACTTACCATTGTCATAGAACCCCCAAAAAAAAAACACAGAGCAACCCTAGCTAGACTCTAAAACAAAGATAACAAACTGACTAGACATTTATTGACAGAGACCCTATTCACCGGCAGCTCAGCACATCCACCAATTCTCTTTGCAAAACCCATATTCCATCACTATTCTATGATCCTGTGATAGGTCAGAATGACTATGAGAAGAGTCGTCCCAAACAATCAGAGTACTCATCACAGCAAGTAGGAGGGCTAGGAATTTCTTACCAAACTTCAGCACGTTCGCAAGGAAGATGACGGTCACAGATAACAAGTGTATAGACATGTTTGGATTCCAGAACTAGTCGAGGTGCGTCCCTTTTTTTGTCTTTGATGAGTATACTTTAAGTGATTTCTTTAACTCTAGTTTAATAGAGTAAAATCACTTGAAAGTGTTCGTTATGGTTCTGTTTGACTATATTTTCCATTTTTTCGTTAGGTTTTAGATCTTTAATGTAGATCTGAAATTTTCTTTTCCAATTTTTAAAGTTTATATAGGTGTTTAAATTTTTAGCATAATTTCTTTCTTTATGTTAGTTTTTTTTCCAGGGTTTTTAACTTTGGATAATTGATTTTTTCACATAAAATAGAGTCCTCTAATTCAAATGTCGAACGTAAACATTCTTCTTTTCGTGCATCTGTAGCGACTAGCATCAATGACCTTTCGTCTTCCACTATTACAGAAACTCCGGCCACTATCCCATCCACTCCGACAACTACGGTCAAGTTTAGTCTAATTAAAAGCCCATATCGTTTGAAATATGTTAACTGGAAGAATCAATATGATTTGTAGAGGAAAGAAAAGATAAAAAGATGCCAAATGATGATCTGACGACAGTTCCAAGCTTCAAACCTGCTACTGCTTTGTATGAAGTCTAGGCCCCATTTTGGAATAAATAAGAAATCAGTTTGGTTGAGAAGCTAGTCAAGTCTAGGCACCATTTTGGAAAACTTGCTGCAATTCTCTAGGCTCGAGAGTGAATTTTTTTTAAATTTGTCATTATAGCCAGTTTCAACAAGAAAGGGAAAGCCATCGGAGCTGCATATATAAAAGACACATGAGATTGAATCATTGTAACGATTAAATATTGTATATCAGCTCTTGTTTAGTCCCACATTGGGTAGAGTAGTAGAACAATTCTATTCACATTGTATGCATAGACATCAATATCAATAAAGATAGAAATCTTTTTCTCCCAAAAGCTCTATTCTTAACATGGTATCTGAGACATCCAATCAATCCCCTCCTCAAATATCAACCCTACGAATTTTAGTCCCACATTGGGTAGAGTTGTAGAACAGTTCTATTCACATTGTATATATAGACAACAATATCAATAAAGACAGAAATGTTTTCTATTCTTAACAGTAACATTATAAAGGGATTCCTCACGAAGGTCCACACCAAAAAGGACCATATACCCTAAGAGTTCAAAGTTTGAGTGTTTGTAACAATGGCTTCTCTTTTTCGCTTGTGGTGTAGATTTATCATGCACAAGGTTGATGAATAAGTTGGCTGTTTGCAATTCATTACTGATGCAAGATTCCAAAGGGTCACTAAAGAGAACCGAATTACTTCACATAATTTATCTGTGTCTAACCCATCCATGCATTCTGTGACTATTTGAAACTGTTAATATATTGATTATTAATTGACTGCACCAAAAATATTATGGACAGTATTAATACAAAAATTGGAATAATTCTCTTGGACCATATTGGCGTCTAAGTGCTGCCAAAAATATTAGGGTCTATAAGTGCTGCCTAAAACAATTGAGGTTATATAATTGAAAAGTAGAGGAAATTATAAGGTATTTAAGTAATAATAGCTGATTAGTTATGTTTAAAAGCATAAGACTAAAATTAGTATCTCTAGTGTTTTCAATTCTCTGCTTGAATAGAAAACATAACAGACTACTAAGTTATTATTTTTTTTAAGAATATAACAGACTACTAAGATTTGACAGAATTTACTAAAAATAAGTATTAAAACTGCCATAAAAGGCATCTATTGTTGGGAAAACAAGGTGGTTAAATTTGAATTAAAACCAAATTATTTTCGTAATCCAATAGACTCTTGCTCTATTATTAAAATAACAAAATGTAAAAAAATAAGAAAGATATTGCATAAAGGAATTTTGTGAATCTAAGGCAATTTTCATATATTATATGTTTGAAAATGCCAAACATCCAATGTCAGTAATACTGGAAGTTTAACTCAAAATATAAACTTCATGATATTATCCATATTTGAGACAATTAACTAGAAGGACTAGTTTGAATTGACATATAAGATTTGAGGAAGGAAATAGCATTTTCAAAGATTTGAGAGATCAATATCGAAACATAAAAGATTTAAAGAATGATATCTTCAAAAGCCCCATGTTTTAATTACGGTTTTGAGTTTTCAGATCCTATAAAAGATCAACCCCTGAAAAATCCTGTGAAATGCAATGACCTGATCCATCAATGACCCTATTTACTCCTCTTTGTAAGCCTGCAACAACATAAAACTCTCCCTTGCTCCCAGTTGACGGTTCCCTCTTTTACTCTCACGCTGCCATTGTTGTTTCAGGAAGGGAAAAAAAAAACCTAGAAATATCTGCTGCTTTGTTTCCTTGAGTGATTGTTCTGCTGCTTCATGGGTAAATCTTGCCAGATCTAGTTCTGCATAAATTTTAGTAAATACCTGCAATTAATCTTGTTGTTGGGATTGGGTGGCATAGGAAATATGATATTTACAAGCTGCAGCATTCCGTCAAGAGTATTCTGAGGAAGAGGACCGTAGAAATACTCACGGTAAGAAACTCTTGTACAGGAGATACTCTATTCAGAGTCATTAAAAAAAACACATTCTGAAGGACTTAGGAATTAGCAAGTTCCAAAGACAAGCTATTATTAAAGTTTAAATCTCTTAGATAGTGGAGGAAACTTGTTTTTGTAGTTCTAATATGTTAAATCTATGAGATAATGGAGGAAATTTGCTTATTATGTGAATCCCTAACAGAATAGGAATCTTATCAGGACCGCTAACATGCGATCGGGCGTTTCTAACCATATAATAGGGAGGCTGAATTATAATTTTGCTCCCCAATCTTTTCCCTGTATGGTTAAGTACCGACTGTTGGTATGCGGACGGTTCTGATATGAACTGGGCTCTCATCTGTAGCATATGCCTCGAACACACTTCTATTCATTTCTGTTGCATACTACTTCACGGTTTACCGCGTCTCTTATCATGCATTTTTGTTATTTTAATTTATGCTCTGGTGGTTTCTTTTGGCAGAGATTGAGGTTATCTGATAAAAAACAAAGAGACAGCTTGATGCATGTAAGATTGTGTAAACTAAAATTCAGCATGCCCTGTGTAAACCATCCATCTATTAGCTAGCCCAGACATGACCTCAGGCTTTGACATCAATTGTCAAAATAAATAAATAAAATTAAGGTACTAATAAGATAAAACAAGTAGAAAGAAGATAGTCAAGTAATTCATATTAATAGCTAGCTCTACAAAGTTCTATATCAATCACTTGGCATGAGAGAAACATCAATACATTAATATCATTGATACGCTTTACAAATGATAGGTTGGTTTCATTGAAAGTCAGTTTGGGCCTTCTGATAAAAAACAAAGATAAGTTCGGCCCTTGAATATGCGAGCCCAATCTATTTCGAAGAGTGGAATGGACCTACCTATAACAGCCTCTTTTAACATAGTACATAAGATGTTTACCAAGAGATAACTTGATACCCAAAGATATAGAAAACCATGAAGCAAAGCTTTTCTATTGGAATGTGTAGATCAAATTCATCAAGCATTATTGAGCGTCGGTTGATTTTTGTTGCGATACCTACTCTGTCGGCTGAAGTTTTATTGGTCCCGCTCCTTCAAAAATTAGCTATAGGGACACCATCATTGAGCAATCCTGTTCTTTCTATTGATGATGATTGACTTTCATTATTCCATGTTCGCCAATCATTTAAAAAGGCTAATGTCGTGATGGTTCAAAAGGAAACTAGAAATCAAGTGCAAGTTGCTTCCCAATTTTATCTAGCAAAGGAGCAATCTAAAAATAAATTCTAGGAAAAAGTCCTGTATGTTCGAACAAAGTTCATACTTCATATCATTCAGAAATCGATGTTTTCTTTAACTACGCTATTATCTTCCAAACTAATTCCATGTTATAAGAGAGAAAAGTGTGGACTTCCTTGATGAATCATCAATTTTGTAAAAACTTGAAAAATATTTATTTTCCTCTTTTGTAAAGATATCATTTGTCATGCAATTTGCTCCGGATAAAGTTGCTTATTTGTATTTCCCTAGGGTTTTAACTAAGACTATGAGAAGGAAAAGGGTCTACTACATTATATGCTTATCTTTTTCTGGCCGCGCCCACCCTCCCCCCCCCCCACCCCAACCCTATGCCACCCCCCAACCCCACACAACAACAAAAAAAAAAAAAAAAAGGAAATTGAAAAATTGCACTTCCTGCCATTTTGGCATACACATAATAGGCATTAATCTGGCCCAATCGGATATAAATAGGCCTTTTTTTTATATTGGCTGAGAGATCTCATTCGCTGCATCATGTTTGAGATGGCCCAATGCTAGGGGAGTGGGCTTTACACTTTTGTCCAATTCCTGAATTACATAACTCTGCAAGTATTGTTTCCAGAGTACATTACTCTGTCTAATAAAAATAATTAAAACAGTTTCATATGAAAACCTAATAGTTAATGATTGTTTTGTGAAATTTACTTTCCTTTACTTCTTTTATAACAAGCCTAACACTAACAACTGACCTGGCAAATAACAGTTATGTTCTTAGTGTTCAGTACAACTATCTTAGCCCAAACATGGCCATAGGCTTTGACATCAATTGTCAAAAAATAATAAATAAATAAATGACTAAAATTAAAAATAATAAAAATAATAATAAAAAGAAAATAGTCAATTATTCATATTAATAGCTAGCTACAAAGCTTTATACCAATCACTTTCAATATATGACTGATTTTTGAGTTTCAGCTAATGCTTCAAATTGCCTTATGGTGCAGATATAGGCTCAACTATATAATCAAAGAACACATCCTCAATCAGAGTCAACAAATATGTCTCAATACCCCTAAAACCTAGAGGAATATCTCTTGATCACCAATATCAATTTTTGGCCATTAACCTAATAACAAAATATTTTCAATTGTATTTATGATTTGTAAAAGTAATCATATATCTGTATCTGGTCAAAATAAAAAATAAGATTGGATTTGAATTTATATATGATAGGATATGCTTATTTAATATTCTTATGAATCCAAATCGAATGTTTTGAGCCTTGCAGGGGTAGTGAAAAACCAAATTGCCCCCATACGAAACTTGCTTCTGAAGGACTTAGAACACGCCACATGCATGTGAGGTGTTCTGATAGAGTCATCACTCCTGTTTGATACAAATGTGGATATATGCATGGATAACTATATTCGTTTGCATTCTAATTGAAGTTGAAAATTTCTAATAGTATCTCTTTAGAGTCAAGACTCTAAAAGTAATGGTGAGAGTTAAGGGTTATAATTTATACTCTTGAACAACACCACTCTGGGAAAAAGGAAAAAAAAAAAAAAAAGGTTATAAAGCTTTTTATGTGGCTTTAGTTTCTGATTGAACCTTACACTTGCCACATTGGTCCCAAACATCAACTTGAATGATGCTTCTTCCCTCAGTACTGAAACATTTGTAGGTTTGCTAGCTGTTACAGCTGCAGGCAAAACAATTGAATGGTTAGTAACTCATACATTTTTTCCCCCACATACATGAGCTAGCTTTTCAAGGGCTTTGGCCCATATATAAACTGGACATGGCCTAGTTCAACAAGTTGTCAGGCTTCAGTCGCATTGGGAATCATGCATGCACCGGCTCTCTCTATTGTGGTCCATTACAAGGTTGTGGTCCTCTTCTAGCTCTTGGTTCAATCTCATCTCAACTTTGACCTTTAAATCACTTGAAGAGATGTTACTAAAGACATTATCAGGTTGCAGAATTATTTTGCCAGATACAGAACCGAGAGTGGCTGTTTCACAATGAAAAGTATGTGAGGGCCGGGTGAGTAAAGTTGTCAGTTGCAAGTTACAAGATCTGTTACTCTCCATCCTGTATTTTGGTTTAATTAATTTTTGTAGTGTTGGCCTGCATAAACCTTTATGATTTTAACAGTTTTTTTTCTCTATCCTATGTTGCTACGAGTTTAACTTTCATTGCGCATTTAAATTAAGAATCCAATACGGACCAAGTTGATCTACTTGAACCAAAATCTACTTAAAAATTATTTGCCATACTTGAACAGAAATGATTGTGAGACGGTCCTAACTAATCTCCACTTTGGTTTGAATAGAGTTTTGTCCAATTTGAGTCATGTACATACGGAAATAACGTCTTAAGTTAACACTTTGCAAATGAACAGAATCACACCGAACACAAGTGTAGCAACATATACGGGCTCCCGTCTTGAGTCTTAACACATATGCAACAGAGTATCGAAGCAAATATGGTATCCAAAGATATGTTGAACCATGATACCAATTTGTTACAGCAGCAAAGACCCATGAACATATATGAACTAGACTAATCTACTTGAATTCAAATTAACTCAAAACATTAACTCTATGTATTTGAGTTATGAATTACAAACATATTTAATCATATATTAACTATTTTAAGACGTAGGACTACATCTCATCTCATCTCATGTCATTACCATACCACACTCACACTTGAACTCCGATTCCGAACGGCCGGTCCGGTCCGGGCTTCGGGCTGAACCGGCCCAATCCGCAGCCTTAATCCTATCATGCCCCTAGCAAAGTTTTGACAAATAACGTACAAACTAGTATGCCCTTCCCATTAATGGCAACAATATGAGTCTGGCTCAGACCACTGCCGCTGTCATCCAATCTGGGCACAACATAGGTTTAATCGCCTCGTGAATCCAATTAATATGTGGTTCAATCTAAACCATCAAACTGTGGGCCTTTGAAATCATCGCTCTTGTTAAAGCCCACTAAGGAATGCAACCCACCCAACGGCGGCAAGTTTTTATTGCCACCCAAAAGTGCACATCTCTCCGGATTTTGTGCACATCCTTAGTTTTTTCTATTATTAATAACAATAGGTGGAATAAAAAGGATAGTTTGGCTTGTACACTAAAACATGTAACTAAATTCTTGGGATTCTGTATCAAGAACTTCCACAACTAGGTATATGTATCATATTGGTGGTTGTACTTGTATCAAAGTAGGGTATCTATCTTTGGAAAGCGGAATTGGTTGTTCTCTAACATCCAGAGGCCCTACTCACACACACTTTATAAAGAAAAAAGCTGAAAATTGGGGAATACAATGCAAAGGAAAGGGGGGAAGATACTTAAGGAAGAGGAGAGGAATTTATGTTTTGGACCACTTTGGGATGATGACAAGGAGGAGTTTAAGAAGGGAGCTAGGGCATCATGGCCTACCAACTTCATGAGCTTTCCCTTTCTCTTATCTGGATGTGGGGGGCTATCATTGTATCAAAGTGTAGGTTTAACTAGTTGGGCATTCTTGGATGTCTTGTGACTTTGTGAGGTTTGCCAAAAGCAGTGAGTTAGGGCATCACATCTTAGCACAAACCGAGTATAATGTTCTGATCGTAGAGATACAATATTATAATTGCATTACATCAACAGCACTGATATTGATTATACTGATTTAGAATGATATATAGTGCGTACATGTTCGGTCCTCCTTAATTACTTTCTATAGAGCGCTCTCGATACGAGTTTTCACATTAATCCTCTTCTTCTTCTATAGATAGTATTCTCATCCACCCACACCCTTCTCCCCATAGGGCTAGATTGGTAGATGGGATGGCTGTACTATCATGGTGTTACCCATCGTTGTGATGTTTCATGTCAATTTCGGCAAAAATAAAGTATCTGGGACCTTTTGTTAGGAATTGGAATTAATGGTTGGAACCTTATTCATATGAAACATCACTATTCTTTACCTACCAAATTAGGGTTTGTGGCAGTGGACTTCCCACGTCTTTAGGAAAAATGTCATGGGACGTGGGAGGATCATGATCCTTTTTATTCCTTCACTTGTGACGTCTTTGTCAGAATGTGTTATATATATCCTTCTTGATGAAGTCTAATCATCATCAATTAGTTAAAAGAAATATCACTGTGATAGATTCATCTAGCCACAGTGGAAGACTCAAATGATACTTGAGAAGAAAAGTGCCGTTCATTAACACAAATATCATCCTTTCGCAAGTGTCTTTATCAATTTCATTAATTAGCAATCTCTTATGGAAGAAGTTATATCGATATGTATCATGTAATTAGAAATCGTATGATCTTCATTAAGTATAGGTGCATATATATGTTTTATGAGGGTATGAGTACGTCCATGGATTGATTGATGTATTGATTCCCCTTCCTATTTACTCCTATGGTTGGATCTGATTTGTTTGATTTCTACATAAAATTCACAACAATTGAAATATTTGGTTTAGAGAGTGGGTCTAAAAATGTCTAATGATCGAACTCAAGTGAGGCAGTGACTTCACTGAAGTCCTTACATCGTGCACTTCCTTTCGTGGGCTTATGAGAGTAAGCCCATGTTATTTAGAAAGGGTCATATATGACAAATAGAGACAAAATCAAACTATCATAGATTCATATACGGTAGGGGGTGTTGCAATCTAAGATCTAATTAACCTTCACCTGAATATAAAAAGGAGGGCCAATCATATTATGCTCCCTTCCTCCTCAAATTGATAACATACCATGTGAAAAGAACTCTTTTATGCTCTCCCCTCCCCTCCCCAACAATCAAAATCTTCATAATATCTATGTGCATCATTGATGATTTCACCCTTGGATGTAGTGCTACGTTTTGTTTGTGGGCCTACGATTAGAGAGATCTCCTGACCCTTGGATGTGATGCTATGTTTTCATTTGTGGTCCTATGATTAGAGAGAACCTTACCGACAACACTATCACTCCATGCTTTGAGAAGGCCACCAAAGCCTTTAAAAGGAGGCAGGCCTATCCTTATTGACATTGTTTACCTTTTTTTTTTTTTTTTGGTCAGTATCCTTAGTGACATTGGTATGGGCGTTGCATGTAGCAAAATATTAATTTATTATGTGCTCATGACTCAAAAAAAAATGGAAAAGTATCGAGTGCATCCGAATTATGATATTAAATGTGCATCAAATGAACATCGGTTATTAGATCATTGAATTTCAAGATTTCTATACAAATTCAAGAATTGACATCCATTAGGTGTAGAATTTAATGCCATGGACCGTTTCTACTAAATATTTTTTCCACAACAAATTGCTCCTTTCTTATAACTAGTTGACCATATTTAGTCTTTAAACTCCCTATGTTCAACTTCAATATGCCAAGCTATAGCCTAGATCATCAACTTTAGCTACTTTTAGTCACACTAGGGATGCTTGTCAAAATGCACCCAAAAACTATTCTAATGATGTTCTTTCCTCTCATTCATGTAGCTAGATATCAAGTGACTTATGCAAAATGGATAATGCTTGTGCAATAATTATACAAAGATTTTGCGTTTATATATTTGAAACTAAAGACTAAACTTATTGTGGAACAAATACGCTAAATAACTGCATATGTGAAAACTATATTATTACAAATTAAGAGATAGACACATAGACTATCAAAAGTTCATGTGTGTGGATCCATATAGATCAGTAGCAAATAGTTTTTAGTAGGGTTTAGAGAAAAAATTAAACTAAGCATATGCCCCAAATAAAACCTACGAAACATTTGTAAAATTATGCAAATCTCAACTATAAGGAAGGTCACAAATTACTACTCGAACCACGTGTCCGAATCTAGAGGCAACGACGTGGCCGGGGCTGAGCCAACTAGTACTACAGAGTGGGGGCTGGGGAAAACACTGAGCCCAAGGTACAGGATAGAGAGCTCTGGGTGATCCCCATCCTTGCTCCTCAACTTGAGCTTTAATGTCAACAGAGGTGAAGAGGGTACTTGCTTGAATGATGGACTGAAGAGTGAAGACGTTTCAGTGTCTGTAAAGAGTTTTAGCCCTGACGTGGGGACATCCCCACAAGCAAAGGGATGAGTCCAAAATCACAAGCCCAAGGCAATATTAACTGCCCACAGCCTAATTAAACACATAGGCGAGCGGATTATTCTGAGCCACACGGTCACACGGTGGTGTGATCTTAATCATACATTTAGTTGAAAACCCTCGAGTTGTATATGTCTTGTATAGTTAAGAACTCTCCGCCCTACATGCGAGATTTGTAATAAGAATTGTACTCACTGTGAGGAAGGGAAGAAACTAGCATGTTATCTTTGTTTTATTGATGGTGGATGCATCAAAAACTATACATCCTTGATTCGGAGCAATGTAGAGGATTTTTTGTGTAAACTTCACAAAACCCTCTTAAGTTTGGCTACTTTTGAGATAACACCACTAAACTTTAGAAATGTTACCTAGTCCTCCTTAATTTTTGTCGGATATCTAACCCCCTAATTGTAGGCGTTGAAAATTGCCTATAAGTCCCCGAACGTAGCTCGTGATGACGAGAATAATCGACAAGTCATCCGATGAAGTAATGGCAAATCGTTGACGACACAACAAGTGAACGCAGCGGCCCCTTTATGGTCCGGCACTGAAATTTTTGAAAAGAGCTCTCCTTTCGAAATGCCACCGATTCCCGAACCTTGGTGAATTGATGCGCCATGAGTGCGAAAGTGAAGGGATAAACCCAACTTTGAAGCCTCAAATTAAGCTCTAAAACCGCCAGAGAGAAGCCACGCTAACGCCGGCCAAAACCGACACCCGAGGTGTCTCGCCCGAAGCGAGACACCCAAAGCGCTCGCCCGACCTGTAGGTCTCGCCGCCGAGATCGCCACCGAGACACCAGAGGTGTCTCGCTGAGCGAGACACCATAGGTGTCTCGCTGAGCGAGACACCATAGGTGTCTCGCTGAGCGAGACACCATAGGTGTCTCGCTGAGCGAGACACCATAGGTGTCTCGCTGAGCGAGACACCATAGGTGTCTCGCTGAGCGAGACACCATAGGTGTCTCGCTGAGCGAGACACCATAGGTGTCTCGCTGAGCGAGACACCATAGGTGTCTCGCTGAGCGAGACACCATAGGTGTCTCGCTGAGCGAGACACCATAGGTGTCTCGCTGAGCGAGACACCATAGGTGTCTCGCTGAGCGAGACACCATAGGTGTCTCGCTGAGCGAGACACCATAGGTGTCTCGCTGAGCGAGACACCATAGGTGTCTCGCTGAGCGAGACACCATAGGTGTCTCGCTGGCGAGACACCAAGGCCGAATGGGCTTTTGCCCGCCACGCATCCGCCGCCGTGATCTATAAATGTGACGGCTAGGGTTTCATTTTCGAGGGGCGAGATAAAACAGAGGAGATAGCCACGAACTCTTGTGTGTGCCTAGAGTTAGAGAATTTCCAAGGAGAGGAGATCAAGATCTAGACTTGCACGGGGAGATTTGCGACTCGAGATCCAAAGTTTTCGATCCGGATCTACAACAAAGAAACCATCCTTTGGATCAAGCTTGGCCTTGATCCGAAGAAGAGTAACGAAGTTCGCTTGGTCGATCTCGCTCACTACGCTGATTAGTTCCTTGGCGAATTAATCTCCAGATTCGCTTAGATCTCGATCCGATCGATCTAAGAATTCCCACGAAAAGGAGGGATTTTAGATCTAGATCCGCATCCGCATCTCATTCGATCAACACTTGGGAAAGGAATCGCGGTGGTCCACTAATACATCCCCAGATAGGCAAAGAATCCCACGCAAGCGGGACCCCGTAAAATAGAGATCCTCGTGTTTGTTTAGGGTTAAAGTTGTAATTCTTTGATTTTCATTGTAAGCCTTATAAAAGGCAATCTTTTTCTCAATTTCGCTGTGTTTAATCGAAGTTTGTAACGGATTCAAGCAATGACAATCATCCCAACTTTTCCCGAGAACAAGTCGGGCGACCACGATGGGAGCCACCGGTCTTGCATCCGAGATCGCTTGGCCGCAGCCACGGATTCGATCCGGTGATCGAAGAGGTCGAGTACGACCGACCAGAGAAATTTGAGGCCTATCTCTCGCCTCATCCAACTCCTTTTCCCCGCAAGGCGAA
Organism: Asparagus setaceus; assembly: GCA_012295165.1. NCBI lineage: Eukaryota > Viridiplantae > Streptophyta > Magnoliopsida > Asparagales > Asparagaceae > Asparagus > Asparagus setaceus. Next base: position 3,419,090 of record CM022709.1, on the reverse strand, counting down.
GAAGCCCTCCACGCAAGGAGGACTCACAAGGCGCCACCGATCAAGCCGACGCCTTCCTCGCCGCCAACAACAATGACGGCAATAACTCCCCGCCATCCAAAGGCCAGATCTGATCTCCCTCCTCCGGCCAATGAGGAAAAGTCCGCCGAAGGCGATGTGACTCTCTCAAAGAGAGCCCGCCAACGGCGCCGACAACGCCTTTATGCTGTAATACGCAGTTAGAATCCATGGACGGTGTCCGATACAAGCCGGATACGAAGTCCCAACAGGGCCGAGCCCCGTAAGACGAAGATAGGTGGTAACTCCTCTGCCGCCGAATCAAGAATGGAACCACGCCAACGAGATCGCTCCACCCTCGGGCGGATCCAAAACACTATGCCCAAAGCGCCGTGGCACGCTGCTCGTGATAATGCGCTATTATTCGCAAGGTGCGGAGTCGAAATTAACCGTGGAATCGGCTCAAAATCGCCAAACATGGGTCCCGGTCGACATCAACATCGCTCAAGACTCGCCTTCTAAGAACATTCTTCACCGGAGATAGCTCGAAATCGCCAAGGCCGAGACAGCTTTGTCAGCCGCCACCGGTAGCAACCGCTCGCCAACAGACAAGATGAAGTGCCTCGCCAACAGACAAGATGAAGTGCCTCGCCAACAGACAAGATGAAGTGCCTCGCCAACAACAGGCAGCCCTCCATGCCTTAGCGCACCATGGGCTTTTCCGCCTTTCTTCATTGCCCGCTGAGGTATCAACCGTTAAGTCCGGAACCGACAACTTCGGTGTTTTGTCGCCTTGGTCCACACCGTGAAATAAAGGCAAGGTACCGGTGAAGAAACATTTGGATTACCCAGCCCAGAGAGTCCCGAGCAAGCCGAAACATCTCGTGCTTCTAGAATTCCAATTGCATCTCGCTTTGAGCATCCCACAAGGGGTCCACGAAGTCCGCCGAGAAGAAAAAGTTAAGGCGCCAGAACTTTCAAAGGCTTCGGACGCCAACCCAACCTCGATGGAGACGCCGCATCCGATGATGACGTTATACCCGAGATGTCGCCAAGACGGTAGGTTGCTCCGCACTCATGCCGACGAAGTTGTACTATCGGCCGGGGAAGGAAGAAGTTTCGTAGACGAGCTCTCCGTAAACCGCATCCTCTTGCATTTGTACTAAATTGATCAAGGCAGGTTTCTGAGTGTAAATGCCGCCATAAAACTCCGGAAGGGTGTCGCCTTCCAAAGATCGAGCACCAACGAACCGCCAAGACCTCGGTCAAGGCGCTCCCGAAGAAGACATGCACTCGCCAAGGCAAGGATGAGCCGCTGAGGTCACCATCAATATGACCAACAAGGCAACGCCGCCACGCGGCATTCCGAGCCCTCCCAACGTGTGACTTCGGTTGCGGGCGGTACTATCGACGGCCTAACTATCACGACTCGCAACGAGGGATCCCTTCAAGGCACAACCGCGAACGAAGAGTACCTTCTAAGATGAAGTATCGGATGACGGCTCGGCAATGGCATCCGATAACACCGCCTCTAGTGAAGGTCATACTCGTGAAGCACTCATGATTAGTGCAAATGAGGTGGCTGCTACTTGAAGAAGCCTTGGCAAAACAGAAAGACAACTTCAAACTCGAGATGGACATGGCCATGCAGCCAGATGAGAGAAATGCATGACCGGCAGATGCAAGCGATGATTAATCGCCGTGGTGAGGGCGCCGCCGCAACAACGCCAATTTGACGGATAGCGACACGGATGAAGAGCAAGACCTTAACACCGGCGAGCGTAACGCCAATGAAGACACCATGGTCCCACCTCAAAATCACCGACGAAATGCAAGTGAAAATGACAAGATCAAGGATCCGAGAGCAAGGTCAACTCGCCATCTCGGCTCAAGAAGTGAAGAAGACGGGATTCCGTGTTCTTACCCGAGAGTGGGAGTCAATCTCTATCCGCTAAGTTTAATTTAATAAACTTCACGCCGCTCGATGGGAGAGGGTCCCCACTCAACATCTTATCTACTTCAAGAGCCATTTGGGAGTCATCTCCTGAACGAGCCCTTGATGGTTCGGTCATTCTCGGCACCGCGAGGGCGGCCTTCGATTGGTATCGCCGCCTCAAAGCGGCAAAGATCAACACCGGGGAGACATGGAATCTATGTTCCCGGCGAACTTCTTCGATGACGCATACGAGGTTTCACTGCGCGCTATGGGACGAAGCGAAGGATGGAGAAACCGTGGATAATTTTGTCAAACGGTTCCGCAACAAGGCGATGAACCGTCGCGGACCCAATCACGAGGAATTCATCCTCAAGACCCGCCAAAGATAACCTCTCACTGGACGGATCGTATGATGGGCACCGCACCGCCTAAAACATGGAAAGACTTGAAAGTCCGAGGGAAGAGGCCGAAGCGCTTCCTCAAAAGGGAGAAGGCGAGCGAGGTCACAGACGCCAAATCCACGGAACCAAAATTTTGTCCCCCGGAACAAGGGGAAGGCACCAATGAAGAATGTTGATGAGCATCAAACTTTCCAGCTGCAGCCACAACAGCAACAGCAGCAGCAGCGGACCCCACTACACTGGAAGAAGACGAAGAATTGCCAACATGGGAAGACCCATGGGTCCATCACCTCAACATGCAGTATGGGGACCGGTTTGAGCAGAGGGAGCCTCCGACTGAAGACGAGGTAGTCCAGATCAACATGGGTAATGAAGCACACCCTAAACTTATAAATATTAGCAACAGTCTTCCCCCAGAGGAAAAGAAAAGGTTGATCACTCTTGTCAGAGAGTATATCGATGTTTTCGCCTGGAGCTACGAGGACATGCCAGGGCTCGACCCCAATGTGGCAATGCACCGCCTCGACATTAAAGTGGATGCCAAATCCGACAACCGGTGTTTTGTCGTCTTGGTCCACCGGAAATAAAGGCAAGGTACCGGTGAAGAAACATTTGATTACCCACCAGAGAGTCCCGAGCAAGCCGAAACATCTCAGCTTCTAGAATTCCAATTGCATCTCGCTTTGAGCATCCCACAAGGGTCCACGAGTCTGGCGAGAAGAAAAAGTTAAGGCGCCAGAACTTTCAAAGGCTTCGGACGCCAACCCAACCTCGATGGAGACGCCGTCATCGATGATGACGTTATACGAGAGCGATGTCGCCGCCGCGGTAGGTTGCTCCGCACTCATGCCGACGAAGTTGTACTATCGTCTTTGGGGAAGGAAGAAGTTTCAGAGACGAGCTCCGTAAACCGCATCCTCTTGCATTTGTACTAAATTGATCAAGGCGGTGCTCGAGTGTAAATGCCGCCATAAAACTCCGGAAGGGTGTCGGCCTTCCAAAGATCGAGCACCAACGAACCGCCAAGACCTCGGTCAAGGCGTTCCCAAGAAGACATGCACTCGTCAAGGCAAGGATGAGCCGCTGAGGTCACCATCAATATGACCAACAAGGCAACGCCGCCACGCGGCATTCCGAGCCCTCCCAACGGTGACTTCGGCTGCGGGCCGGTACTATCGACGGCCTAACTATCACGACCGCAACGAGGGATCCCTTCAAGGCACAACCAACGAAGAGTACCTTCTAAGATGAAGTATCGGATGACGGCTCGGCAATGGCATCCGATAACACCGCCTCTAGTGAAGGTCATACTCGGAAGCACTCATGATTAGTGCACCGAGGTGGCCAAGCTACTTGAAGAAGCCTTGGCAAAACGAAAGACAACTTCAAACTCGAGATGGACATGGCCATGCAGCAGATGAGAGAAATGCATGACCGGCAGATGCAAGCGATGATTAATCGCCAGGGTGAGGGCAGTCGTCGCAACAACGTCAATTTGACGGATAGCGACACGGATGAAGAGCAAGACCTTAACACCGGCGAGCGTAACGCCAATGAAGACACCATGGTCCCACCTCAAAATCACCGGGACAGAAATGCAAGTGAAAATGACAAGATCAAGGATCTGGAGAGCAAGGTCAACTCGCTCATCTCGGCTCAAGAAGTGAAGAAGACGGGGATTCCGTGTCCTTACCCGAGAGAGTGGGAGTCAATCCCCTATCCGTCGAAGTTTAATTTAATAAACTTCACGCCGCTCGATGGGAGAGGGTCCCCACTCAACATCTTATCTACTTCAAGAGCCATTTGGGAGTCATCTCCGTGAACGAGCCCTTGATGGTTCGGTCATTCGTCGGCACCTGCGTGACGCCGATTAGTATCGCCGCCTCAAAGCGGCAAAGATCAACAAATGGGGAGACATGGAATCTATGTTCTGGCGAACTTCTTCGATGACGCATACGAGGTTTCACTCGGTGCGTTATGGGGCGAAGCGAAGGATGGAGAAACCGTGGATAATTTTGTCAAACGGTTCCGCAACAAGGCGATGAACCGTCGTGACCCAATCACGGAGGAATTCATCCTCAAGACCGCCAAAGATAACCTCTCACCGGACGGATCGTATGATGGGCACCGCACCGCCTAAAACATGGAAAGACTTGAAAGTCCGAGGGGAAGAGGCCGAAGGCTTCCTCAAAAGGGAGAAGGCAGAGCGAGGTCAGCAGACGCCAAATCCACGGAACCAAAATTTTGTCCCCTGGAACAAGGGGAAGGCACCAATGAAGAATGTTGATGAGCATCAAACTTTCCAGCTGCAGCCACAACAGCAATGACAGCGTGGACCCTTGGAAGAAGGCGAAGAATTGCCAACATGGGAAGACCCATGGGTCCATCACCTCAACATGCGATGGGGACCGGTTTGAGCAGAGGGAGCCTCCGACTGAAGACGAGGTAGTCCAGATCAACATGGGTAATGAAGCACACCCTAAACTTATAAATATTAGCAACAGTCTTCCCCCAGAGGAAAAGAAAAGGTTGATCACTCTTGTCGAGAGTATATCGATGTTACCGAGCTACGAGGACATGCCGTGGCTCGACCCCAATGTGGCAATGCAATCACCGACATTAAAGTGGATGCCAAACTGTCAAGCGAGCGAGGCGGTTTAGATCCACAGTTATGGAGGCAATTGTTGCGAAGTAAAGAAGCTCATAGCCTCGGTTTTATCCGGAGGTTCAACATCCGGATTGGGTGGCTAATATTGTTCCGTGCTAAAAAGAACGGACGATCGTAATTTGCGCCGACTACGAGATCCGAATGCCGCGTGCCCAAAAGACGACTTCCCACCTCAAAATCACCGACGAAATGCAAGTGAAAATGACAAGATCAAGGATCCGAGAGCAAGGTCAACTCGCCATCTCGCTCAAGAAGTGAAGAAGACGGGATTCCGTGTTCTTACCCGAGAGTGGGAGTCAATCCTATCCGTGAAGTTTAATTTAATAAACTTCACGCCGCTCGATGGGAGAGGGTCCCCACTCAACATCTTATCTACTTCAAGAGCCATTTGGGAGTCATCTCCGTGAACGAGCCCTTGATGGTTCGGCCATTCGACTTCAAGCGAGGGCGCTTCGATTGGTATCGCCGTCTCAAAGCGGCAAAGATCAACAAATGGGGAGACATGGAATCTATGTTCTGGCGAACTTCTTCGATGACGCATACGAGGTTTCACTCGGTGCGTTATGGGGCGAAGCGAAGGATGGAGAAACCGTGGATAATTTTGTCAAACGGTTCCGCAACAAGGCGATGAACTGCCGTGACCCAATCACGGAGGAATTCATCCTCAAGACCCGCCAAAGATAACCTCTCGACGTGATCGTATGCATGGGCACCGCACCGCCTAAAACATGGAAAGACTTGAAAGTCCGAGGGGAAGAGGCCGAAGGCTTCCTCAAAAGGGAGAAGGCGAGCGAGGTCACAGACGCCAAATCCACGGAACCAAAATTTTGTCCCGGAACAAGGGAAGGCACCAATGAAGAATGTTGATGAGCATCAAACTTTCCAACAAGCAGCCACAACAAGAATAAAGAAGAAGCAATGACCCCACTACACCGAAGAAGACGAAGAATTGCCAACATGGGAAGACCCATGGGTCCATCACCTCAACATGCGATGGGGACCGGTTTGAGCAGAGGGAGCCTCCGATCAAGACGAGGTAGTCCAGATCAACATGGGTAATGAAGCACACCCTAAACTTATAAATATTAGCAAAGCCTTCCCCGGAGGAAAAGAAAAGGTTGATCACTCTTGTCGAGAGTATATCGATGTTTTCGCTGGAGCTACGAGGACATGCCGTGGCTCGACCCCAATGTGGCAATGCAATCACCGACATTAAAGTGGATGCCAAACCCGCAAACAAAGAATGAGACGGTTTCGCCCACGATTATGGAGGCAATTGTTGCGAAGTAAAGAAGCTCATAGCCTCGGGTTTTATCGGGAGGTTCAACATCCGGATTGGGTGGCGAATATTGTTCGGTGCTAAAAAGAACGGACGATCGTAATTTGCGCCGACTACGAGATCCAATGCCGCGTGCCCAAAAGACGACTTCCCACTTCCAATCACCGATGTGATCGTCGATAATACATGTGGATTTGAGCGAATGTCCTTCATGGATGGGTTCTCGTTACAACCAAATCAAGATGCATCGAATGGCGCAAAGCACCGGCGTTGAGAACTCCTCTAGGCATCTTCATACGCCACCGGACCGAAGAATGCCGGGCGCCACTTACCACAAGAATGACAAAGATCTTTCGTGATCATCTTCGAAAGACGGTCGAATGTTACGCCGATGACTTGGTTGTGAAAAGTCGTGACAAAGATGACCATATCCAGGACTTGAGGACGGTATTCGACCTCATGCGAGCTCATCAATTAAAGATGAACCCCACCAAGTCTTTCCTCGGAATGTCGGTTGGCAAATTCCTCGGGTTTGTTGTTACCAACAAAGGTATCCACATTGACCCCGACAAAATAAAGGCAATCAATGAATTGCAACCCCAAAGAATCTAAGGGAACTCGAGGATTACAGGGCGACATGCACATCCGGCTTCATTTCCAACCTCTCCGAAAATGTCACCATTCTCTAAAATTTGAACAAAAGGGGTGTCCTTTATGCGGGATGGCGCTTTGTCGAAGGCATTGAAGATATCAAAACATATCGGCGAATCCTCACTACTCGTTACGCAGAAGTCGGATACCCGTTCTTGATTTATATCAAAGCGGCGAACCATTAGTTGAGTGCTTTACTTGCGCAGAGCGGCGACCACGGTCCGGCGGCGGTTTATTATCTAAGCCGAACCTTGGTGGGTGCGGAATCTCGCTACCCAATGACCGAGAAAGAGTGTCTCGCTACCGGTCTTTGCGATTCGTAAAATGCGACACTACTTAGTTGGGCAAGCGATCTACGTCATTTCTGCGTAAATCTGTTGGTGTTCATGAGCGGCCGACCTCTATGAATTGGCGCTGGCGAAATGGGCTTTACTTTTGTCCCAAGATGACTTGCACTTCAAGCGGCGAAGTCAATTAAGGGACAAGCCATCTGCGATCTTTTGGCGGCCAACCCAACAAAGGATACGGTGAACTATTTGATGATTTACGGATGAGACCCACGAGGTTAACACAACTCGCACCAACAGTGTGGCATTTATATTTTGATGGAGCGTCGAGCTACCAGCGTGGCGGCGCCCGGATGTTCTAAGATCTCCGCCGAGTCGGAGTAGTCTTAGTTTCCCGTGGAAGCATGTCATGCCTCGGGCTTATTCACTGACTGAGCCCTGCTCTAACAATGTCGCAGAGTACAACGCGCTCCTCATTGGACTTAGCTTCGCTAAAGAGCTGGGGTAGAGTATCTCGAAGCCTTCGGGGATTCCCAACTCATTGTCAAAGCAGACTTCGCGGGGACTATGAGGTCGAACCCGATTTAATCCCATACCATCGCCGCTATCGAGTTAGCGGACTCGTTTGAAGGATTCTTCATCGAGTACATTCAGCGCCTCGAATCGTATCTGAGATGCTGCGGCGGCATTAGCGGTGTCTTTGGCGCAACCTCCGAGATCGAAAGCAAATGGTCACGGTGAGGACCCACCAGTTATTCATTCCTATTTATGACAGGACAGAAAATGACGAAAGGGTAGTCACTAAGGAAGTGTATGCAACCCAAGTCGGACTTGAGCCCCGAGATTGGCGCTTCCCTATTATTGACTACGTCTTGCACGGCATCCTGCCAGAAGATATGAAGGAGCGTGAATCAGTCCGTCGAAGAGCGCCAAGGTTCTTCTACAATACGGAAACCCAGACGCTTCATCGCGTGGGTATAACGGTTTGCTACTCGGCGCCTTTCAAACAAAGAGGCAGAGGAAGTTCTCCAAGAAGCACACGGAGGAGAATGCGGTGCGCACCGGCCAGTCCTAAGCTCTATGATCGGATCGGAGGATGGGGTACTCTTGGCCTACTATGGTCAATGATGCGATCGCATATGCTCGGAAATGTCACGCTGCCAAATACACGCAAACTACCGCATCAACCTCCGAGCAACTTCACCCGTCGGCCACATCTTGGCCATTCGAGACATGGGGCATGGATGTGGTAGGCCCAATCTTTCCTCCGTCGGCCAAAGGTGATCGGTTTATCCCGGCGATCACCGACATTCTCCAAGTGGGCGAGGCGATTCCCTCAAAGAGGTAAAAGCCGCAATGTAATTCGGTTCATCAAGCACCACGTCATCTATCGACACGGTGTACCAAGGCGGATCGTACATGATAACGGTCCCGGTTCATTAGCAATGCCTTCATTTGGTTTTGCGAGAAATTCAAGATCGGGGCGTCTCCTCAGCTGCGTACAATCCCGGCGCAAGCGGATTGGCGGAGGCCTTCAACAAAACGATCATTAAAATTCTCAAGAAGCCGGTGAAAAATAACAAACGCGACCGATGATAAACTCGAGAAGCACTCAGGCGTATCGCCGCGACGGTCGCACACCGGCTGGGGGCTCTGCCACTCTACGGTATATGGGTGTGAAGCGATCCACGCCCTTGGAAGTTCAGATTCCATCCCTCGCATTGCTCTCGCAACCGAGATGACGACAATGAGCTACATCAAAAGCCAAGAACTCGAGATGCTAGATGAAAACGCTTGGAAGCTCAACGGCATATTGAGTTTTACCAAGCAAGGATGTCCGTGGCCTTCAACAAGAAAGTCCGACAAAGGAGCTTCAAGGAGGAGACTTGGTCCTCGCCGCCGACTAATCGATAATTCTCGACTCCAAGAGGAAGGGTAAGTTTGAACCCAAATGGGAAGGGCCGTTTGTGATTGAAACGGTCTATTCCAATGGCGCATATCGCCTTATCACCCAGGAAGGCGATAGGCAATTAATGCCGATCAATGGGAAGTTCCTGAAGAAGTACTATCCTTAGTACCTTCAGGATAACCTGTTTTGGAGGGAAGTTCTTCGGGAAATATTTTCCTCGGAGATAACCCTAATTCTTTCCTCCAGAATTCCCCCACCGATCAAACTCATTGACGGTGGGTCCACAAAATTTTCTCTGGTCCCTCCACCAGCAAAATTCCCCCCTTGACTTCTTTCAATAAGCAAGGGGTCCATAAAATTTTTTGATCCTCTATCAAAATCCCCTCTTGATTCCTTTCAATGAACAAGAGGTCCACTTTCAAATTCGGAGATCACTTTCTGATGAACAGAAAGCCTCCATCATTTCCATTTCACTCACGCCCTCCCATGGCGGTAGTACTAAAATTGGAACACTCTCGATAAACGAGACCTTCAGATCAGGTGGCGAATCCTATAAAAGTGAAAACTACACGTATCTCTTCGATTCTCGGTGGAGATCCCACTCTTAGTTTCACCTTAAGAGATTCTCAAGTGGAGATCCCACTTTTAGTTTCCTTTCTTGGAGATAGGATATAAAATCCTTCCTCTCCTTCTTAGGAGATAGAATATAAAATTCTTCCTCTCCAAGACTAAGAAACAGATATAAAATCCTTCTTTTCTTATGTTCACTTGGGGTTCGTCTCAACCGGACAAAGGAGACACGGAAATAGAATATAAAATTCTTTCTTTCAAAGACTTGGAGACAGGATATAAAATCCTTCCTCTCCTTCTTAGGAGATAGAATATAAAATTCTTCCTCTCCAAGACTAAGAAGCAGGATATAAAATCCTTCTTTTCTTATGTTCACTTGGGGTTCGTCTCTACCGGACAAAGGAGACACGGAAATAGAATATAAAATTCTTTCTTTCCAAAGACTTGGAGACAGGATATAAAATCCTTCCTCTCCTTCTTAGGAGATAGAATATAAAATTCTTCCTCTCCAAGACTAAGAAGCAGGATATAAAATCCTTCTTTTCTTATGTTCACTTGGGGTTCGTCTCTACCGGACAAAGGAGACACGGAAATAGAATATAAAATTCTTTCTTTCCAAAGACTTGGAGACAGGATATAAAATCCTTCCTCTCCATCTTAGGAGATAGAATATAAAATTCTTCCTTTCCCACAATCAATTCCATTCACCGATTCGATCCGGTTCGGTCATTCTCCGGACAAAGAAGACACCAAGATTCATCTTGGGGCATTTTATCCGAAGCCTAAGAAGGGATAAAGCCAGCGCCGCAGCGTTGCGGTTTAGTCTTTTTCCGATTGAAGAAGACACCGAGCTTGATTCGGGTATTTTATCCCAAGCCTAAGAAGGGATGAAGCCAACGCCTACCACGCTGTCGGGTGGTCTCTTGCCCGTAAAGAGTAATAAGCCTACGATTCAACATCGTAGCATTAAGTCTAAGAGAGTCTCATTCTTTTAGCACAACGTCATGTGCGAACGGATCCGGATAATCCGCATGCTAGCCGGTTCAAACGGTGATCGGTAAAGGCCAATCAAATCCGTTGAAGGTCGGGTTGGCTAATAACCCCAAAGTCACCGCCAACACGCGGCGCCGCTAGTCTTTTACCCGTGAAAAGTGACAAAGTCTATGTATTCAAAGTCATAGCACCAAGTCTAAAAGAGTTTCATTCTTTTAGCACAACGTCATGTGCGGAACGGATCCGGATAATCCGCATGCTAGCGGTTCAAGCGGTGTCGGTAAAGGCAAATCAAATCCGTTGAAGGTGAGGGTTTGCCAAGAATCCTATGAATCTTTGTGACAATGAAAATGACAGATCGCAAGTCACAACAACAATGGAACTACTGGCAGGCCTTGCCGACCCCATGGTTGTTGGTCCCCTTTGAGCGTAGTAACCCCGCTATACCTAGCTTTGGAGGAACATCTTACCAACAAAAAGAATTCATCAAGACCACCAAATTGAGGATGAACTAGCTAACAAGACTAGTCCCCCAATTAAACGGGATAGAGACTCAAGTGTTTCCAGGTGGGCTATCATAGAGAGCCGACCTCATTGCACCAAGAAATGGGATATGTCAACCTAGATGCATGGAGTCAATCGGGGATGTACACAAGGGTCAATCATTACTCCTACGAGGTCGGGTTCATCAGATCTCCCCTGGGAGAGTATAGGGTCACAGGCGAACCATGCACCGGCTTCTTTCATTTTGTGACGGGAGCCCTATCGCGAGGCACCTCCTCAAAGGAGACCTTAAATGTGGTCCCCGCAAGAAAAACTCCCACTGAGGCACTAATAGTATACAATTCCAACCACCTGACCAACGGATCAACTTGCGTCAGGACAATGAATGCAACTCATGAAGGGTTCCCTCTCCAGCCGGATCAGTAAATCCCCATGATGGTCGAACCCCTGAATACTCCAATAAGGAACATGAGTATAAACTGTTCCCTAATTTATTGGAAAGTTCCTGGAGGATAACCTAATTCTATTCCAACAAGGAGTAGGATCCTCCCATCGCGATACTCCAACTAGGTATACGAGTCTAAACTATTTCCTATTTTGTCGAGAAGTTCCTGGAGAATAGTTTTATATTCTTAAGGATAACTCGACAATCCCCAATTTGCTTCCACTGGGTTCAGCCTTACGACGGCGGACAATTCGTTGTGATGAAAAATCGCCAATTGGAGGTTGAATTCCAAGAGAAAAATTTTGATGCCGGACAACGCGTCACATCTCGAGAAAATCCCTCCCGCTGTGGTCAGTCCTGCAACGAGCATCACAGTAAGAGTTCACCAATCAAAGTATGAATCCTCAATATCCTCCCACTGGGGTTAGTCTTATGCCAAGCCATGCAGTGGAGATTTCACTGATTCAAAGCTAAGTCTCACGGAATTGGATGAACAGTTCGACGACAACTCACAGTCACGAGCTAAAAATAAGAAAATTCATTCATCGGCCATCGAGTCAAGATTTCGACAGCGGTCAGACAATAAATGCAGCACCGCGACACTTTTAGTTATCCTACAAAGCACTGGATAGTCTGAAAGAATCGGAGAGATCAAGATTTGAAACCGCTGTGTCCTATTACACCGAAGGTCCGGGTTTATCACATCCAAAGTATTTCGGCTTCTTCTATAAAAGAGCGAGACCGAAACGCTTTGGAGGGGGTATCTGTAGGCGTTGAAAATTGCCTATAAGTCCCCGAACGTAGCTCGTGATGACGAGAATAATCGACAAGTCATCCGATGAAGTAATGGCAAATCGTTGACGACACAACAAGTGAACGCAGCGGCCCCTTTAGGTCCGGCGTACCGAAATTTTTGAAAAGAGCTCTCCTTCGAAATGCCACCGATTCGAACCTTGGTGAACTGATGCGCCATGAGTGCGAGTGAAGGGATAAACCCAACTTTGAAGCCTCAAATTAAGCTCGGAAAACCAGCAGAGAGAAGCCACGCAACGCTCGGTCAAAACCGACACCCAGAGGTGTCTCGCCCGAGCGAGACACCCAGAGGTGTCTCGCCGAAGCGAGACACCCAGAGGTGTCTCGCCACCGAGACACCAGAGGTGTCTCGCCGAAGCGAGACACCAGAGGTGTCTCGCCCAAGCGAGACACCCATAGGTGTCTCGCTCAGCCGAGACACCCAGAGGTGTCTCGCCCGAGCGAGACACCCAGAGGTGTCTCGCTTGAGCGAGACACCCATAGGTGTCTCGCCTGAGCGAGACACCCAGAAGTGTCTCGGCCTGGGCGAGACACCAAGGCCGAATGGGCTTTTGCCCGATTCGCCGCATCATTCTTTGCATCTATAAATGTGACGGCTAGGGTTTCATTTTCGAGGGGCGAGATAAAACAGAGGAGATAGCCGAACTCTTGTGTGTGCCTAGAGTTAGAGAATTTCCAAGGGAGAGGAGATCAAGATCTAGACTTGCACGGGGAGATTTGCACTTCGAGATCCAAAGTTTTCGATCCGGATCTACAACGACAAACCATCCTTTGGATCAAGCTTGGCCTTGATCCGAAGAAGAGTAACGAGTTCGCTGGTCGATCTCGCTCACTACGCTGATTAGTTCCTTGGCGAATTAATCTCAGATTCGCTTAGATCTCGATCCGATCGATCTAAGAATTCCCACGTAAAAGGAGGATTTTAGATCTAGATCCGCATCCGCATCTCATTCGATCAACACTTGGGAAAGGAATCGCGGTGGTCCACGGAATACATCCCCAGATAGCAAAGAATCCACGCAAGCGGGACCCCGTAAAATAGAGATCCTCGTGTTTGTTTAGGGTTAAAGTTGTAATTCTTTGATTTTCATTGTAAGCCTTATAAAAGGCAATCTTTTCTCAATTTCGTTGTGTTTAATCAAGTTTGTAACGGATTCAAGCAATGACAATCATCCCAACTTTTCGAGAACACTAATTAATGTTGTTAAATTTGATTGTTCACATGAAAATCACTGCATTGAAATGATCAAATTGCCTCCGATGGAAAACAATCCTTTCAGGTCTTTTTCAATAATTTTATAGGTAATTTCCACAAAACTCTTCAAAAATTTGGTTTAGGGTTTGGAATTTAATTAATAATTAATCAACTTAACAATTCAGTGTTAATTTGAAAAGAGACACTTTTGTCTTTTTACCATTTCATCAAACACTGCTGGGTTTAGTTTAAAATATTGAAAACTTTTGGTGAAATTTACCCATTTAAGGGGATTGAGTGATATTTTTAAAGTTTAAGGAGGTTAAATCAAAAGCAACCAAATTTAAAGGGGGTATTGTGAAATTTATCCATATTTTTCCTCAATTTAATAAATATGTAATTCAGTGGGGACCACTTAATACTTCTCCAAGGAGAGTAGAGAGTAGAGAGGACGACAGCTAGTCTTGAAAGGAGAATAGAGGTGGGGATGTGTACAGTTATGAGGAGAATAATTGCAAAACAGAGCAGACATGCACTAACAAAGCATGTATCCCTTTCAGAGAAAGTATGCAGATATATCTGCAGTTGTATTTTCTGGCATATAAGAATTGCTTGGGAAAAAAGAACTATGCAAGGATTTCTCTGCAACATTAATTAATAATTCTACAGTTGTAACTGTGCGATTGCTTTAAAAATGTGGATTCAAGTGCATCAGTCAAGTTGATTCAAAGTACATGATCCGAGAGCTGGCTAGTTTGTTAATATTCAGCGACTCTAATGGAAATTTCATGGATTTAGATTTTTCTAATTTTTCTTTTCTCAATTTATTCGTAGGAACCTGATGGTCCACGGTAACTAAGTCCTACGTAAATGTTTGTTATGATGAAGTTGGAAATGCGTACAGAATTGAGTAACAATCCACTTGAGCGCATAAGAGTTGTTGTCCACCTGAACTTTTATATATTAATTTCGCTTTTCGGATTTGATATTTTTTCTAAAGGAACTCCTAAAAGCTGCAAAAATTGCGACTAAGAGAGTGAATTTCCAATACTTCACTCATGAATACTTAATGAGGAATTTAGAAATCTAGTACACTAACTTAAAATAGAAATTTAATTTCAGTTTTTTTTTCTCTATAGAAGTTTTTCAAATGCGGCCCCATGTCACTGCCATAAAAAGCTAGGTTTTTCTCATAGAAACCTTTAAAAGCTACTACATGTGCCTAGTCCCTTGTATAGTCCTCAGATACCTAAATTTTCATAAAAATACCACAAAAGGGAGGGATACATATAAAACCCAAAATTTCAACTTCCACTCTCACTTATAACAACCTCCCACTGCTCCAAAAATAGGAAAAAGAATATTTAAACTCCTTTTTTCTCCCAGCAGTAAAAAGGCCAGGTCTTAGGGAGCAGAGAAAGGGAAATGACAGTTGTTGACGCAGAACTGGTCCTTGTCTTTTCCAGAAAATAACCTACAGCGTCCTTTTCTAGTAGTTATACAATTATTACTTACACTTGCTGTTGTTGTTGATCTCTCAGTTATATATGGCCATAAAAGAGATGGGTAACAAAAAACAAGGAGGAGCCACATCAATCAACAGCCGTCAATTTCTATCCCAATCAAGGATCCTTTTGTGATCCATGCAAATCTTGGGGCTGTGTCGTGGGTCAGAGGTTTTGGCAAGTCAGCATACACCGTGATAGTTTGGTGTACATCCACTAGGGTTTTTAGATCGTGATTGATGTTTGGGGCTCAATTTGGGCATTGGATGCTTTGAGAAATTGGGAGTAGAGTAGGAAGCTTCTACCTTAACTTAAGAATCTTAATTTTCCTATTGGATGCTCAACATAGCTAGTGATTTTTTATTTTTTTTCATCTTTCTCAAAAATATGCAATAAACGAGGAGTTGCTAAGCTACCTACATCACAAGATCCAAATAGCAAAACTTGAAAGAGTTGACAACTCATATTGCATCGTACGAGATGCTTTATTGAATAGTCAAAACTTCCTGATGAGTGGGAAATGCTGGTTCAGTGATCAAATAGAGGATGTTGTTAGGAAAATCGATTCTTGGTGTCAATACGAGACATATTCTAATGCTCAAATAAGTGCTCTCAATATAAAAAATCTCAATTGAAGACTTAAATTTAAATGTAGGAGATGAATGTAAAATCTCATAGAATATGCAAGATGTTTTACAGAGATTCTTGTTTATGAGTGAGGAAATCGGTGTATTCCGTGGTTACTTTGGGCTAGCCGTGAGGTCCCAGCATTCAGATTCTGATTGATTGAGTCAGTTACCCTCCACACCGTTGGCAAGGCAGTAGGTTGCTTGGTGATAATCATGTTGTAATGCTCTAATTAATCACATACAAATATATATCTACATTGGCTCTAATTGGAGAGAGAATGAGCATTTGGCACCATGTGTTAACATTTTTTTAGCATATCATGCATTATATAACAGCTGTTAGAATTAATATAATACTATAATCCTCGATCTTTATCATAACTTCGGAGTTTTGATATAGCTGTGGGTTATGAGCCCACCACGCTTCCGCATGGATAAGTATCTTATGCATAAGAGTGTGTCGATACAAAAAATCATGTGATTCTGATATTTTCATGTCATAGAGGACATTAAGTACGTACTTTGCACGTAAGATTGGCCCTTCTTGTACGATGTCCTCAATTACCTGTTACCATGTACTCAATTACCTGTCAAGGTCTTGTTACAGTGTAGAAGACATGGGAAACAACTCAGGAACAACTCGTTCACAAAATAATAATAATAATGGGTACACACGAGTTACATATTAGTTAGCATCATGAACTGTACATCAAACAATATTGCCACATAACAAGTTGTACATACATAACAAGCATACGTACGTACGTACGTACGTTCGTTCGCTCGCATACAAATATAGTATCTACATGATCATCATGCTCGATCTTATGTTAATCCGTGAACAGGACCACACAAAGGACATGACAAATCCCCTGCGTCTCCAGATATAAAGAAGCGCAGCAGCAACAGCTGCAGCTGCTGCTTCCTCAGCTTTTAAGAAACCCACCACCCACATCCAATCCCTACTCCAAACAAACACACACACTTGCTTTATTATCACACATAATCAAAGGGTGAGGTGTGCATTTATACAAATATATATAATGCAAGGGGACCAGATCAGGGTGAGTATTGATCAGCTGTAGTAGCTAGTAGAGTACTAGTTTAATTTGTTATATTTTCATTTTGGTCCCCACTCTTCATCAACACACAAGTTGTGAAAACCCTAGATATAACCAAACACCAAACCGAGCTTCTCCTTTTGCTCCTCACATCCATCCATCTCTTCAGCAAACACAAGTACTGGTGTCGGTCGGACATCTTCGGCAGGCGATCGGTCAGCGATGAGCGAGCGCGGCGAGACCCGCGATTTCACGACGGTGGACTCCTTCTCTCAGCTCCCCTTCATCCGTCCCTCTCAGAAACCCTCCACCTCCCCGACCTCCGTCCGCCTCTTCGGGTTCGAATTCCCGCCAGAATCGAATTCGGGTCCGAAGGATGAGCCCGCGTCACCCGCCGGGGAGACCAACACAGCGAGCAGCGCTGCGGCGGGGTCCGCCGAGGCCGGCAGGAAGTTCGAGTGCCACTACTGCTGCCGCAACTTCCCGACCTCGCAGGCCCTCGGCGGCCACCAGAACGCGCACAAGAGAGAGCGGCAGCACGCCAAACGAGCCTACCTGCAGTCTGCGATGGCCGCGGCCCAAGCTCAGCATCACGTGCCCATAGCTGAGGGTCACGTGTACGGGATCCTCAACTACCACCGGCTGGCCCCGCCTCCCCATTACCCTTCTTGGGGAGGTGGGCCCCGGTTTTACGGCGGGCTGGGCTCGGTGTCCCAGCCCATTAACGGAAGCCCGCTTCCGGGGCATTGGAAAGTGTGTAACGGTACGGCAACGGGAATGATGCAGGTGCATCAGGACAGGAACAGATCGAGGATGTCGCCTCTTATCGGATCGGGTATCGAAGCTAGGCCCGTCATTGCGGGCGTGGCTGGATCCGCTTCGTCCTCGTCGTCGTCGTCGTCATCTTCGGCCAAAGATCACGGTGTGAGTTTGGATCTGAGTTTGTAGCTAATAATGATGTGTAGTCGATCGTAATTAAGTTGAGAAGAGTTTGTTTACATTGTTAATTTCTTCCTTAATTTCTTTGATTTTCTGATAATTGGGGAGTATTATTGCGGTTTTTATTGCATTAATGGATAATGTGGAGTTGGCCCATCAGCCTGAATTGAAGTTTGGAGATTGGAGATTTGTGAGCATGGACATTATACCTTCAATTATTAATAGAAAAATGTACTTTAACCACCGTAGAATCGGTGGAATGTTTCCTATCTAAAATATTATAAATAATGTGGATTTTTTATTACTTATTATTTTATTTATAGTTTTCCACCATAAAAGCGTGTTTTTTTGCTTGAATTATCATTCACTGATTCAATTCTCATTCTGATTTCTCTTTATGTTATGAATTTAATTGCAATTCTTTTAAAAAAAAACTTTGCATTGTGCATAGCTATTTGCATTCATAATTGAGATTCATAGTTTTTATTGCATGTGCATTCTCTTTGAACAATTAAGATCCAAAGACTCGGAAATTAAAAAAGTAAATTGGGCAGAAATAGTGATCTTGAGACATACGTACATCTAGTTATGTGTCTAGGCAAGGAAGTAGGCAAATTTTAGCATATCAACTTGCATAATGGGCATCATTAATATATACACTAAAGTTATGGATATATAAGAGAATGTAGTGAGAAAATAGTTTATAGACTAAAGAAGAGTAGGGGTTCTTCCAACTGCAGTTTTTTGTGCTGATTAAGTAGTCATAACGTGATAAGTACAAAATTTTGTCTTTTATTTTGCTTCTGCATAGTTTTTGGGTTTCTTCTTATGTTTCGTTAAATTCTTATTAATGACACAGCGAGGGGTTTGTCGAAAATTACTAGTGGTACTCGCCTCTTCACAAGCACACATATCGACCACTAAATTAAATCTAATTCAAATAGATGTTGATCTTGCAATCATATCTCACTATATTAGGGAAAAGAGTCTGAATCATATATAATTCATCAGAAGCTGATCATTTTACCCTTTTGTCATTATTAATATAGAAGTGGATAAATAATAATTTGTTCGAATGAAAAGTACATATCAATGATTCATCAATTAATATCTCATTTTTTAATGTAGGATTACAAGGCAATAGCTCAATTATTTCTTTGGTACGTTAGCTTTCACGTCCTTTACAAAATTAATGTTTAGCAAAATGTGTTTATTTGAAGTCTTCACATCACAATAGCTAGTATATCTACATTCTAATCAAGGTTAAATAAGTGGTTAGTACTGACCACATCTATAGCTAGCAGTACCCTTTGAATTTTAGCTTGGAAGTTGCACCAAAAATTTCATGCCATGCTGGCTTTGAATCTCGGTTGCATTTCTTTCTTTTTTTTTCTTCTGTTTTTCTTATTGTTTTCCGTTTATTTGTTTTATTTAGATGGGTACATATGAAACAAGCTGAATTTCTCAGTTTATCCTCATTTGTGTTTGATTTCCCTAAATGGACTAGTATATCTGTAAATCTCAACTTAAATAATATTTTTTTGCAATCAGATAGCTATTTTACAGCCTAAGTAATCTCCACCAACAAAGTAAATAGGCAGTTAATTACAATGGTGCATTGGAGAATGTCCAAATCTTACATATTAGATTGATTATCAAAGGGACTACCGACCTCAGGTGGCTTACTTAAGCATAAAATTCAACCTCTAATTTTACATATTTAGTTATCATTTCCTCATACATCATAATTCATACATATCTAAGGCAAATTTCCCATGCATGCAAACTTGTGAAAAAAAAAATTAGTTGAGATGTGACCCATAACTTGCCTCGATTATTAAACATATAATAACTCAAGGTGTAGCTAAATTTAGTACTTACCACATTAATTGAATGAGTTCAAGATCAGAGAACTAGCTAGATCAGCACATGTTTCCTAGTATTAGAAAAATAAGTAATTAATATGTATACACATGTATAGTATTATCAAAATTTGAAAGCTTAAAGCTTTGGAGTTATTGTTTTACAAGTGGGGTTGGTTCTTTAAAGAATCCAACAAAAACCAAGCTGCCAAGGTTCTGATGGCGTCAGTGAACCTAATTATGCCCACAGAGAGAGAGAGAGAGAGAGAGAGACCGATAGATAGCGACACATCATTGAATTGAATGGTTCATAAGACAACCTCCAATCACGGCAGTGCCATTTGAATCCCCATGTGTTTACTACTGTTTTAACTGTCCTTTTCAAACTCATCAATTTTATTTCCTATTTGGGGTTTTGTGGTAGTAGTCCCTTATACCTTTCATATTTTGAATTTGTCCCTCAAATCATGGAAATCGTTATTAGGTCTCTCAAATCTTAAGTTATTTTGAAGTTAGTCCCTCAAATCTTCAAATTGTTAGGTTTCCCAAATCTTAAGGTTATTTTGAAATTAGTCCTTCCAATTAAGAGTTGATGTAGGATTCAGTGGGATTAATTTGAAATAACTTATGAAAAATTGGGAATCTAATAGCAATTTCAACTATTTTAAGTGACTACTTTGTCTCTATTTGCTATTTTCACTCTTGAATTGAGGGAGTAATTTCAAAATAACTTAAATTTTGGGGGACCTAATAACAATTTCAATGATTTGAGGGACTAATTTCAAAAAACCTTAAGAGTGAGGGACCTGATAGCAATTTTCATGCTTTGAAGACTAAATTAAAAATATGAAGAGTTAAGGACTAATATCGAACAAACCCTTCTTAGTTCTCCCGAAGCCCAGCCCAATACCGTCATCCAGTCTACTTAACTTCTGTGGAGCCCGTTTATGGTAAATCTCGATCATATTACCCCATCACAATACTAAACCCACCACCATAGCGAAGCCCTCTTCATTTTAGCCTCTAGACCGCCCCAGGCCACTTAACACTTTAATTGTATAGCCCACCACAGACGTCAGTTTGCCAATTTACTTGAAATCTCTGTCTTTTTTATTTCCTTTCCACTTCCGCGAACCAGTTAATTCAGGAATGCTATTATTAATGCACGTAATGAAACTATAAAGTTTCTCTCAAATCAAGAATGCGGAAGATCTCTGGGCTTTGTCCCTTTTAACCCGACGGGTGTGGGACTAAAAGATTTGTCGGGTTGGGCATCCGTGACTTAGAAATTCAAAAATCTTAGGCCGTGTTTGTCAACTCTTTACTAATCTGGTTAAGAACTTAACTGAGTTAGTGTTAAACTAAGTAGGAGGTGGATCAATACTAATCTGGATGAAGGCCAAAAAATAAACTAACAAAACCAGGTTTGGTGTTGGCTCTGTTTTAGCCAACAAAAAATTAAACCTCTATTCTAGTTAGTTCCACTAACTTGGTTAGTGGAGGAGTTGCCAAATAGAATCTGCAACAAAACTCGAAACATGCCGTTTGCACCCAAAATCCCAAGTGGGGGACTAATAAGCACTGGATAAGGAGGCATATGTGGATAACGGTACACTTTAGAAATAAAAAGCAGGAAAAGATTTGGATCTCCGGGATGGGCCCATTGTGGATTTTACTAGCCAAAAGCCCGTATTCATTGAAGGCCTGTTTTAGGCCATGCAGGTAATGCTCCAATTATTTTTCTTTTCTTAGTACAAAATGTAACTCTTTTATTAAAAAAAAAAAAAGGAACATATGTAACTCTTAGTACGTGAGAAACAACATGAACCCTTTTGGGTTAATTTCACAGAATCACCCTGAGCTTTGGGGTCTTTTTCACATAACCCTATTGAATTTCTTTTGTTGCGCATAACCCCCTAAACTTTGTGATGTTCAGTGTGATTTTGGAGTCTAGACACAATTTTTTTATTATAAAATGTAGTCAATAACTCTCTAAATGTTTTAGAAATTGAATCAAAATTTAAATAAGACAGATATCCAGCCAACTATTTATCCCCACCTTCATCAGGAGGGCCCGAGACCTAACTCATACTCCAAAAGTATCCTTTTCTCTGAAATATACCAACGGGCAACAACTACACTGTACACAACTATTAAATTTTATAAACTCAATGATGTTCCTATCCATACTAAAAATAAAATAATACAAGCTATCTAACTTCGTTCTCGTAAAATTTCCAAAAATCTATTCCAAAGATTGTGCATACATGACTAGCAAAAAAAGAAACCTAACGTTAGGTGAGCTCTCAACGCCATAGATTATGTCCAAACTACTTAAAATGAGTGCAATCAATCAAGTTGAAAACATTAATGAGAGTCACCCCCGATTGAAAGAGAAACTTTGACCATCTTCAAAATCTTTCTAGTTTCATGAATCTGAGGATCATTTGATTTTATTATTTATTGTCAAATGAATGTAAGCCACTAAATATTTATACAGAGAAATAGGGTACGTACATATCGTGCAAAAGGAGACAAAGGTCCTTTTTGGAGTTTGTTTATGGTTTTTTTCCCTAACTTTTTGTGGTGGGCACTTGGATCCCATTGGAAGGAAGGGACAGAAAATAATAAGCAATTGGTAGTAGAGTTCTCAAAGGATATATTCCTTGGCTAATTAGCACTTATATACCCTATTGTTTGACCTACTTCTCATTTATATACCCCCGCTTGTATTTGGTGGCAAGATAATACTCTAAAGTTTTTAAAACTTGTACTTATATACCCTCACTTGTTTTTGCTAGAACTTATATACCCTAAAGTTTGTATAACTAGCACTTAAATACCCTAAAGTTTTCAAAACTTGCACTTAAATACCCTCAAGTTTGAATAACTGAGGTATTTATGTGCAAGTTATAAAACTTTAGGGTATTTAAGTGCCGCTTATAAAAATTTAGGGTATTTAAGTACCATGAGGAAAAAATGAGTATATAAGTATAAGTTTAAACAACCATGAGGTGTTTCTTTTTGCTACCAAATACAAGTTAGGATATATAAGTGAAAAGTTGATGAAACAATAGGGTATATTCTAAGTGCTATTTAGCAGTGAGTGGTTGACATAGTATAATATGTCATCCATAGGGGCCAAAATCTTAAACAATTAGCCAACTATTCTTTTTTTTTTAGGGCTAAATTTTCGAAAACCATCTTAAACTTTGAAGGTTATTAAATAACCCCCTATAACTTTCAAAATAGAACCCCCCCAGTTTAGGGGTTATAAAAAAACTACTTTAACTTGAATATTTTTTTCATAAAACCCCCCCAAAAAACCGTTAAGTATGGTTTTCACATGGGTGGTAAAATTACACATGGAAAATATTTTTTTCCTGTGAAAATAGTAGCTCGCAATTTTAGGGTGGTTTTTTTTTGAAAGCGTCCAAAGTTGAAGAGGGCTTTAAGATAACCCCTGGAGCTGTTTGGTTCAAATCCTAAAATTATAGGATTTGGAATCTCATCAAGAATTTCAAATCCATGTGTTTTTAACATATTTTGGAATTCCTAATCTTATGTTTGATTCAACTTGATTAGAGGAAAGTAAATTCTAGAAATTATAATTTATTATTTGATTCAAACTCTAAAATATAGAAAAGTACAAAATGTATGGATATATAATGCCAAAACTTTAAATTTTTAGCATTTGGCAAATCCTCTCCAAATTGTAGGATTTGGCAAATCCCAAAAGTTCCTACTTTTTTTCATTTTATGGATACCTAATGCCAATTTGTTTTTTTTAAAACAAACACTCTATATGGAATCCCATAAATGAAAATGAGACATTTTTGCTCCAAGAATTTCAAATCCACCTCAAATACTAAAAATTTTGTTGGATGTGTACTCTAGCTCATCTTTGTACTTGCCAGGTAGACCTCAGAATCTCAGATAGCAAGAAAAGAGTTGGGAGAGAACTGCATGCAACAAAATAGCCACAGGCCGCCATCCAAAAAACAGCGGAGGATAGCAAAAAAACAAAAAAAACAAAGAAAGGAATAAAGTAATTATTATACTTTTTTTTTTGCATTTAATTATTATACTGTTAGGTGAACCTTCTTAAGATTCTCAATCTAATCTGACATGTTAAGTTTACTATATATGCTGCTACGCTTTGTGGCTATATATACAATAATCACAATAAGTTCAAGGGCAAATTTCACAAAAAACCCGAAGAGTTTTGGAAATGTTAACTCCGGATACTTTTTTCGAATAATTTCTAAAAAGTTGGATTATCTGAAAATAGACAAAAGTTTAAAGGTTAAATGACATTTCTCCGATTAGCAAAAAATGAGTTAAACTTCGTGAGCGTTCTGTGAAATTTACTATAAATTCAATCCCCCGGCTCCACCCCAACCACTTCCACACCCACCCTCAACCAAAAAAAAAAAAGAGAGAGAAGAAGTTTGCAAATGTTAGCTCCCGATACCGTTTTCAAATAATCTCTAAAAAGTTGATTATTTGAAAATAAATTCAAAAAATACCAAAAAATTTAAAGGTTAAATGATATCTCCGGCGGTTATCTCAAAATGAGTCTTAACTTTCTTGAAGGCTTCTTGAAATTTACCCCAAATTCAATATCACACATGGAGAAAAGTTATATTTGTTGAGATTGTCTCCCCAACAATATTAATAACATCATAAGCTTATGATTGTTAAAAATGTTGTAAGAAGATATCTCGATTAGGAAAAGCTACCCAAAAGGAAAAAGGTGTCGATGATATTGCCAAATGCAAACTCAAAACTTATCCTATTAGAAATCATGATGAGCTTCAAAGTCTTAAGAAAATACGTGAGAAAATAATGTAAAACATATAAAAACTGCCAAAATTAAGTAAAATATTAATTTCCTAAAATTTGAGAAAGATCTCCAAAAATAGATAAAATGAAAGTAAAAAAAAAATGTCAAGTGATTTCTAGGGGAATAAAGAAGAACAACATTTTAGACCTTCACTTAGATAAACAAACCTCACTTTAATCACAACTAATAAGAATAAAAGAAAGATCTCAAATGAGTACTCTTATTCGGAAAATGGAGCCTCCAAAATTTTCGCATAAAATATTTAATTTTGCATTATTTGTGAAAAAAAAAATCTTGGATAAGAAGAAGATGACCATTAAATTGCGTTAGAAAAGATCTTGCAAGGTCATTTTCATCATCATGTGCTATTGTTTCAAAGTCACAATCCCAAGCGTTCTCTACTCTTGTACGTATTGGTCCATGGCTTTCATACTACTCATGGTCCCAATACTCTTATTTACTACTACTCTAGTACGTATTGGTCCGTGGCTTTCATACTACTCATGGTCCCCATACTCTTATTTACTATTATTAACTTTATTCTGTCAAACACTTGGCTCTATTCTTGTTTCTTTTCATGTCGCATTCTAAATATGAGAGTTTGTAAGTTGAATATGCCCTTTTCCCCCCTTTTTGTCTTGGTTTTAGTTTTATGATAAGAATAAGAATGAAATTACCAAGTTTGCTAGATCCTTGTTCTCTAGGGTACAACTAGCAAAGCAAACTACTTACATATTCATATCAAATGAACAGAGTTAAAATTGTACACTGTAACTAATTATTTCATGTAAGATCACAATCAGTTGTTATGGATCACTACTTTGTTAGGCATCACTAGTAAAAAAACAGGGCATGGGTGACGGGGTAATCCATCACCAATGTCTTGAAATCCGTTACCAATGAACATTAGTGACGGGATTGGGTCGGTCACCAATAAATCAGTCACCAATGTTCATTGGTGACAGGTTGGTCCATCACCAATGAACATTGGCGACGGGAAAGTATTGGCGACGGGGCACGATTAGCGATGGACGACGTCCATCGCCATTGACCATTAGCGACTAATGAAGTCCGTCGCTTTTGCTCATGGGCGACAGACAAAAGTTCGTCGCCAATATACATTGGCGACAGGTTAGCCCATCACTAACTCTTATTAGCGACGAAAACCCTTAGCCAATACAAATCAGTGACTGGCTACCCTGTCACCAATGTATATATACCCTAAAAAAATATTTTTATTTCTGGCAGCCCCTATATGGGAATACACATATAAGAACCTGTAAAAATATCCATACACCAATCCAATCATAATATCCAACAATACATATCCAACAATCAACCACAGTACATATTCACATTCAAAATATTCATCCACCAATCCGACCACATTATCCAACAATATTCATCCAATAATCCAACCACAGTAAATCTCCATAATCAAACAATATTCATATATCCATCCACAAAGCAATAAAATCACAAATATAATACATATAGATAAAATCCAAAAGTCATAACATGTCTAACACAATCCAAAAGTATATAAATGTAAGAACAAGTCTAACTCACTCCTCTTCATTGTCTTTGTCTTCATCCCTATCATTGGCGGTGGCTGCATCAGAACGCCATATCATGCTACTGCTCCCTACGGGAGTACCTCCTCTAGTCTAAAAAGAATGCAAGTCTCAAAAAAAAAACATGAGAATATGTTTTAAAAAATTCGTAATAAATATATGTATGTTATGTCATATATACCTCTCCACCACCAATAACTCCATGCTCCGCAAAACATCAACTGAGTGATAGCAAGATGAAGGCAACTTAAATTTGCCATCAGCAACTTCTCGTGCTTGCAGATCATGTCGAATGTTCAATGCATTTAATTCTTGTTGAGCCCTTAAATCGTCCTTTGATTTCTTACCATCCTGTAGGAGTGTGGACAACAGGTTGTTGCGTATATTCTTTTCAATATGCATTAGTCTAAATTATGTCGAATTTTGAGCTTTTACTAAGAAGGGAGCTGAAAGAATATACTAAATTTTATCCATCCTGTCGGCAATTCCTCATCATGTGTGTCATCCAAACTCTTCACTTATCTCTTTCATTTTGGTGCCCTCTTCATGATGGAAATGCGTCTTGGAGCTAGAATATCCTCTCTTGTATATCGGTTCTTTCTTAACTTGAATTTAAGATATCCCTTAAATAATTTTACAATCTCATATTCTGTCATTATATGCGGCTCCCCACTTTTCTCTTCTTGGCCATCAAACTTATTCGCCCACTTTTTACCCTTGTATATATGTACATTTTGTAACCATCTTCTATTAAACCAATAACACATCTTTCGGCTATGTTGTAAATGAAAGCCTTCAAAGTTTGGACCACATACATGATAAACATATGTCCCTTTCGTAGACCAACCGGAGAGATTAGCATAAGCTAAAAAATCATTAATGGTCCACATAAGAATAGCACAAAATTAAACGACTCATAGGAAAATGCATCATCTGTTAGGACCCCTCATCCCAGAAATATTTTAACTCATCAAATAACGGCTCCATGAATACATCCATGTCGTTACCGGGTGAATGGTTGCCTAGTATCAACAATAAAATGATAATATACAGTTGCTTCATACAAAGTCCAGGTGGCAAATTATAAGGTATTAACACAATTGGCCAAGCAGACCAACCCAAACTCGTAATGCCAAACGGGTTGAATCTGTCACTAGATAGACCTAGTCTGACATTCCTACACTCTGTGGCAAACTAGAAAAAAGATTGATCCACATGCTCCCATGCCTCTGCATTAGCTGGATGTCTGAGTTTACCATCATCTACGCGTCCTTCCTTATGCCATCGCATATCTTTAGTTGTGCTTTGGTCATACACAACTGCTGTAACCTAGGCACCAAGAGAAAATATCGGAGCACCTTCGCTAGAATTTTCTTCTATTGCTTCACTGACTAGTCTGCCTTTCGTGTTGAAGTGCGCGTATTTTTTCTCCAACGAGACACTCTACACTTTGGACATTCCTCAAGTTTCTCGTTATCCTTATAATACAGGATACAATCGTTAGGACATGCATCGATTTTATTGTAATCTAAACTCAAAGTGCCAACAATATTATTCACATCATAACACTTTTTTTGTATGCTACTCTCTCCGTTTGGAATTACCTTGCATAGAAAATTAAGAAGTATTTAAAAATATTTTATCTGTCATTCCGCTGAGGGTTTTAATATGCATCAGTTGAAGAATAAACGACAATCTACTGTACTAGGTGCAGCCATCGTACAGATCCTTTTTATAATCTTCCAATAACTTCATTAAACTTTTAAAGCCCTGGTATCATGCACATCTTCGGCATTTTCGACACCTTCAGCATCTTCGAGAATTTCGGGAACCTCCAGTACTTCTGCAACTTCGGTAACTTTTACAAGTACCACAATATCATTGAACATTGTCTGTGTATGGTCTATCCTCATGTCTATATTTCCGTCATCTGGTTCAATATCTTCGCCTTCTCCATAAAATTTCTAATATTTGTACTTTTCATCAAATCTCGTCTTTCTAAGTGTTTTCATATAGCAACTCTATCCACCAAACCCCTATTTCTGGACATACTACATGGACAACATAGCAAAGCGTTCTCTAACTTCCTCGAATTTGCATACACATACTCAAGAAAGGCTTCCCATCCGTCTCGATATCGAGTGTCACCTCCCATTTTTTTCATAATAGGAATATCAATCCACGACTTATCATGAACTTCTATCATCTGTATGTTAGATACAATTATTAATTATTTTAATATCTCATAAATCGTCTTAAGTTTGATAGTCTTTATTATAGTTGATTTGAATAAATACTAAGTAGGTAAAATTACTCTTTTATAATGGTCATTGTCGTACTAAATTGTGCTAAACAGTCTGTAATAATCTTCATTGTCTTAATTTGAGCAAACACTAAGTTGGTCTAAAACTCTCTCGGCTGTCACATGAAGGCCTCTATCTCATTAAGAATATAGTAGTTGTTAATGTCAGTTATCACACAGGAGGGTTAAGAGTGGATTGTTTAGGGTGTTAGGGTTCCTCAATCTTCTTTAGACAATTGGTCTTTGAGCAGTGAATCTAGTATTGCACATGAACAACACGTGAGAGGATCGGAGTTGGGATCTCCGGTGGTTCCTCCGATGATCAAGTCAGTATTGAGCTTGAGTAGAGAAGAAGAGTGTGTATATGGTGTTTTTTAGCAAGAGATTACTTACCCTATGCAGCAGACAACCTCTTTCCTTTATAGCAGATCCAACGAGCAGATGCGCAATTTCGGTCGAGTCCAAGTAGGCAGCTCAGTTGGCAGCTACTCTACAGGTGTCGGCTGCAGAGAGGGATGAGTCACCTAGGTGTTTAATGTGATGGTGACGAGGTATGCATGGTGCTGATATAGGTCCAATGAGTCATAAAGATTTTTGGGGCTGGAGCAATGATGATTCTGATCATGCATTCAATGTGATGGTGATCAACTATCGGCGGGAGGTTCGAGGATAAACCGCCTTTCGACTCGTCTCTACGAGAGGGGTCGATAAATGACGCCTTTCATCTCGGTCTTGCGAGAGGGCCGATAAGTACCACCTTTTTATTCGGCCATCTGGGATTCGAAAGTTGTCGACCCGACCTTGTAGAGTGAAGAGAAGTAGGGTTGACTCAAATAGTGAGGTAGGACGCTTTTCGACTCGGCCCCATTTAGAAGGGATCGAGTGTTCATGCTACTTGAGTCATCCTGTCAAGGGCGAAGTCGATCTGATGTTTAGTTAATATGTGACACGTGTCGGCTCCTGTGGGAGGATTAGCACTTAGCCATTTCTATGGCATAATAGTAGTGTTTACATCTAACTTTGAATACTTTGTGCATTTTTATTTCTAGAAAATTTTGGCAGCACCTACCCGCTATTCTCTGAGTACACTGTGCATATGTTATTATGCTTATTGGTAATAGACCGAAATCGGTAAGTAATAGACCAAGACGCATAACAACATACGCTTATTGTACACGGAGAACAACGAGTACGTGCGATCGAAATATTTTAGAAACAAAAATGCACAAAGTATATAAAGTTAGATGTACACACTACTATATTCTTAACCCATCCGAACTGGACAGATCTAATAGTTACGTGCCAATTCTTTCTACTTATAATATAAAGTAACTATCCTTTTCGGTATATAATTTAATTCCATACCCAAATTTGATCGTCTATTTATATTATAAGTCCAAAAATTAATAGTAATTATTGGATGGGGATCTACGGCTAATGTTAACGTTTTTATTCACCTAAAATGGATATATATCACATTATTGTGTTATATATCACACTACTAGTTTTGTATATATATATATATATATATATATATATATATATATATATATATATATATATATATATATATATATATATATATATATATATATATATATATATTCACATATTTTAGTGTATCGGGGTTTGTGGTGTTATGTTTTCATTTATATTATGTGTAAAATTAATAAGGATAATTATTTGGAAAATTGCTATTATTATGGTATTAGTTAGGTGTATTACTATTTTCTTTTAAGGGTTAGGGTTAGGGTTAGGGTCAGGTTAATTACTATTTTCTTTTAAGGATCATGTTGTCATTAGGGTTAAAATTAGGGTAATCAAATTTAGGGCAATAATCGTTACACTATATTCAAATTATAACATCATTAATTGAATAAATAATCTAAAAAATTCAAAAAATTCAAAAAAAAAAAGAAAATTACCTCTTTTCAAGATTGGGAAGGAGGAGAGGCAGTGGCGTTGGCTGTCTAGGGTTTCAATTTGGTGACGGGGTTCGGCGTCCATCGCTGATACCCCCATCACCATTGAGCTGTTTTTACTAGTGCATGATGCATTTATATATGAATCACTCAGCAATTTCCAAATATGTTGTAAGCTATTGTCTCACTATTTATCGAAGTTCAATTAGAAGGTTATTCAATAGAAATTCAATATAATTTTGATATTTAACAAATTGAACATAAACATACACATATTCAATTCATTTCTTTTTCAAATATTTATTTATACATTTAATCTTTTATATTTATATACATATTCTTCATGTACGAACCATTAGATTTGGATATGTTAATAATTAATGTTCAAATTTTGATATAGATTTACCATTCAAAATGCATCATACTGATTAATTTATCCCTCCACTTAAAACTAACATATGGACAGAATTTCTATTTCACCCCATTTCTTTTCCATTCGTAAATTTTTTCCTTCCATTTTGCTCTTTCAGAATATTAAAGTTTCTTTTATTACATTGAGATTCTGAAATTGTGGTGGGAATTGAAGGTTAAAAAGTCAAGTATACACTGTAAAATCAAAATTTACCTGGCTAGTTCATCAGAAAAGTTATTAAGGACCTCTACCAAGTCAGCGTCTCAAAGAGATCACCAACAATGCATTTGTGTACCTTCTGTGGTTAGAAACTGACAATTTGGTTGTGATGCTTAGATTAGAATCTATCATTTTTTTCAAGGCCAATTGCATCCAGAAAATTAGATAACAGCAAGTCAAGATAAAAATTTGTTATTTTAAACTTAAGGGTACTTGCATTATCTTGTGTTATCTTCTACAATCAATGGAGGGTCTTGATATGTTGATCAAATATTATTTAAGTTTTTAATGTTTGAAAATCATCAGTGGAGGTTCTCATCGTTACCTTTGTTATCAACCTATATTATTTTTGTAAACTTCCATTAAATCTTGTTAATATGACATGACAGAGCAAACTTATAATTTCACTAATATTTTACTGACAAGACATAGTGATAGTGACATGTCATCACAAATTTAAACTTTCACTAGTTTTTTTGCTGGTGTGGCAGTGCCAGATCACCTCTATGTCAGCAAGATTTACCGGGAATTTGTAACAAAGACTAAGATGATGACGAAGGCAATGTTAGTGACCTCCCGCCGACGACTTTTAAATAGTAAGCATCCAGATGATATTTCACCAATACACTAGGGACCTTCACCGAATATTTTTATAATATTATCTTAGTAGACTTTCCGGCACACATCTATAGAGAGAGAATCATTATGGACAGGTTACACGCACCAGTCTTGACCCTAAATTTTGTTAGATATAATATCTACGTATTCTAGCCAGTGAAAGAGATTGAGAGAGAAAGGACATCATTATCGATAGATTACACGCTTCCATCATGACCCTAAGCTTAATTTGTTAGATATGATCTCTACGTATCATAATTAGTGCTGATTTTGACCATTGTAGACTCAAACAAATGCGTAAGGCACTTTAAATTGACGTATCAGACAAAAAACTAATAGACTGAGAAGATGTCAGTAATATAAAGCAACAAACAGATAATGAAATATGAACCTATTTCACGTCTATTCGATTATTCTTATTATTATTATTTAAAACACATCTATTCAGTTTAATATGTGATTTTTGTCTAAGAAAAAAAATATGAAAGGTGATGTTGATTTGCATTAAGAAACATTTAGATGGATGTGGTAAAATATGTTTTGGAGGAGCATGACTCAATGAGTTAATTGTTTTGTGTCAGTTGGGTCAAAGTATATTAACCTAATCTGTATTTGGTTACGAAGTCAGATTAAAAATTTAATCAACATCTAAAAATTAATGTTCTATCAAAAAAACATCTAAAAATTAATGATTTATTTTTTGGCAAGTACGATTTGAAAAGGAGAAGTAATTAAACCAGCCTTCTAGCTAGGGAATTTCTCTACTTTCCGTGACAATTAATTATTTATCTTTTTGAGAAAAATCATGACAATGATTCTAAAAATTTCAATTCCACTTGAAAGGTTGGCTTGGGAATCAAAACCTTGGTATTAATCATGTTATCACTTATGAAACTTATTTTACTTTTTGTTCCATTTAATTCCAAACAAATATTTTTAGCTCAACACGCCAGCAAACAAGATTATGATATGTTGGACTTTCAAGTAATTCTAGCAAAGGAAAAAGGAAAATCTCCATCAACAATTGATGGCTCATCCATGCACGATGGAAAGTGAACTTGAAGCAACTCCAATATTTAGGGACATGATAATGCATGTCCCTACCAAATTCACCAACTTACATCAACATTACAATATTGTCACGCATCGATAAAATTCAACGGTCCTGATTCACTGATGATCTTTGGTGTGCCTTCAACACTTCAGTGTACTCATCTCATGAGTATATATGCCGAATAAGGCAACTAGGTAACCCACTGGACAAAAAGGGCAGCGCTGTAAAGTAAATGATTGCCATTATGAAAATGACGCTTTTCGTTATCTCAGGGGGCATCCTTAGCTTAGTCATTAGGCGCATGATTATATGCAGACACAACTTAGATATGGCTAAAATTGCAAAAATGGATTACAAATTAGCATCACACTTCTATGCTACTAACTAGCATGATGTTATATATATACGAGCCATTTATGGAGAGGGCGGGGAGATGGTTTGGAGATTTTAATTGCTCTCTTTAATTGAAACTCGAAACATGACGTATGCAACGAAATGTTATAATAAGATTTGTATTCAGAAAATGGTTTCATACTCCAAATTTGAAACTGCGCGCTAATACCAACTCCGTAAGGTATTTGTTTTATATGTATAATAAATACCATATTTCTCATGCTTCACTGAATGTATGCTATTTTTAGTGAAATCCTACTATTTGCAATGAAAATCTATTCATAACA
This sequence comes from Asparagus setaceus, assembly GCA_012295165.1. Taxonomy (NCBI): domain Eukaryota; kingdom Viridiplantae; phylum Streptophyta; class Magnoliopsida; order Asparagales; family Asparagaceae; genus Asparagus; species Asparagus setaceus. Next base: position 3,385,819 of record CM022709.1, on the reverse strand, counting down.
TTGATTTATATTCTAATATTAGTATGATTTATTTATACGGTCTTCTTCGAAATGGCTTTTCTATATGAAATCTCACCTCTTATATATCATTTTAAAACTTTTCCTAGTAAAAATATGCTAATTATTTATCACTAGGATGTTCTTCGTTGTAAAATATCGCATGTATGTTCCTTGATAATATTCATTTTAAATTACCTAGTAGCAAAAATGGTGTACATACATCTAAAATATTCTTTTTAGAAACTATGGGGTACAGATTAAGCAAACGAGTTACCGCGAGGACCACAAGATTTTGGCTCAGCTTTCGAAACTGAACAGAAAGACGACGATCGCTCCTACACGAAGACACCGTGACGTTTGAATAGAATCGAAAACTTGGGACACGTGGCGATCATTTATTGGAACTGTAAATGACGGCTGTAGAGCGGCGCGGGAGGCATGTGACCGTGTCACAGTGTCACACTCGCTGTCAGCGACTTCTCTGAGCACTTGCAACGTAGTTTTGGATTTTTGCATATGAACCCTTATTAATATTTAGTTTATAGCATTTTCAATTAGTAGATATTAACCTGCGTTTTTTTGTATTTTAATGAGCACGTTTAATATATTAGTGAAATGTATTCTCAACGCCAAAGTTAATGAACTAATGTAGATATAAGATATTTTATTGCACTCCTCTACAGGTCAATGCTATTCTTAAATTCCCTGAATTTGAGATGGAGATGCAAAATCTAAGATCTTTGGAGAATCAATAATTTATTACTATTAGAACTGAGATCCATGCATAAAAAAGACAAGGGCCAAAGAATGATACGACATCACCTATATTTAACAACTAATAAACTTAAATTATGAATATGTGATGTAATTAAGAAATAGGACGCAAACATACATTAATCATAGAAGCACAGCAATTGATGTTCAAAGACTACAAAACTTATTTAAAATAAAAATAGAACTTACATTCCATATATACATGTACATACAAATCCATTCATTCATATAATAATAATAATACAAAATTACACAATACTATCAGTTAGATTTTCTAGTACTGAAAAGTTAAACAACATAAAAATATCGTGTATACTAATGTATCAACTTTCTAATAGTGCAATTGTATTTATCATCCTTAGCACAAAAACTACAAAGTACTACTAATAAGAATATGAATCATATCAGAACATCTTATATGCAAGATATGACTTACCTTTCAATTATTATTGCTCTTATGTATGACTAAAAGACCTCGCAGCCTGCAGAGTTCTGATAATATTCCCACTCTGCTTATATATATATATAGTATAACTTACTTTTTTTCGGTACTTTTAACCATTATATGCTCATTGTTAAAGTGCAATTTGACCGACTTCATTCCAAAACTTGTTAATTACTAGAAAATAGATGGTCAATTGTCCTTTATTTTGAAACGAGAAAATGTTGAAAGGAAATAATAAGGCTAAATATCATAAAACCCCCCTAAACTTTGGATGATTATCAGAAAAATCCCTTAACTCTGAAAATATTAAAACCCCCTTAAGTTTAGGGCTTATCAGAAAACCCCCCTTCATTTTGAGATTTTATCAGAAGATCCCCCTAATTTAAGGGGGTTTTCTGATAAAATCTCAAAGTTAAAGGGTTTTTTTGATAAAATCTAAAAGTTAAAGGGTTTTTTTTTGATAATCCCAATACTTAAGGGGTTTTTTTTGGTATTTTGAAAGTTAAGGGGGGTTTACCGATAATTGTCCAAAGTTAAGGGGTTTTTTTTGATATTTAGCCAAATAATAATACATCACTAACTCACAGCTTTTATAACAGTGAGTTAGCTAAAAATAAATAAATGAAGCCCATATATGGGGGAAAAAAAAATCACACCACTCACTTTCAACAAGTAGCGATTTATCTGGTTCCCACCGGAATCGGTACCGCACAATTGCACACGGTAATTAATTGGGTTGCTGACATCTTTGGTGCATGACACCAATAACATCAAACTCCTGAGTCCTCTCTCTCTCTCTCTCTGCCCCCTCTCTTTCTCTAATGGCAGAGAAAAAACGCAGAGAATAAAAAAAGAGAGAGGAGAGAGAGAGAAAAGGGAGCTTTCTGCAATCGCTCGAAATCTTCGCTTCAAAGGCAAGGAAAAAAAAAAAATCATCAAAAAGCCCCAAAAAGAAACCCTAGAAATCCACACAATCCTCGCCCAAATCACCCGTACATTTTAACGGAAACATCATTCTAATGTCGCTCTGATCCGCTCCCTTTTCAATCAAATCCATGGCGTCGAGATCAGCGCCTAGGCCGAAGAAATCCTCGCCGTTGATCTCCTCCAGATCTCTCAACTCGCCGTCGTCGTCGACGACCTCGTCGTCTCGACTCATTCCCGAAGCTTCCATGGACGGCCAGAGCTCGCCGGCGTCGTCGTCGGCACGAAGCAAGCCGCAGTTCTTCTTCGACGAGAGCGCGAATTTTGATGCGGAGGGATCGAAGGAGAACGTGACCGTTACCGTCAGATTCCGGCCGCTGAGGTATTTGATTCGATGTTTTTTGGGATAATTTTGAAATGCGCGTTGTTTTGTTGATTTGTTTAATTTTTCGATTGAATAGTCAGCGAGAGATTCGTCAAGGGGAGGAGATTGCTTGGTACGCTGATGGGGATACGCTCGTGAGGAGCGAGCACAATCCATTGGTGGCGTATGCATACGGTGAGTGTCAATGTGTTTCACTGAGATTATTTTTGATGAATTTTACACTACTTTTGTAGTAACTAATGTTGCATGAAGCGCAGCATTCTTTGAGGACTTGAGAATTACTAGAATTTGCATAACGTTTAATTTAGCTTCGGAAGATTTAAGTCATATTCATTGGCAATACAAAAATTCAGACATAATTTCAGCTAAATAAGCGCGTCAGGAGTATCTGTGGTTGCATGTTAGATTATGCATGTATCTTGTGAAGAGGTAATTTGAAGCTTTATCAAAGTTGTTGACCGGGTTGGTTGTTTATACTTCGGTCCTTGTATAGTTGTATCAATGTTTCTGCATTTTGGACACTCTTTCTCTGGACATCGTTCTTCCTTGGGCACTTGGAAAAGTGCCGGAGATTTATTGAATAGACATTAAGGACACTTTGGGTTGGATGTACTTTGAGTTACCATTTTCTCGTATCAGTATCATGATATCACTTTGTCCGTGCTGATTCTGACATTACCAGTGCTCTGCTTATCACAGCTAGGCACATTGCAAAGAATTTCGCTCATTTAAAATGTTACAGGTTCGTCAACTAAAGTTTTTATGCAGCTCCATTGGATTTTCTAGAAGTCTAAAAATTAACTATCCCCATGGTCACTGCATTGTTGTCATGCAGCTTCTTAGTAGAGATTATGATTTTGTACTGTGTGGTAAGTAATTACTAATCTTCTTATTAACTCAACATGTTACTGATTTATTGCATCCTTAAGTCGTCCCGCTCAGATAAAAATATTCATGCTACTCAGTGTCTGGTATGGGTATGGCTTCATAGAAACACCTGTGCTACATAAGCAGCAATGTACAAGCAAAAATTCAATAAACAGACAAATTAAATATGTGATGTGAATTCTAATATTGACTTTGTCTAATGTACGAATACCAATAGATATTTGATTTCTCTTCAATTTTCTTCTCATTTGAAATGAATAACTATGAAACTATTTGATAATTACTTGATTAAATGCCAACCTGCTGAATGGTGATTGACACCAAGACACAGTTGAACTTCTTTTTGAGGGCAATAAGGGATCACTACAAATTACATGCGGCAGGTGAGTTAGTTTATTAGCATCATCATCCAGTTTGGTAAGAATATTTTCTGTAACTCTGATATTCAAGGACGAATCCCTCATAGGGTACATCAAAGCACCAAAGGGTCATTTACTCTTAGGATATAGCTTTCAGGGTTCCAGATGATGATCCTTTTGTGATAAGCAAGGCATTGCATTTAAAAGCAATAAAACTGAAAGCTCTAAGGCAGGCTTTTCAACCAAAGAAATGGAATTCTGATATATGATGAGGCAAAAGGAAAATGCTAAAAGAAAGATAGGCAATCTCTTATGAGCAGTGATTTCAGTATTCTTCTCCAAAAAAAAAAAAAAAGAACTTAAGCATTAACATGTACATAAATTCAAAACTAGTTTCCTAAAGAAATTAATTCTCAACTACAGGAGACACAAATTTTCAATTTCTGTGGAAATAAATAAGCTTGAAAAATAAATCATGGAACATCTAATTGTTAAGTATTAAGATTAGAAGATTTATAAATTATAAAGACGTTGGGGGCACAGAGTAGGGTTGTTGATGTATAGAAGCATTTGAAAAGGAACTAACATCTGAAAATTGGAACGTGATTAGAAAGTCTTACAAATATGTTTATCTTATATCACTCCCATTTTAATATTATTCTTGGTTAATGCCAGTTATATATGGTCCAATATCTGCAAGGAATTGCAACAGCTACCAGGCAGTCAATAACAACTTACACAAATACGTTAAAGACGAATCACCTTCTCAGGATGTAGAGAAACTTCTCTTCTTCCTATTTATTAAGGATCTAGAATTTATGGCAAAACTTATGCAATGCACTCATTCATGGCTACATCTGGCACCAGATTTTAAAATGAAGTATAAATAAACAAGTCTTTACTTTATAACGATGCAGTACAAGTTGGTAATCTGATTTCCTCCACTATACTTCTTCCACCAGGAACATGTGCACTGTTTGTTCTTTGGCTTGTATGATGCTTCAAAAGTAAATGCTTTGTAATAAACCCCCCTAATCTATATTCTTTACTGAACTCAATTTCAAAGAATTGTGGTGGATAACTTCCTGGTTGCGTGCGCTTAAACCACAGAGCCAAGAGTATTGCTTTTCTGAACCAGCAGCTTGGGCAGTGGGCTTTGCAGAATGGCCCTCTCTTGGCTATATTTTCTCTAGTTAAGAAGGAAAAATTTAGAGAGAGTTGACATCATGCTTGTCGGTCAAATTAGTAAAATTTTGTTTTACCCCTTTGAATATAGAGTTAACCTTCATAACCTATCCTTTTTAATAAAATTCTATGATGTCAATGATGATGATGATGCTTCCTTCTATGTTATAAAGATTTTGTTTGCAGTCTCAGACTTTACCGGATTGGCATTTTCTTCAAGTGGCATTAGCTTCCAAATTCTGTAGTATATAATCATACGTTTTGTTTTAACGCAATGTTGATCACTGCCGCAGAATCCAGAAGTAGTGTTCTATGTTTTCCAAACTAAACTATAATGTTTAATGTGTTTACCATTCTTTTCATTGATATATATGTGTATTTTTTGGAACATATGCCCTCTTTTTACAGTCTTTTCCATGTAAATCATAAATAGGTAAGAGAATGCTGGTTATATGAAAATGTTTATTAATACGTGACCACTTCAGATCGAGTTTTTGGACCTACAACGACCACTCATCACGTGTATGATGTTGCTGCTCAGCATGTTGTCAGTGGTGCTATGGAAGGTGTAAATGGTAAGTAGATCTGATTGTATTTAAACTCGAAGTTGTACCAGTCAATTTTCTCCAAAATGAACTACCTATAGTGTATGGATATGTTAGAAATTGGGGACTTATGATTCTTCATTCAGTTTACTTTGGTTGATTTTTGCCAAACTTATATGTATTGACAAATATTCAATTGATGCATGGAAAAAAAGTTAAAAACATTTATTTTTGTTTTAGAGTTGTTTGTGTTGTAGATCACATCTAGTTTTGTGGATCTTCAATTTGGACAGTTGATTATGTAATTTAGAGTTAATGTCTCTGCATCCATGATGCTTGTGAAAGTGGCCGGGCTCAACTCTCTTTGGACACACACTCGCATGCTCTTTTGCTGCACACACAAACATTTAGAATATTAGTGGGGGTTGTGATGGTGGGGATTTAGTACTGCTTCACTGTTTAATATCTTAAATGTATTACTTTTGAACATCTATAGTAAGGATTTTAAGAGAAAGAAGCAATATCCTGCTTAATATCTCCATCCTGATTAGGCATATTCAATTAAAAGTTCCTCCTAGAATTAGTGATTCTTGAAAACCACTTCCGTGGTTCACTTAAATATATCATGCAAGACAAATATGCGATTATAAAGTGCTTCGATTATAAAGTGCTTCGTATTCTTGCGATATCAATTAGTCTAAAGTTACCCATTGATATGCTGGAATAATTTTGATATCACAATGAACCGTGGTCGGTAGTGTGTGACTTATGGCCTGATTTTATCCAGGAATCTATAGGATTGTTTTAGGGATCTACACAGTATGAGAAGGTTTACACTTTGTTCTCCTTATTAGTCAAAGGTAGATTATGACAAGAAGGGTAAATAATATTGATTGTTGGAGATATATATTTATTTTCTCTTTACTGTAGAAGAGTTCAGAGTATGATATAAAATTAGCAATGTAGGAATAAAATATCAATACAATGACCTGCAAGAAATAAATACACGTAAATAACTATTTTATTAGTAAATGTCTTATGGTCATGTGGTATTTTCCCCTTGATTTACCAAATAACATGTTCTTTATGTTTTCCAGGAACAATTTTTGCTTATGGAGTAACGAGTAGTGGCAAGACCCACACAATGCATGTGAGTCTTTAACTTTTCAACATACAGTTTTCTATATGCTCGTTCTCGAAAATAAGCATAGTTTGTTGTAGCACTTGACCGTATGAAGTTCTATAATTCATGATTGTACTTCATTGTTTCGGTCCATATTTAGCTTTGGTTATGATGAAACATTAACCGATTGCTTGATTAAAGAAGTTGAAAGTTCTAGACCACGTTAGGCGGCGCCTCAGTTTATTGAGTGAAACTTCAAATTATGACTTAATCTTGCTCTCTGCTAAAACTTTACATAGAGCAAAGATGTTTGGTATATTTAGCTGACTAGATGCATTTAGAGGAGAACCTCTTACTGCCGATAATTGTAACATAAGGCTAAGATGATAAGCTAATTTATCAGTTGGGAGCAGAATGTTTTTGACATGCAATAAAAAGCGCCGGAGTGGTCAAAATTTATTACAAGGAGCGGTTGGGAGAATCATGGATTTAAGTAAATAAACCTATTTTATCAGCTAAAAAAATCCAAATTGAAGGGTGAAAATTTTAAAAGACATGTGAGAGAAAGTGACATTAGTTTACCAACCAAAACAAGACGAACATTCTACAGTCCTGTTATGATGTTTTACATGACCTTATATTCTTGATATTCAGTGGATATTGTCCGGAGATAATAATAAAATCTAGTTGACTAAATTGCCAAGGGCTTCTATTCAAAATTTGAAGCTAAACAGGCTTTTGGTTGCCAATTTTGAAGTAACTTCTTAATATAAAAATGTTCAACATGCAATCTAGATACCTTAGTTCTAATGTTACCTTTCCAATTATGTCATGCATTTTTTTAGCTCTGTAAAACTTATGTCGAATATAAACTTCAGAGACACGGCTTCTCAGTCTCCTTGAGTTGATAAAAGAAGGTAAGCAAATTATGGTCGTCGCACAGTTGATTGGATAAGTCATATGATGGTTTTTCCAAAGGTAGCCTCTGTTCAAGATTACCTTGTCTTTACCTACTGGCCAACAGAAACCTTATTGATCTTGTAGTCGAACTTGGAGGAGTGAAGTGAGCACCTTTCCTGCTTTTCCAGGACTATCCTTTGATTTTTTGTGGCCTTTGATTGTCTCCATTCTTGTCCTTGCTCTTATATTCTTTTTGAGTTCTTGGTGGTAGGTAGTGGTAAAGTAAGACTTGATACCTTGCTTTTTTTTTTTAAATTGAAGTGTAGAAGTTATTTAATTTGGTTAAACCTGGAAGTCTTCTGGCACATCTTTAGTCCTATAGTTTATAGCTTATGCATGCTTACCACTCAAACCTGTTTTCCCTACATTCTCAGGCTTTCTATACAAGAGCTAATGTAATCAATCATCCGTGTACTTGTGATCTGTCTCATGGTGCTTAGTTGACGTGTCCTGGAGTTTCAACATGAATCATATTCTCAAGATTTTCTGATGCCTTGAGTCATAATGCTAGAAGCATTGATGTTGTTAATAGACATGTTTTAGAACACTGTGCATAAATCGTGGCCATAACATAAATATAACTCCTGTTTTGCTAATTAAGCCAGCATTGCTCTGGATGAAGAAAGAGCCATGGTTGTAGCATAGTTCAGCCACATACCGATACTTCTCTTTGTTCTAGGATTCTTATAACTCCTCTTCAGCCTACTTATGGTAACTTATGTCTATCATGTAAGAAGGAACGACTGTTTTACAATGTTTTTAGTCAATAAATGAGATACTTTCCCTTTCCCTACCAATGCTTTTGTTGTCTCAATTTAGCTCTATCTAGAGCTTTTAATAATTTCTAGTTGAATAATTATACAACACTGTTCCAATAAAATTGCTTAATTTTCACGAGGGTGCACTTTAATCTTTTAGAAATTTGTTTACGTTCTTATTAGTATTTAATCATATTACGGACCTGAAATTGGAATATAGACATCTTCTTGTGCAGTTTATCTCGAATGTTCACCTTACTTTCTTTATATGTATCAAGTATTTGTCTGGGTAACATCATATGAATACAAGGTAAACTAGATAATGTTCTTTTTTTTACGGTGGCTGAATTGCAGGGAGATCAAAGGTCGCCTGGGATTATACCGTTAGCTGTAAAGGATGCATTTAGTATCATACAGGAGGTACTGGAATAGGATCTCTACTGCTGTGTATTTGCTTCAATATTATGAATGTACCAACTCCTCAAACAACTGATCCAGTATATGTTAATTCTTTTTGTTCTAGACTCCAAGCCGCGAGTTTCTCCTTCGTGTCTCATATTTGGAAATATATAATGAGGTTTGTAACTTTGTATTTACTTTTGGTTGTGTTTCGTTGTTTCTAATCGTTATAATAGTATAACAGTTTTGAGTTTCAGATGCTTTGTATATATGGAATCAGATCTGTTGGTTGAATACTCGATAATAGCTGGCACTGTTTTTATGTTATCCAAATATGTTATAAATTGCCTTTGAAGCCACGTATACCTTTTGTATCTTCCAACTTGTTAAATAGGTATAACTTGCATAAATGACCTTATTTGGTAAACTTTTCTTTTGTTGCTTCCATTCGAAACAATCTTCCTGTGTGAAGATTCTTATATAAAGACCCCAGGGCAGAACCATATAGTAGGAATAGTATTGCAAGAAGAAAATTGGCTTTCCAGAGGGAAAGCATTGTGCATCCTCCTCACATGTGAGAAATGAACCTTGTGGGTTCCATGGACAGAACACTCTAGTAGCAAGATGGAAACAGAGAAGACTTTGGTTCATATGCTTCCCACCCACATAGTCCTATTAATGTAAATAGAGAAGTACATAAGGAAAGCTTGGCCTCACTATGTAAAATATGCACATGGAAAGAAGATAAGGAATTGGTAGCAAGTAAGCAAATTGATGACTCTTTCCCTGAGAACCACTGGTTACATTTCAAACATCGCTATAAATCTAGATTATGATGTTCTCATCTGGAGTAGTAAGAGCAAATCACCCTGAAGTGTCAGTTTCAACCAAATTACTCAGTATCTCCAATCTTCTTTAAGGGGTAACTTTTAAGGTGGCAACTACTGTGTCCTTTTTAACTTTCTGATATAGATTCAATTTGGTCCACGTTCTAGTTGATCATATTCTAGTTCCTAACACTTATCTAACCAGCACTCATCCATCTCTTTTTATCTTGTCCTAGCGAGTGAAGTTATTCTTTCTGATCTTATCTTAAAGACGGACGCCACTGCCAACTTATAAGTCCATTTTTTTGTTACCATACCTTTACCAAGTTGCTTCTGTTCTCAGCTAAGTTTGTCATGTGTAAATGTACATACATTACTGCAATCCAAAGTTCAGTTGATTCTTAAGCCTCTCTAGATCTGTGGGCTAAACCTTGATTAACATTGAGACGACATTGCTAGTAAATGAAGAGGCATAGATAACTATTATTTCGCTTGTTGAGGGCAAGGACCAATACTTCGATACATAAGACAACTTATTGGAATTTATCGAGTGCACCAGTCACATGCCAAAATTTTCATGAAGCCTTGCGCTACATAGTGACTTCATTTCATGTGACATTATTAATGATTATTATATGAATACCTGCAGCGCAGGTATGTGGTAGTTTATTAGATAAAGTGAAGGAATTAGTGCCTGCTATTAAAGTATTTCGGAGGTGGGTAAAAGGAGGTATATAGATTATATAGATGACCAAGCATCATTATTTCCATGCTTTGGTTGAGTACTTCAATCGATAAGAGGATCATGCTAAACAAGAAGAGGGAGGATGCTTATGGTAGTTGAAACATTAGATCCAGAGCATAAATTTTATATATTAAACTAAAGATCTCAATGCGTAATACTGAATTAGCTTCACAAGTTTAATAACTTTACTTAAAACATAGGTCAGAAGAGGCCTTCTATCATGCAAGTTTGTTTTGTAGGAAAGTGCAAAAGTTTCTAAAGGTGGAAGCAATGGTCATGGGGAGGATTATTATTGTTTTGGATTCTCATGTTTGGATTTTAAAATTTTAAACTAATTTCATATCTTCAGTTAGTATTTTCTACTTGGCATTGATCTCATATCACGTAAAATCAAGTTCGTTTTTATTAGTTACCATACTTTCGTTTCAATCTCCATGCCCTTTTTAATGAAATGGTTTACACCATAAAGTGCTTAATGAACTCTTTTATGTTCAGGTTGTTAATGACTTGCTGAATCCAGCAGGCCAGAATCTAAGAATTAGGGAAGATCTTCAGGTACCTAGCCTTCCATTTATTTCCAGTCATTCATATGAAAGTGGTTGTACTCCATAAAAGTATTTTTTGGCATATGAATTGGGGTCAAGGTTTTTATTTTATTTTAATTGGTGAACTTGCCTTTTCTGCTTGCAGGGAACCTTTGTAGAAGGAATTAAGGAGGAAGTTGTATTGTCCCCTGCTCATGCTTTGTCTCTGATAGCAGCTGGTGAAGGTGAGGCTTCTTAGGGAGTAAACCCAAGTCAGTTAACAAAAGGTTTATTGTTGGACGGCTTAAAATTTGATACTTTTGCATATTCATATTCTCGATCCTTTGAATGATTGCTCCTAAACGTGAAATATTGATATATGGTCTACTGTTTTTTTTTAATCTTTTGGGTTATAGTAAGGATAATTAGATGCATAGTTCAGAATATATATTTATCAGTTTGCATATGGTGAAAGTGAGGCTTCGTAAAGAGTAAACCCAAGTCAACAAATTGGTTATGTGAGACCTTTTGGTACTTTTGCATATTCGTATCCTTTGATCCTTTCAATGGTAGTTCCTAAACTTGAATTTTGATATATGATATGGTCAACTGTTTTTAATCTTTTGCTTGATAGTAAGAATAATTAGATGCATACTTGAGAATATATATTAATTTCACATAGGTTGGATCCTGTAATAACCACCTTTATGTGGTTATTTAGGCAATGATCAGATGGATCAATTTAAGTTGTTTTGAATATTGTATTTGCTCTTTTCTCAGCAGAACATCTTTGAACGGTTTTCAATTTTTTGCCAATGCCTTTTTTACACATAAAATACTACGACTTTATTTTATTATATTAGCTAATTTATTGCTGGTCAAACTTTCTGTTCTTCAATTATGACTTCTAACTGTCTCAAGAGTTTATCAGCTTGTGAAAGTGAAACAAGATTCAAATTGGTCCTCACTGCAGTGACTAGATAGGACTCAGTCTTGTATTTGTTTACGGCAATATAACTTTGGAAGCTGTATGCTTGTAAATCGGTAACAGCTTCACAGGAATACTCGAAATTTAAAGTCCTATCTTAATGTGCTACCCTTTGGTATCTTCTGGATATGGAAACAACAATGGCAGATGTAACTGCAAATATATACTTCCGTGTGCTGCTAAGAAACATGAGCATGGGCATGACAGGACACTCTGGCATACATCACATTCTAACATAGAGCATATAGAATGGCACTGGCATGGCAAAGTGTCTCTTTGAACGCATGCTTGAACATGAACACTGCTTGATGATGAAGTGTGAGCTACAGGCATGCTATAATTTGACACCGGTCTTATATCCTTCTAACCTTCTTTGTTTTTTGACCTTGTGGCAGAGCATAGACATGTTGGATCTAACAACTTCAATTTACTAAGCAGCAGAAGCCACACAATATTTACACTGGTACCTGTTAACTGCTTTATTGGAATTCATGCTTTAATGTATCGTAAATTGGTTCTCCATTAAGTTTGGCGTTATATCCAGTGTATAGCAATTACTTTATTATTTTATTTTCACTAAGTTGCTTCATTTGGAATTTTTCATCTCAACTTGTGTTCTTTTATTGCTTCGGTTTAAATTTCAATATATTCTGTTTTTTTAACTGACCTTATGCTTAACATTGAGATGCTAATTGATATGAAGGGAATTTTAATTGCAAGGAAACACCCATATTATAGCAATGGTCAATAGTGTAAAAATTAATCTTCAGCCCTGACTCTGGATTTATTCATCCCCACAGGGTGTGTGCCAGTTCCCAATTGTAGACAATTAGCTGAATTCAACCCCACCAAGCCTCAAAAAAAAAAAAGAAACAAAGGACTCTATTGTTCTCTTTCATCGTCTCTCCACCAACAAATTTTCTTGGATTGTTATAGGAAGCGGCATCATGGTAAATGAAATGAGAGAGCTCTGTTTGTTTACTTTTTGATTGTTACAAGTAAATTGAAATCAGAAGCACATGAAATCCCAAAGCGCCAATGATGATGGTTTCCCATGGTCCACTTTGACAAGGAAAAGGTTAGAGTAACAGTTACCGTTTAGGACATTTTTTTTTTGGAACAGAGGAGTGCAGCAAATCCAGCATTATTTATTTGCATGCATTCTTCTACAGTCCACCATCCGCCAATGCACAAAACAGATATGTACACATATGCTATTGATATCTGCTTTATTCCATACTTAAACATTCGACAGGACAAGTCAAAGACACATATTATGGATGTGTTAAATCCATACCAGGAGAACCGGTTTTATGTTTGACCTGGAGCAGATTGTACAACTTAACATTAATAACACGGTTATTTAACCAGAAGAAAACCTGACTTGATTCCATGTTTTTTTCTTTAATTTCTTAAGTCCAATATATTGAACCATACATGTGCTAAAGGATTGTTCTTGATGATTGAGTTTTAACTGGTAGAATATTTAAATATTTAGTTTTTACTCATATTTTTCTGTTTAATGTATTGGAACAGACAATAGAAAGTAGCCCCTGTGGTGAATATAGTGAAGGTGAAGCAGTTAACCTTTCCCAACTTGTAAGTCCAATACCCATAATGCTTTACTTTTGACTCTCTAATCACTTCTACCTGTGTTTTCTATGGCGAATGTGTTACTAACTTATACTGATAGTAATGCTGATTGCCATTTATGTACCACCGCCTCACATTTTCAGCATATGAAAGAATATCATACATTGATTTCTTATACCATTTTGCATCTACTTATATCTGCAGAACCTCATCGATCTGGCAGGTTCAGAGAGTTCAAGGGCTGAAACTACTGGTGTACGCAGGAAAGAAGGAGCCTACATCAACAAAAGCCTGTTAACTCTTGGAACGGTGAGGCCTTATAACTATACATTTAATGAATTTGTAATTTTCTTAAGAATGCAATCGATTAGTGTGATATTGTATGTTTCTGAACTTGTACAGTTCCCTTAACTTTGGAACACTTAGTGTTTGGTTGAGGAGTTTCTTTCACAAATCTTTTCAAAATTTTTCGTAACGCCACATAGCTTAAGAAGGATAGATTAAGATGGTAGGTGGAATACGAAATTGTTTTCTTAAATTATCCAAGATAATAATTTAGATCATTATTAGTTGAAAGAATTCTTTCTTCAAGGGGAAAATAATCTACACAATGATGTCCCGCTTGTGTGTTGGATAGCAGAGGGTGTCCTACTTATATAATGATAATTCAAAAAACCCTATGACCCCTCCTCTTTCTCCTCCTCCTATCCATAAAAAGTTCTATTGTGCACTACATTAAGAGTACATGTATTATTAGAAGTGGTGAATGATTCTATCATATTATTATCATATATCATAGGATGCTTTTTGTGTCCCAATTATCAATTGCCATCCTAAATATGCAGTTACTCTGGTTAGAGAGGCTTACGCCATCTTTTACTATCTAATATTGACAACCTTCTATCTGATGGGTATGAGAACATCCTTTGAAGAGTAACTGCCTGGGAATGTAGGACCTAAACCCAAGTGCTGTAAAACTCTTCAGCCTCTTTATTCTATAAGGAAAAACTGCACTTTAACCATCATCTTTTGACACTGCTGTCCGAAGTTGGTTATTGTCTTTCCCCCCAAATGGATACCTCTCCATAAAAATATGCGCATGCTCGTCAGTGGGATTGGTGGCGAGGGATGTTTAGATAAACAAATGAGATTTGTATAAACTTTTGTTCATCACAATACCGAAGGAAACCATACTGGCAACGTACTTATTCTTTACACTTAATTTCTTAATTCTCATTATACCTTCCTATTGCATTTTTAGTAGAATAGCTTGTGAATCTTGCTTATGATTATGAACTTGAAAATGAATTATATTGTAAAAAAATTATTGGTTATGTTTAGCATTTAGGAAGCAAAGTACCCAATGAAATCTTGAAACCTAACTGCCGACTAGTCGCCTAGGTGCTCGGCACTTGACTTTTGCACCTGCTTTTAAAACACAAAAACATACCTAAAACACATAATTTGATTTAAGGCTCCAATCCAAGGTTCAAACTTTAAAAGTCCAGTAGCTGAAACCTGACTATTTTGTTGTTCCAAATTATATTTTGCACTATACCCTTTTAACGGGATTAGCTGACAAGTAGTGGTTTGGCCAAATTTTTTGACATTTTGGTCTGTACCAAAATAGTGATGCTCGCTTAGGTTTAACCCATGTTTGAAGGGTGAGGGTTTGCTGAACTTTTCTCACCTTGAGACCTATGGTATGTTGGACATTTACCCCGACAAAGAATTGCCATGTCCATGTAACCCTAGTTTTCTCTTAGAAGTATCAAGTATGTATAATGAATTATGTTGTGCCCCATCTGACAAAAGCTAGTTATTCCACTGACCATTTTCCTAAATTAAGATTTTGATGATACATGGAGAATGAGCAGTAAATAGAATTACATGAGCCAAGTATACACTACATTTAAAAAAAAGTACATAGATGTTTCCTCGTTTTTGGATTTAGACAATTGACATGTCTGCTACCTTGTATTGAACAATTGAATTTTTCTTTCCTTTCCTCCACGTGCAAGTAAACGTTCACTTAGTTTGCATCTTTATATGGTACCCCTGCATCTCTTTGTTTGAATTAACATATTGGAATATTTTCCATACTAGTTGACGTAGTATACGAGTGAGCACTTCATTGAGTAGGCATCTTTCAAAACATTATATTTGGGATCAGTCTTAATATTTCTCTAGTTTTGTGCTGCTTTTAATGCCTTTGATTTGTTTCACCTGTCTGTTTATAAATTTCTTTTGATCATCTACTGTGAGTTTTCCCACTAGGTCAATTTCCTTTCGTTCACTGATCTAATTTAATGTAATTCCTTCAAATTTCAGGTTATTGCTAAACTGACTGATGGAAAAGCTACACATGTTCCATACAGGGATTCCAAATTAACCCGGCTCCTTCAATCCTCCTTGAGCGGTCAAGGCCGTGTTTCAGTATGTTTATTTCTTTCAAGTTGCAGGGGAAACTAAAGATAGTTTCTTTTTTAAAAATATTTTGACCCGCCTTAGTTGAAAATATTATTTGCTATGTTAATGAAGCTTTTTAATTCTTCACATGTGTTTATTCTTATGCAGCTCGTTTGCACAGTTACTCCTGCGTCAAGCAATTCGGAAGAAACACATAACACCTTAAAGTTTGCGCACCGTGCAAAACACATTGAGATTCAAGCATCCCAAAATAAGGTCCTTTTAACTTGATATCATATTCGTATGATTTTAATTGAAAATTTTCACCAAAAAGGAGTATATGTTTCTTAGTTACATTTCTTTGAAAGTTGAAACGATTTCTTGAATTTTAGCGGAAAATGTCCTGCAAAAGAGGAGACTGTACTATATTTTCATTTTATTTCTGGTTACATGCTTTTTTCATGAGGGAAGGTTGTCAATTTTCTTAGTAGACTGATTTGTGCAGATTATTGATGAAAGGTCCTTGATTAAGAAGTATCAAAATGAGATTCGCAGTTTGAAGGAAGAACTAGAACACCTAAAGCGGGGCATTTTGACTGTCAGTCCTCTGAAAGATATAGGAGGAGATGACATTGTCCTCTTAAAGCAAAAGGTAAGCATTATTTTTTCTTATTCTCGATTAGAAGTGTTAATTGTTTAAAATTTTCATATTCCATGTTTATCTATTTTGGTAATGAGTGGGCATTGTGAACATATCATTGTTGGTGCATAGACATTGAGCTCTGTAAACATTTCCCCATATAGATAACATTGACTGAGAAATGAGTCTTGTATTTTTGCCCCTAGACTCTTTCCATGGTGTTCTTTACAGTGGATGATTCTTGGATAGCTCCTCTTAACTTCCATCTTGTGGCATGTTTTTCCCCCCAATATGCAATAATGCTTGTGAAGCAGTCACAAAAAAACCATCAATATCCCTTCTTTCCTTGGTCAGATAAAGTGGCATTGTTCCATTAATGTGTTGCATTTTTTCCGATACAAGTTTGTGCATTTTAAAGAATTGATTTAGATGCGTTCTAAAGAATATATTTACATATGTTGGGTTATCTTTTATTTCACCAAGTTCGTAAGTATGGTAGAAATCTCCTCAGCTAACCTGTTACTTTAATTTGTAATCTATGATTACTGCCTGTAATTCTGACATGAGTATGTTGGCATCTGAAAAGCTTGAGGATGGCCACGTGAAGTTGCAGTCAAGACTAGAGCAAGAAGAAGAAGCTAAAGGTGCTTTGCTGGGAAGGATACAACGATTGACCAAATTAATCTTGGTGTCTACAAAAGCTACACAGTCCCCAAGATTTGCTCAACGCCCTGGTCCAAGGAGAAGGCATTCATTTGGTGAAGAGGAGGTTTTGCAATTTATAACTATCCATATAACATTTGAAGCATAACATTTCCTCAAATTGATACATAAATTTAATTTATCCAATTTATCTGAATTAATTCGAAAACTTTCTTATAATAAGAAATCTTGCAATTATGCAGCTTGCTTATCTCCCATATAGAAGACGTGATATGACATTGGATAGTGAACACAGCGATGTTTTTAGTCCAGTGGAAGGCTATGGTGAAACCATGGATGATGGTTGTAAAGAGGAGAAAAGGAACCGAAAGCATGGCCTGCTAAATTGGTTTAAGTTACGGGTAAATGTTTCCTGACGTCATAGTGACCATGGCATATTTTACACATATCACTTTAACTTAATTTTCTTTATTAAGTGCTTTCCACAGATTTGAATTAATTTCTTATGTTTCTGGAGGATATATTATGTACAAAGATCATTGAAAGAACTCATTTGATTTATGTTGATTAGTGGTTGACTGCATGGTGTTGATTACAGGCTTATGATTGTTAATCCCATTGTGTATATCCAGATAGCATTAAAGAATATAGTTAGAGATAAAGAGATCTGTGAAAACAAAGAGCTTCATGCATACTAGTTGTATAATGTTGACCCGTTAGAGGTAAAACTTTGCTGCTATTTTCATGATACGAAATTCATACAGAGTGTGAATTCTAGGCCATTGAAACAGAAAATTCATTCCATTCAAGTTAGTCCACATCATTTAAAGTGATTAAAATCAAATCCAAGATTTTAAGCTTCTCTTCTAGTGCATCAAGCAGCCACAAGATCAAAGGAAGAGATTAACAAGTTGTTTTAGATCTATGGTCTCCGATGTTTCTGTGCCAACAAAGTTCTTGTGCAAGAAGATATCAAAGTATTAAATCTGGATTTTCAATTGTATTCCCGAATTGTTGATATTAGAAAGTAGAAACATGCTACTTCTGGTTGTCTCATTCCTGATGCATATAGACAAAAGAACTTCAATATATTTAAATTTTTGTTATTGAGCACTTCAAATAAAGTTGTTCAAACTTAGTGGCAGTGGATTTTCTAACTGTTTGTTTGATCACGAATTTGAACGTGAAGGATTTGCTTCTATATCTTGTTAGCGGTTAAGCTGTACATATGTGTGCATGTGCAAATGCATTGGGACACCCCTATTAGCTCTTGTGTCTCATGTTCAGGTGATGCAGCTGTTATGATTACTATATTATTGACCAAACTCACTGGAAACATAAGGTGGTTATCTACACGGTCATACATCACCCAATTTAATTGGAAACACATCAATTGTAATTATCAAGGACACAAAGACAAGCTTGCTTATGGTCATAATATAAGAGGAGTTGACTTGCAAACTAGCTTTGTGCTTTTTATGGGAAATGTGACAGGATTGTATACATGCTGGTCTTGATTTAAAGCAGGTTAGTGCGACCACCTATTTCTGCCTTTTATAATTAGACACCAACACTGTGCTACTGTGAATTTGGCAATCCTACAAATTGCCATGACACGGATAATTTGACTCCTTGGATTTAGGATTTATTTCTTGTAGGCTTTTTGCCTGCCTTCTCTATATTCTAACTTTTTCCATCAAACACATCTCAGAGAAACACCTCATCCTCTCTATATTGTCATCTGTTAAAAAACTTTAGCAGCTTCTGTGGAAGCTAAGAGTCCAAAATAGAGCCATTGAACTCAGTTCCCATTATGAAGGTTCAACCTGAAACCACATCTAATCTTTTTCGTGCTATTTGCAAGTTATGATTTATAAGTACATCTTTAATTTTTTTATCTGTTTTCTTCTGTTTTTATATCTGTCCCATTCATATGCATCAAGTAAAACACTGAGAAGTAGCTACAAGATATATTTCAAGCAGGAAAAAGATTGAAGGTTCTCGTAAGAAAGTTTGATAATTTTGTGAAATATGTGTCCACTCTAAAACTCTCTTAAGGAACTTTGTAATTGAACGTTCGTATTGCTTTCAAATGATGTACCTTTAAATCCTATCATTTATGTAACTTTATGTTTTATGTTTCGTCAGAAACGAGAAAGCGGTTTGACAACTCTGACAAGTTCCGATGGCGATAAATCAAGTGGGACGAAATCATTAACAGCACCTTCAACTCCTCAAGCAGGGAGCACTAAATTTCCTACAGAGGCGAGAATTTCCAATTCCATAGATCCAGAGAATATTCATGTCCATTCTCTCTTGGATGTGGACCATGATGGAGAGCATCCAAGCAATCTTTCTCTCCAGGAAACACCTCTGGTATGAATATTTCTTGTATAATTCTATGCAGAGACAGATTTTGTGTTAATAACTTTTTTGTATGAAGATTTATGATCCACATCAAAACAGATAGATGCTAGAGCAAAAATCACTTTGCAGTCCAAATCTGAGTATTCTACAGATGAATAGAGTTATCATCAAAACATTACTTTTTTAGAATGTGGTGTAACTGAGGGAATCACTTTCAATCTCTTTAACTTAACTAGATCTTAGCCGGGGTTGTGACATGTTTTCTCAAATTAATATATTTATTTTGTAAATAAAGTCAACATTTTCACGGTAATATATTCCACATGACAAGTTTTTTTTTTTATGATTGACTATTTATTCTTTATCAATGGCAATGTGCGTTCTTTTCACTAATTGCCTAGCATAATTAGCCAATTTTCTTAGTGGTTTTAGCGTATAACTCTTCAGTTTTATTAAAAAGAACTACTTACACAAAGTATCCTTATGCAGCATGTCTCAGAAAGATGGGTCGATTTGGAAATATTCATGATGTACATATTATCAAAATGGGATAAGTAGGGTGTGCACAACACCTTATTCTTATGATTTAAAGTCCACATTTGTAGAGCCAGTATTATGGCCATTTGAAGATTAACTTCTGATTTTAGTGTTTTGGTGTGTGTGTGTGTGTAGGTGTGCACACTTTTGCGCGTGTGTTTGCTCTTATATTTATAAGGAATTGTATGTTTCACCCTATGTATCACAAACAGTTCTATCATGTCAGCAACCACCATATCGTGTTGGACACTGTATATCATGTGTATTTCTTTTACGACCATCTATATCACATAATTGTCCCAAAGAATGTTGCACGATCAAAAACTTTGATCCATCTTTTCCACGTAGGAACCTACAAGATTGCCTGTCGAACAAAGCCCAGCATCAGCAGTATTAGTGGTGCACTAAAGCGGGAAGTTATCTTGTTGCTGGTCAAGATTATGCCCATATAATCTTTAGTGCACAGTAGTTTACATTCTCTGGATGGAACTGTGGGAGCTAATAAGTCTGTTAAACATTAAAATTCTCTTTTTTTGTCATCTGTTCACCATCAAAGGAGATTGTTTGGCTGTTCTTGGTTTGAATGGAGTAATGAAGTGAAACATGTAACATCTCTCTTTTGCATGTTTATTTGAATTCCCCACACATAGTTGCTGTTTTGGTTTATCGTGTCATATCATTTTATAGTGAGTTATTTTTATGACTCTGATGCCAGACTAGCATGAAAACCATTGACCATGTTGATTTACTAAGAGAGCAAGTAAAGATTTTATCTGGAGAAGTAGCACTTCACTCAAGTGTTTTAAAGCGTCTTTCAGATGAGGCAGTGAATAGCCCTAACAAGGAACAAATTCAGGTAAATCTCTCAGCTCTTGAATCCTTTCCCATTAATGTCCTTTTTCTTTGATTCCGGCTCAATATTTTGGATTTGCAGTTGGACATTAGAAAGGTCAAAGATGAGATAAAGATGAAGAACCAACAGATAGCTTCTTTAGAGAAGCAGATGGCTGAGTCAATCTCATCTCAAAATGACATGGAAAAATTAGGACTTTCACCAGTAAGGCCTTGTTAATCTCGCAGACTCTTGCTTGTTGCTTTCAATATCACTGATCAGTATTGTTTTATTGCAGCCTTATGCCGAAATATTAGAACAATTGAATGAAAAATCATTCGAGCTCGAGGTATAAAGAAATTTCAAATATAGTATTTTATATGATTTCTTTGCTAAAACACCTATATCTATGATTACCAGGAATTGTTGTCTTGTATTTATTTTTACTAAAGATGATGAGTTCGTTTTATGCTTTGGATAAATTTTCTTCTAAATACCTATATTTGCCTTCTCGAAATTTATTTGAAATGTTAAAGTTCAAAGACAGTATTGTGTTATTGTGCCCAGGTCAAAACTGCAGATAATAGAGTCATCCAAGATCAACTGCAACAAAAGGTCAGAGCCAGTTTTTTTGCTTGTAATATTAGTACTAGTTAGTAGTTAATGCCTTGTACTGATACCGAAGTATCTTTGTCTTTCCCAGATATGTGAATGCAGAGAGTTACAGGAAACAATTACATCCCTCAATCTGCAGCTTGCACAGGCTCTAGATACAAAAAATTCCAGACTAGCAAATGCTGAACCACAGCATATGCAAGAAAACAAAGAAGGCGTATCATCACAAGATACTGAAGAATTGCTGCAACATGCACACATGGTGAGTCCTCTTGACGTCCAACATATATTTCTATAGTTTATTGTTATTTTCTATCCAGATGGTATCATCATTTGTCCAACATATATTTCTGTAGTTTATTGTTATTTTCTATCCAGATGATATCATCATTTGTTTTTCCTAGAAATGTAGTTTCTACATCTCATGTGTCGTTAATGATGTTTGTTTATGGCAATTTCAGCCATAGCTGCAGTAACTCAGGTTGAAAAATAGATTTAATTGTTGCAAGGCTTGTTGCTATGTGCAAAATTAATATTAGAGTAGCCAGTCTTTAGGTTGTCGTAGCCTTCATGTACTAGCATAGTTCTCATCTATATGTTCAATTGCACTTATCACCCTCAAGTCATATATTAGCACTTATCACTCCTGGGGTTGACGTTTGAGAGCAACTTGCTGTCAAGTTGGTGGCCAACCCAAGTGATAATAAATGCTAATAAATGAGTTGAGGGGGGCCTAATAAATGAGTTGAGGGGGGCCAAGTGCTACTAAAGGCATATATGAGGCAGCTATATGAAATTTACCCCTTTATAGATACAGTTGCACGCTATCAGAGGACAAGTCGCCAAATAACTGGTAGTGACTAATAACTGTAGTGTTTCACGTTAATGAAAACTATGAATAACAAATTATCGTAGTAGCTTGGGATTATGTGGTGCATTTATATTCTAGTGTTATCAGCACTCTATGTTGCATTGGTGTGGGTGTGGACACGGACACGGGTGTGGATATGGGACACCGGATATTTGTAAACTGTAGGACACGGGGACATGGCTATATATATATAAATATTGAAATTAATAATTTATATGAGAACAATATTGTTTTTCATTCACATATTATGAGAACTAAAATCCTATAACATTTTTATGTTTCTTTTATTGAGTAGACTATAAATTGAAAAACTGCTTGTTTTTGTATTAGATACCAAACTACCCTTTAAAATCATACTTATGAACAAGGTATGGCTGAAACAAACCCGAGGTGAGTCCAACGAGTTGCAGAAATCTGAGGTGAAGTGTAGGATATATGTCCAAGAAGTGTATCACGAGTGTTTTAAAGTAATACACGTATATATAATTGAGTACATGATCGTATAAATGTATGTATATATTTGAGAGGTGTCCAAAGAGTGTCGTATACAGACATGGTTATGAGAAATGCTGGATACGGATACAGGAGCCCATATGAAGTGTCCGGGTAACCTAGGTAGCACTGAAGCTATAGATGATGGAACTATATGAAATTTACCCCTTTATAGATACAGGTGCATGCTATCAGAGGACAAATTGCCAAATTACTGATAGTATGATGACTGATAACTGTACTTTTGCACGTTTATAAAAACTATGAATAACGAATTCTCTTAGTAGCTTGGCATTATGTGGCGCATTTATATTCTAGTGTTACCCATAGTAGCACAAGAAAGAAGCTGAAACTTCTCATATTGATAGCAGGCGAATGCATTAGCCCGTTGGGAAAACCAGATACAAGCTTCTATAGCTTCTGGTTCATGGTGTGTAACTAGTGTTATACATGTTGCGCAATCCTTGAGGATACCTCTTATGGATCTTAATTTGTAGTTGCAAATTAAGTTCCTTCAAGGCTTTTCGATCATCCCTACTATAGGAGGAAGATTTGAAAATTTACACTAAAATTAGGATTGCTTAGTCGGTATTGCAAAATACTTGGATGCTTGAATTACCACTGAGTGATGACACAACATTACATGCACAGTAGTCAATCAAAATTTTCTGAAAAGATTGCTTTTTAGTTGCTTGTAGGCTAAAGAAACAGATAAGTTCAGTTTCTTGGAGTAAATATGATGGAGAATGGGTGCGTGACTAGGACTTGGAAATTGATCTAGGCAAGCATGGTTCATGGTTATCTGATGAGACGTGTAGGATACATCTCATGACATGATTTTAGTCTTTTCCTCTTGGTAATGTCTTGTTGCGGTCTTGTTAGTGAAATGCTCACCTCTATCACGACGAAAGTTTAATGCTTGACCAAAGGCCTGCAAATATACTTTGATAAAGGTTTTAAGCATACATCCTCACTTCTTCATGATTGTTTTGCTTGAAATGCAGCATGGAGATTTGGTACAAGGTCGTCACAAAATTGTGAAGTCTTGTTTTCCTTTGGAACAGTGCTCCATAAGTTGACTTCTTATGATTAAAAAAAAAAAGGCTTAATGATGAATTTATGTAGTTCATATCTGTATACTGTCATAGATGCCTTTCTTTCATTTTCTTCAGTTACATACCCACATTGGAATTTTATCTTACAGGCATCTGAGATTGAAGAACTGAAGCTGAGAGTAGCTCAACTCACAGAATCAAAAAGCCAACTTGAGACCCGAAACCAGAAACTAATGGAGGAGAGCACATATGCCAAAGGGCTGGCTTCTGCTGCAGGTGTTGAGTTGAAAGCCCTATCAGAAGAAGTCACCAAGCTCATGAAAGACAACGAGAGGTTGGTTACAGAGTTGACATCGTTGAGAAATTCACAGAGAAGAACAAGCAACATACCGAAACCTAGTAGAAGAGACGGCCAAATTAAACGGCAAGAAACCAAGAGAGAAGTTGCAAGTTCTCACGAGAGAGAGTTGTTGCTTGAAGCTGCTCTCAGAGAGAAGGAGCAGAGAGAAGCTGAGCTACATAAAAAAGTCGAGGAGTCGAAACAGAAAGAAGCTTTCCTGGAGAATGAGCTAGCTAATATGTGGGTCCTTGTGGCAAAACTAAAGAAAAATTATGGAATTGAAGCTGAAAACTTGGACTCTAATTGATGCTAATGAGATTTTGAGCAAAAGACAACTTGAGAAATGGATGACGATTGAGTATGGATATTAATGGCCCCATGTTTGCGTAATTGTGCTTGGTTACAGTCATTAAGCTTTTGTGTATGTATGAGAAATCATTGTATATTGAACTTTGCACACCATTGTGAAATCAGGTTTCTTTTAATTGAGTTTATAAAATCAATTTTTTGGTTGGTTTGTTCGTTTCCATTTGTTTCTAAGGAAGTAGTTTGTGGTTATTGAATTTTAAGAGACTGAGAAAATTGCCTCTATGAACTGCTTCAAGCCTAATTAAATGATAAGATGCATCTATTATCATGAGAAGAGAGTAGTATTTCACTTTTCAGAATGGATTTTATTTGTGCTTTGATTGAATTGGAGATTATCTGATTATGGTTCTTTTTCAGAAAACAAAAGCAATGATCCAGACTTGGGATGTTTATTTCTTGAGGAAGATCTGTTCAAAAATATAAAATAAAAATAAAAATAAAATAAAATAAAAAATAAAATAAACAAAATAAAATAAAATAAAATAAATACAAAATCCACAATTTTCTGGACATATGTGCATTGCTTTTATCTTTTGTTTTCTATTTTATCTCTTCGAGCACAAATACTGCAATTCTATGCAGTGATGATGTTATGCAGGACTCATATAGGATTTATCAAGAAACTTCACGTCTGTTTCTTCAAATCTTCCTATTTTCTTCTGAAGTGAAACAAAACAATTAACATCCAGTACTTATGGATCTTTATAATTTTTCCCTGACAAAATGAGTACCTTTTTCACTTTTATTTACTACGGTTTACTTCCATATTCAGCTATGTATGATAATCCGACTATATGATTAATACAAATGATCTGGATAAGTTCTTCGTCTGAAGAAAAACGAAAAAAAAAAAAGATTAAATGATTAGTGTATGTCATCAATTCTGTTAGATGACTGCTGTAACTACAGTATATAGAACTGCTACAAATATTTTGTTTATGTAAATACAAACAAGCAACTCAGATCAGATCACATCTAGATTATCCGTTATATTATTCTAATCAAGGTTTTTTTTTTATTTTTTATTTATTAATAATAACTGACCTCTGGTGAACTAGCGACGGAAGTCCTTGCCTGCACGCGCCTTCACACGTCTCCTCACGTGGCTCATCAAACGAGATTATTAGAGAGTTCTTTCCTTTGTCACCATAAACAGAGCTTGCTGTAATGTCTGTGGATAACTCCGCAAAAACTTGAATTAACATGAAACAACAGTAAAGAATGATTAAGTAAATTATCTATATTGCCTGTTAGATTGGAATAATCTACTTCATTCATTGTTTTATATAAGTTTAAGGAAAAGATTGTATCCTAAAGAATTTCTCCTTAAAAAAATATTATCTGTTCACATATCAAACTTTTGCGGGATGTGATTCTTATTAAATAAATAAATAAAAAGAGCCCTAGCGTTTTACATCCAGCTAATGATTTCTTTTTTCATTTTCACCTTTTTATGTGATCAAAATTTTTAGAGGTGCCCACCATAAAATAAAACTATCTTCTTTCCTTTTTCTTACCTTTATATCTTTTCTATCACTTTTGATGTAAATATTAATGCTTCTTATCTTCTTGTTGTCTTCTCTCTATAGAATTTCTAGCTGCAAAATTAATGACTAATCATAGAACGCCTTCCGTCGATTAGATTATCTTCTCATCTCATCTTTAATTGAGTTGAGAGGGTTAATATATCATTACGCACCATTTCTTTATTTTTCTTATTGGATTACATCAAGTAACATTTCGAGTTATGCCTATTCCTTTTATTATTATTATTATAATAGTTATGCTTATTCCTTGGACATATGATTTTAAAGAAATTGTAATTCTTTTAGATATTCTTCTATGTGCATGCTTGCTCAGCCTACCCTACATGATTCAGACTTGTCTAAATTATTTAAGGAAAGAAAAAATTCTTTTGTGTAATAGTCTCAATGGACAAAACACTTAACCCATTTTATGTGTGAGAGAGAGATATAGATGCTAGATCTAGGACATAGCTAGAAGATAATTAAACAATTTGATTATAAGAAAATGCCAGATTTATTAGTTATAAAAGTACATGCAGGAGTGTGTATTAAACTCATTAAAAAAAAAAGTATTAAACACAAAACAATTAACAAAACTGACATGGACCAGCACCATCTCAAACACTTTCCAAGTAGCTCCATCTCTTCAAAGCACCTGTTTCCTCTTTTTTTTTTTTTCCTCAATCTCACCACCATTGGTCGGTGGTACGTGGCACGATCTGATTGGACAGCCTTTCACCCCCTTACCAAGCAAATCTTGGAAGCATGTATGCATTTTCAAATGGGAAGGAATCCCCTCGGCCCCAAGTAAAGGTACACCTGCCACTCTCACCTTTGCGCTATACTTTTTGGAATAATTATTATGAGATCCTCATTTGTTCCTTTGTTAAGCTATGAGGTCCAAATGAAGAGGGAAAATAGCATCATATCTTCATATATATTGACCTCCCTCTGTCGGGTTTTTTTTGTTGCGTGGGTTTTGGTGGGGTGATGTGAGGTATCATGTTTGAATTATTGTCAATGTGTCCCTATAATGAGTTGTAGCATCATAGACACCAAGCAGACTGGATGTGTAGGGCCCTTGTGTTTGATATGTGAGGATGGGAAAAGTATCCCATGAGGGGCAGATGCATTCTCCTCGTGATCCGTTGGATCTTTTGGGATCCGAAAATTTTCGATCCCAGGGATCCAACAGTTCATATAAATAAATCCATAGGGACGGTAAATCTTTCGTGAGGATGACGTATAAATTTGTGTTTTGACTTATGATGTTGTGGACTCTTAGTTGGATAGGGGCTCCTGTTCCCTCATATTGGAGCTGAGTTGAAGGCTCATGTTCCTGTAAAAAAAAAAAAAAACCTCTTTCACTACATCAAAATTTTGAAGTTATGTGTAATGAGAGTTGAGATTTATAATATATCGTAACATGTCCTGTAGGTCGAGGTTTTTCTATAGGTTGAAACATGAACTCATGCAGATGTATCACTTTTTAATATCTGTTTAAATTCGTGGCTAGTAGGATTTGAATCCAAGTTGCTCTGATACAATGTCAATAATTCTATTACATACTACACCAAAATTCCAAAATTATAATAATAATTGAAGTTTATACTTTTATATTCTAATAGTTCCTTCACATACGTGTTCTTTCATTATAGACAACATACAGGGGAAGATTGCATGCCCCTTATGTTTTGAGTTTTGATGAAGGTGTATGTGACTTCACATAGGTATTTTGCCATCATGGAATCCTAGTAAAAAAAGTGTGTATATCTATATTTATCAAGATACAAAAATGAAGTCGAAAATTGGACATTTGTTATATCATGTTTACACCCATAACTGGCCATAAGAAAGACGAAAGTGAAAATAATTCACATTATTAATCAAATAACAAAAATACATCTATCAGCCACTTCTTGTACCCCTAGCAAAAGAACTCCTTTTCAAATTAGAAACTATACATTTTTGTGGTCCAAAAAAAAAAAAGGACTGAAGCAAACTTTTCCCTTACCTTTCCAAGCATCTCCTCCTCTATAAAACCCCCCACAAACCCGCTCAAGCACTTAACCACATACCAACAAAGCGTATGCATACTTAGACCACAAAATGTCAAGCACCTACTACTCCCAAAACACCCCCTACTCCTCCTCCTCTTCATACAAAGACCCGTCTCCATTCCCTCTCCACCTCCTCTTCTTCCTCCTCACCCTCTTCTTGTTCATATCCCTCTCATGGTACTTAACCTACGACTCGATCATCGAGAGCATCGTCGATCAACTAAGGATCTTCCTCATCCTCTCCCCTCTCTTGCTCCTTTTAGTTGTGCATTTTCTATCGAGTGGTGATGGAAGGAGCGTACCGTTCATCCTCTCTTTGCCGGAGGAGAGGGAGTCCTTTCATCGCGCCGGAGGATCACCTTGGGGAGTTGGAATGGTTCTGGTGTTGCTCTTGTTTATGATATCTTATCAGAGTTATTTTCATGAAAGATGGTTCCCTTTGTTGAGCCACCGTTAAGGCAGAAACAAAGTGAATCATTAAGATCTGTCTATTCTTGAATGAGTACAACGAAACCGGACTTTGGAACTAGATATATAGCTCTTCTTGCTAAAGAGGAAAATCAGAGGTTGCTTAAATCAAGTTGTAGTTGATGTAGTATGTACTTTACTAGGGTGGAAGGAGGAAGATGTTGAGCTAGGATTTTTTTTTTTTTTGGTTAATTTGTCTACTGTTTATAATATACATTATGTGGCAAGAGTTATTTTATTTTGTTTAATCACCACTACTATAGCTTCGTTTTATCTTGTATGTACCCATTATATCCCTCCTCTTTTTTTTTTGGGTGGTGGTGGTGGTGGGGTGGTCCCAATGCCATTCCCTTTCGAATTCAAAGCTCCATCGAAGTACATGGTCCAGAAAGGATCATCTTCTCCATACTCAATGTCAGTGTAAAAGACTTATTCATCCGGAAAATCCATCATGAGCGTTTCGCTCGAGAGTGTTCCTCGTCTCGGGCTCTTTTCCGTGAGAGCCCCAATTGGTAGAAAAAAACCCACAACCCCCTGGGGTTATCCTGCGCTTGGAAGAAGAAGTAGGAAAAGGAAAAAATATAGTGATAGTTTTATTCTCCGTCGCCGTAAATAGGAATATTGAAAATCTCATTTTTTGAATTTGAAATAATGTGATGGGCGAACGACGGGAATTGAACCCGCGCATGGTGGATTCACAATCCACTGCCTTGATCCACTTGGCTACATCCGCCCCTTATCTAGCTAAAGAATTTTCTCTTTTTTCCATTCATCATTATTGTATTTATTCTTACCTTCATACTTAGATCGAGATAGTTATCTCAATTGTCTTTTTTTGGTAAATCGATTAGTTCTTAACAGATTTTATTTTCTTTTGTTGACTCGATTTCTTCATGGGTTTTTGACTTTGTGGGCTTCCTCTAGGCTTTTATTTAAGCTCTTATTTGATAAATCCTTTATTTCCTGTAAATTCATAATACAATCGATATTAGCAAATATATTTATTTAATAAAATAGATAATGAGGGTGTAAAAGTGTAACGAAATGTAATGATCAAATACCCTACACTTAAATTTTGTTAGTCCTCTAGCAAATAAAGAAAATGAAAAAGAAAGAAAGAAAAATTCTAACTCACTTTCGCAGGAATTGCTGTTATAGTTAGCGCATGCAACAAGCCTTTAAAAAAGAATCAGCAGATGACGAAATTTTATTGATTTCTTTTTTATGCTCCACTACGAGCTTCAGTGTCGAAAAACAAAGTATTCACAAAGTGCAAGTATTCACAAAGTGCATTTCTTTCTTCAATCATTCATTTGATAGACGTGATTCCCTGGCTGGTGTGCTTCCTGCCTACGAGGAAAGAAAGAAGAGCGACAAGGTTCAGATTTGACTGTTTGCAGCATGGGAGCTGATTACCCAAGAAATCCCTGGGAAAAAAGAAAAGATATCTCGGTAACATGCTGAGAGCTATCCAAGGATGGAGGGTCACTGGGTTCATACATGTTGGCTCCTTCCATCTTCATGGCTTTATTTGGTCTAAGGACCTTAGGGGACTCTGTACAAGGTAGATTGAGCGCCGGGGTGGGGGTAAGTGTACCAGAGATGTGCTGTTATCTTGAGATGCAAAAAAACACAAACTAAGGGTGTGTTTGGCAAACTATCCAAAACTGGGCGAAGATCAGTCTTGGCCTAGTTTTGTGCTAAACCAATTTTCTTTTGGACCAGCCCCCCCTGGTCCAAAAGAAAACTGGTTTTAAGGTCATATTTTGGCCAATGATAACAGGGTCAGATCTGGCCCTATTGTTTGCCAAATAAAAACTCTTTCAAAACTGGGCCAGGTTCAACCAAACACACCCTAAGACTATTTGATGTGATCTATTCTTTTCTGGTAGCAAGAATTAATTCCTAAGCCACCCATTTTTCTTTCTATGTTTTATTTGTTCTTGTGGATGAATATGTAAGTCCTCTAGTGCTCAAGCTATAGGAGTACTTTCTTAATAATAAATATAAAAAATATATTTTTTCTAATTCTTTCAAGATGGAGAAAGTGGAATTAGCTACAGTGGAAAAATGAAATAGGGAAAGGTTTTACTTTTGCAATTAGCTTCTTGCATATTCTAGTATATTATAGAGAAGTTTAGAATGTGTTAAAGGGAATAAAAAGGAGAGAATGACACATAACTTTTGTAAAAGTGTCCTCTTTATCTTTCGGCAGTGATATTGACAAAGAGATCTTAACCTGAGAGGTTTGTCCACTTGTTCTTCTTTGTAGATTCCAATCATATTGGGGTTTTGAGAGGGTATACAATATAGTTATTTATTTATTTAAATAAATGATATACAATATAGTTGTGAACCTTATTTTTATGTCTAAAAGATTCAATAATGTTGGAAAATGGACAAATGTGCCTACCGTATTGTATGCCTAGCATCACTATCATCTAGGTCAAAGTTTGAAAGGTGAAGGTTTCAGAACACACATCCTTTATGTATGGTAACAAATGTATTATAATTGGAAAATGGACAAATGTGCCTATTGTGGGTCCTACATTAATTTCTATTATTTCTATTATATATTTTTCGTAAAACGGATGGACAAAGAAATATCCAACTACTTCTTGCATTGAGATAAATGGTAACGACCTTTCCATTGATAAGTTCTTAGTGAAACATTATAAATAGGTATTGAAAACGTTTAAAGATGGACTTTGTTAAAAATACAGGAAACCAACTCTTTATTGGCCATTCTTTGGTACATGAGTCATGACTTATATATTTTGAGAGTTTTTATATATTAGTCCACCAAGTCTTTCATATTTTTTATTAGTCTCCCAAATCTTCATATATTGAAACGGATTCGGATACTCTCCACTACAAAAAAATATAGTGGAGAGTTCACTGCAATATCATAATCTTTGATTTATTTAGTGGGTAGTTGTGATTTGCCTTTAAGTGTAAATTAGAAAAATAGCGCAACTCATGGGGGCATGGTGACTTGGTGAGTGTTAAGTCTTAGATATAAAATGAATCATAATCATCCACTAAACAAATCAATGGTTATGATATTGCAGTGATCTCTTCACTATATTTTTTGCAGTGAAGAGTATCGAATCAACCCCCAAAAATAAAAAAATAAAAAAAAATCCCGGCCCCCCAAAGAAAACCGAATACTTTATAAGTGTTTTGAAATTAGTTCCCTAAATCTTCATATTTTGAAGTTAGTCCCCCAAATCTTGTAAGTGTTCTCGAAATTAGTCCCTCTAAATTAGCTTTAGGTTAACAATTTTGGGGACTAATTTCAAAATATTTAAGGATTTGGGAGACTAATTTCAAAAGATGAAGATTGGGAGGACTAATATAAAAATATGATCGACTTGAAGGACTAACATCGAAAAAAAAACTATATTTATAGTAATATATAGGAGACATATTAACATATAAAGTCTTGGCAATACGTAATACATAAAGAGGAAGTGATTCAGAAAGATGCACTGCCAAATACAAGAGATATGGAATAATATATTATATTCCATTATATTTAATATATATAGTACTATATTTTACAGCCTTAAAATTAAATTATTAACATGAAAGGATAATAATTATTAACTCAAAACAAATAAAAACAAGGCACGGAACTTTATCGGCATTAAGCTTGTTATTATACACAGATGAATTTTCAAAATTTGATGTCTGGTACAGATTTGGAGGCAAAATCCAAAAATGGAAATTGCGTGCTTTTGGAAACTAAAATGGCATTTGCAAACTCCAGTTTCATTACATAGCTCCAAAGTTTCTGTTATCAGAGTTTCTATAACTCCACTCTTATCAAAATTTTGTCAACTTCATTTTCAAAGAAACAATGAAGTGAGTCATAACATTTTATGGACTTATGTGAGATCAGTTATACTCAATAAGGCCTTTATGAAAAGGAGTTAAATGATTTTATTTAACGAATGAAAGTTGCAAATAATGTATCTCAACAAGCTTTATTACTAGCTTCACTGTCCAATTTTGTATCATCTGTTTTCTTTAGAATACACAGTTATGCTTTACTCACATGCATCTCAGTCAATTAATCATAAATTAAAATGGCTCATCAAATAAATGGGCTTTGATAAGAAGAACGCATTAAGATCAATTGAATGGGCTTGGGCTTACAGATATGATAAATGTATCTGGCCCTTAATAATAGTTTTCCTTCCAAGATTTTTTTAATGATCGTTTTTTCCCTTATTTATTTGCTGGAAGAATTTTCCTTCTATTTCTCTGTTAAAGCTTTATCTCACTTCTAAGTTAACCGATGCACCATTGAGGCCTTACTTACAAAATAAGTAGAGCAACGCAAATCTTTGTAAATCTTGGATTTTGCAGTTGCACAAATGAAGTTATCCTAGGGCTGAAAACATTGTGAGTAACTTAAATCCGAGTCATCATAACAAAGAATAGCTCAAACATCTATCTATATGTTGATCCTTTTGAAGCTACTTATTAGTAAATCACAATTTGTTAAGTATAAGTTTTAATTTCCTAATCCCAAGCTAAGAAAATTATAGGATTTAGTCTTAGAGCTCCATTTTCATAAATCCAAGCAGCCTCTTATTTGCAATAATTTTCCCTTTCCTTTACGCCGCTGCCGCCCCCCCCCCCACCCCCCCCCCCACCACACACACACACGTGCACGCGCGCGCGCACACACAAAAAGGGATAAACTAGCTATAAACTTTAAAAATCAGTGTAGGGTTGAAGAATCAGACACAGACCCAGACTGAAACAAAGTTCTTATAAAAGGTAGGATATTAATTTCCTAAACAAAAAAAGAAAGGAAAAAAGCATGGTGGCATGCTTCATGTATAAAGTTGTTTTTAGGTAAAAATCAGATTCCTAATCATGTTTTATTAGATGCCATCTACGATGCAAACCAAAAGGGAAAGGATAAGCAAGCAACAAAAAGTGTGGAGAGTAAAAGAGGAGTCTTAAGCAATAAGCCTCAACGGCAAAAGTTGATGCTCCATATGCATGTTTCTAAAGGCAATTGGGTTTGTTTGAGTTGAAAATTATACAAAGGTCACTAAAATCCTATATTGGATGTTTATTTATCTAATATTGAAAATGTTAATTATTCTAATCTAGGTTTAAGTTCTTGTAAAGTGGGCCCGGGTTGGGGAACCACACATATGGGAGTTACTATGACTCCAACAATCCAAACGAGTACTCAAGACTTGCACTTGTAGACCATTGATCTCATTAGTTATAAACAAACTATACAAAGTAGTGTATGAGAATTTCACAAGCTTAAAGAGCAATGGCTTAGTTTACGCTTATTATATATCATCATCATTTATTTTAGGAGGAGGCAAGGAGAAAGTCACAAAAGCAAGCAAAAAAATGAGCATAAAGAAGTAGAGAGTAAACTGAAGGATGAGAAGGCTTTATGCATCACGCATAAAGAGGAACAACAAAGCATAGAAAGCTAACTAAAAAAAAAAAAAAAAAATTTAAGCCTGATTCTGAAGCATGTTGTTTAGATGCCATCTCCGAGGAACTTAGATGAGGACAATATAGTGACCTGAAAAAAAAATGTAAAAAGTTGAGAGTAGAGGGAATATATGGGGAGAAACATCCATAGGTCTAGATGAATTCTGATCTATATGTAGTAGAGAGATCACTGTCATATCATAAT
The DNA here is from genome assembly GCA_012295165.1 of Asparagus setaceus. Lineage (NCBI taxonomy): Eukaryota > Viridiplantae > Streptophyta > Magnoliopsida > Asparagales > Asparagaceae > Asparagus > Asparagus setaceus. Next base: position 3,351,470 of record CM022709.1, on the reverse strand, counting down.
CATTAATTATCTAGTGGATGATAATGATTTGTCTTTAAATATGAATTAAGAATAAGTGCAATTTGTGTGGATATAATGAGTGCTAGATTTAGAATGAATCGCAATTACCCACTAAATAATCAATGATTGCAATAAAAATTTAGTTGTCTCCCCACTACGATTTGATAGTGTGGAGAAGATCCAAATTCACTCTAGATCAAGAGCAAGACAAGTATTGAGTTAACTTTCTATAGTGCTAGCTAATTCAGAAAAGGGTTCTTTTTTCCTAGAAACCACCTTAACGAAATTTATACGTAAACCACCTTTAACTAGGTTTTTGTTCCAATCAACCACCTCTAAGTCAAAATTTTCACCGAAAACCTAAAAATACCCTTGAAAACTCACATTCAAGATATGTGACTCACTTTGTTAATGTTTAGCTCTAGTTAGAATACAAGCTACGTAACATAAACTTGCATTTTCTAAGGTTATTTTTATTTTTTTTGAAGATTTGGCTAGGATGTGGTTGATTGAAACAAAAATCCACTTTAAAGATGGTTTACATATAAATTGAAAATGAAAAATAATTTTTATAAAATGACCCTATTTTTAAGGTGGTTTCCAGTAAAAACCCTTAAAAAGGAATTTTATTCTAATACTTTATAAACAGTTGGTGTATATAGTAACAAGAGGAAATCATCATATAATGAGGATACTTCAAAAGGCTGAAAAGGGAGGGCCATAAAATGTAATAATTGCTTTTATCTCCTCTATGCACTAGTTTTGGCAGCCTTGGGTTGGGAATAGTAAAATAGAATAGCAGCCTTTTGTTCTCCTACAAGCTACAATTCACATAATTAAGGATATCATCATTGTGCACTTAATTGCTCCTCTAAAGCTCTCCAGTTCTAATCAAGGAAATAGCAGAAATTTTATGCTAATGTTTCTTTTTGTTAACTGTCAGTTGTGCCAATGATTATACAAATTACTCAAGTAGAAATCATTTTGCTGCCGGAACCTGTTTAATTCACAACCTCATGGTCTCATTTTATGAAAAACTTTTTTTGGAAAATGTTGGCCATTTTTCTTAGATAAAAAAATATGAGTTCTATTTGATCAATTCTTTTTGATCCTGACTCAGTTTTGTGAAGTTTGCTGAAGTAACTATAAAATTCAAAATCTCTCTTCTATAGATAGAAAGCACAAAATTTTCTTATCTAATCGTAATTGTTTATCATTTAGTGTATGACTATAATCTATCATGACTAACAAAATTGAATGAATTGAAGTCATGGATCGCATCACAACGTTATGTGTAACTATTTTAGATATAAAATGATGGATGTGATTAAGAAATCAAATCTTCATTTTCTGCCGAATTGATAGCCTACAAAACTTTCTTGAATTTTATCCTTTTTTTATTTCTATCCAAGATATCATGAACTTGCTAGGGTACTCAACGTGAAATTGGGCCTTTAGAATTGACGTTTCTAAAGAGTAGTGCATTTGATTTTGGTTGGGTTGATTCCCTTTATCCTGGCTTCTCACATGAGCTGACCTTACATTTATCAACCCCTTGTCAGACTCCTCCAATCACTTTCACATCTTTTTTTTAAAAAATATTTATGCTTGAATTTTGTCAGCCAAAGCTATAATAATTAAAGGGCAAAACAAAATGTAACAAAGATGCCAAAACACTAATCAACTTTTCTCTTTGTTTTTTCTTATGACTTCATATCATATATTACATCTTTTAAAACTTTTATTATATCAATCAATACTTTATAGGGAATAGATAAAGGACGCTTTATAGTCGGAAGCATTAACAAATGAAAACATCTTGGCAAGAAATAGTCACTACTTTAGCCAATCAAGATTCAATCCAGACTTTCTACTGTGAAGAAAACAAGTCATGTCTTTACTATCTGAAAATTTGTTCAGACTCACAATATTCATACCGAATCTCCACCTTGTTTTAGTCACAAATTATACTGATTTTATACATCCAAAGGATTGCTCTCTGGTTCAACTAAACAAAGAAAAAGCCAAAACCATACAAGGTTACCATAAGACCAATTGTGGAGCAAGGAGTTTGATTTATATGGAGAATACATATCACTGGTAGCTATAAAATTGTACGTGGGGGTTCGCAGGAGGCGATTGTCCCCGACAGAGCAGGAGTTAAAGATTATTAGTGGAATCGTGATCTGATTATACTCCAAAGTCGAGGTAATCTGATCACTAATTGCCTAACATTGTTAAGTTTTATGTCATTGAAATTCTTTCTGTTTTTTTTTTTTTTATGTTCTTCATAGTCCAATCTATGGTTAGGTTTTTTGCTGTGTTCCAGATCACACTCCCTACTCCCTCTTCAGCTCCCACCACTATCTCCTCCTTCCCCAAAGCAGCCATAAAGCAAAAGGCTATGCAAAAAACATAAAGCAAACCAACACACATGCACGCACCATAAACAAGCAGTACCCCTAACAGATAGATACACCACACTTCCCTTTACATAAGCCCCTTCCATCCTCCACTCCCTCTTCAGCTCCCACCACTATCTCCTCCTTCCCCAAAGCAGCCATAAAGCAAAAGGCTATGCAAAAAACATAAAGCAAACCAACACACATGCACGCACCATAAACAAGCAGTACCCCTAACAGATAGATACACCACACTTCCCCTTTACATAAGCCCCTTCCATCCTCACAAGCTCCCTTCACAACATACAAAATCTCAAGCCACAACAACAAGACAAACATCAACTACATTACTTCCAACTAGTGCTCAAAAACTTCAAAGTGGTACTTAACTAAAAATGGGGCTCTTGTCTCAAATGTGGTCACTTCTCGGCCTGCTGACCGTGCTCCAAAACATCCTCCCTCCCTCCTCCTCCCTCCTCCTCCTCCCTCCATTCCTTCCTCCATCCGCCTCGCTCTTGACCCTGACCTCAAGTCCTTCCTCCTCTCCGACCTTAAGCTTCTCTGAGTCCGGCGAATTCTACCGTGGCGTTGGCCGACCGTGGAAGAGGGGGTACCTGTTGTACGGCCCGCCTGGGTCGGGGAAGTCGTCACTCATTGCCGCCATTGCCAACTTCTTGAACTACGACGTGTTCGACCTCGAGCTCACCCGCGTGGCCACCAACTCTGACCTGAGGTCCCTCCTCGTCCAGACCACCGACCGCTCCGTCATCGTAATCGAGGATATCGACTGCTCTCTCCATATCACCGGAGACCGCCAAAACCACAATGATGACGACAGTGACGACGACGAGAGCAATAACAATGGGAGAGTGACGTTGTCGGGGTTACTGAACTTCACCGACGGACTGTGGTCGTGCTGCGGGGAGCAGAGGATAATAGTATTCACGACAAATTACAAAGACGGAGTCGACGAGGCGCTGCTGAGGGCGGGGAGGATGGACGTCCACTTGAGACTCGGAGAGTGCGGTGTGCACGTAATGAGGGAGATGGTGGAGAGGTATGTTGGGGTGGCGGAGGAGGTTAAGGAGATGGTGGACGTGGCGGAGAGCTGCGTGAGGGCGGGAGCGGCGATGACGCCAGCGGAGGTCGGGGAGGTGCTGATGAGGAGTAGGGAGGATCCGCTGACCGCCTTGAAGGAGTTAGTGGCGGAGCTGCAGGGGAGGATTGGTGGTGGAGACAGTGAGGAGGACGGGGACGAGGTTGTGGTGAGGTTACCGGCCGGTGAGGAGAAGAGGAGAGGGTGGGAGGAGGGTGAGGTTTTGGGGAGGTTGAGGAGTTTGACTAAGTCTGAGTCTGGGAGGAGAGGGGTTTAGGGTTTTAGGAGCTTGGATTAGTTCTATTAGTTAGGATTAGGAGTTTTAACTTATGATGCTCTGTATTTGGTTGTTTTCGTTAGTAAAGCAGTAGCATTGTGTAATAAGTCAATATGACCTACTTTGAAATTTTGTGCACTAATCCAGGAACATATATCTCCTTGATCTACAATTAACACTATAGATTGAAATAACTATATATTTTCTTATAATTACACTATGAACAAACCATTTCCTACATAAATGTCCAAATCCTCATGTGTGGGAGAGAAAGTTGTACCTTAGAGTCCTCACATGCCTATATTTATATTCTTTTTTCAAAGAATTGCAGTCCAAATTCTTGTGATGTCATATGAGCATGTTAAATTGCTGTAGTAAAAGGATGTCCTTCAATTTGTGGAACTAATGAGCTGAAGTCCAGCTCTGTTTTGTGATCTTGTGACACGCCTTACTTATATGGATTAACTAGGGTTGTTTCCTCAAATTAATTGATGGCAGGGGTGACAGCTAGGGTCCTCTCCTCCTCCACCCTCCATTCCTTCCTCCATCCGCCTCCCTCTCCCCACGTCTCCTCCTCCGCCTCCGCCTTCGACCTTGCCTCCCGCCACCGTCGCATCCACACCAACTCCTCCCCTCGGTCCTGGTCCTCCGTTCCGTTCCGCCACCCCGCGACCTTCGACACCCTCGCTCTTGACCCTGACCTCAAGTCCTTCCTCCTCTCCGACCTTAAGCGCTTCTCTGAGTCCGGCGAATTCTACCGTAGCGTTGGCCGACCGTGGAAGAGGGGGTACCTGTTGTACGGCCCGCCTGGGTCGGGGAAGTCGTCACTCATTGCCGCCATTGCCAACTTCTTGAACTACGACGTGTTCGACCTCGAGCTCACCCGCGTGGCCACCAACTCTGACCTGAGGTCCCTCCTCGTCCAGACCACCGACCGCTCCGTCATCGTAATCGAGGATATCGACTGCTCTCTCCATATCACCGGAGACCGCCAAAACCACAATGATGACGACAGTGACGACGACGAGAGCAATAACAATGGGAGAGTGACGTTGTCGGGGTTACTGAACTTCACCGACGGACTGTGGTCGTGCTGCGGGGAGCAGAGGATAATAGTATTCACGACAAATTACAAAGACGGAGTCGGCGAGGCGCTGCTGAGGGCGGGGAGGATGGACGTCCACTTGAGACTCGGAGAGTGCGGTGTGCACGTAATGAGGGAGATGGTGGAGAGGTATGTTGGGGTGGCGGAGGAGGTTAAGGAGATGGTGGACGTGGCGGAGAGCTGCGTGAGGGCGGGAGCGGCGATGACGCCAGCGGAGGTCGGGGAGGTGCTGATGAGGAGTAGGGAGGATCCGCTGACCGCCTTGAAGGAGTTAGTGGCGGAGCTGCAGGGGAGGATTGGTGGTGGAGACAGTGAGGAGGACGGGGACGAGGTTGTGGTGAGGTTACCGGCCGGTGAGGAGAAGAGGAGAGGGTGGGAGGGGAGGGTGAGGTTTTTGGGGAGGTTGAGGAGTTTGACTAAGTCTGAGTCTGGGAGGAGAGGGGTTTAGGGTTTTAGGGTTTTAGGAGCTTGGATTAGTTCTATTAGTTAGGATTAGGAGTTTTAACTTATGATGCTCTGTATTTGGTTGTTTTCGTTAGTAAAGCAGTAGCATTGTGTAATAAGTCAATATGACCTACTTTGAAATTTTGTGCACTAATCCAGGAACATATATCTCCTTGATCTACAATTAACACTATAGATTGAAATAACTATATATTTTCTTATAATTACACTATGAACAAACCATTTCCTACATAAATGTCCAAATCCTCATGTGTGGGAGAGAAAGTTGTACCTTAGAGTCCTCACATGCCTATATTTATATTCTTTTTTTCAAAGAATTGCAGTCCAAATTCTTGTGATGTCATATGAGCATGTTAAATTGCTGTAGTAAAAGGATGTCCTTCAATTTGTGGAACTAATGAGCTGAAGTCCAGCTCTGTTTTGTGATCTTGTGACACGCCTTACTTATATGGATTAACTAGGGTTGTTTCCTCAAATTAATTGATGGCAGGGGTGACAGCTAGGGTCCTCTCCTCCTCCACTATTTTTCTTGAGTAACAATCAAAGTTCAAATCTAGCTAATAGGGCATCTTGCCGCATTTTTACTTTAATAAAAAAAAAAAAGAGGATGCCTTTCAATGAGTTACTCTTTACGTCCAATTTAGAGGTGTTAAAAGTTTAGTTAATTAAAGATTGAAGACACGAGATAGAAATGCGAAAAAAATGTACAATCATGCAAAAAACATTATTTCTTCACAATTTAGGCTAGTCTTAACTAACATTTAATCAAACCCCAAAACTTCACGGAAATGAAATCCGTGAAGTTTTGGGGTTTGATTAAATGTTAGTTAATGTTACTAAACTTCACGGAAATAAAATCCCGTGAAGTTTAGTGGCATTTAACTAACATTTAATCAAACCCCAAAACTTCACGGAAATGAAATCCGTGAAGTTTTGGGGTTTGATTAAATGTTAGTTAATGTTACTAAACTTCACGGATTTCATTTCCGTGAAGTTTAGTGGCATTTAACTAACATTTAATCAAACCCCAAAACTTCACGGAAATGAAATCCGTGAAGTTTTGGGGTTTGATTAAATGTTAGTTAAATGCCACTAAACTTCACGGATTTCATTTCCGTGAAGTTTTGGGGTTTGATTAAATGTTAGTTAATGTTACTAAACTTCACGGATTTCATTTCCGTGAAGTTTAGTGGCATTTAACTAACATTTAATCAAACCCCAAAACTTCACGGATTTCATTTCCGTGAAGTTTAGTAACATTAACTAACATTTAATCAAACCCCAAAACTTCACGGAAATAAAATCCCGTGAAGTTTAGTGGCATTTAACTAACATTTAATCAAACCCCAAAACTTCACGGAAATGAAATCCGTGAAGTTTTGGGGTTTGATTAAATGTTAGTTAATGTTACTAAACTTCACGGATTTCATTTCCGTGAAGTTTTGGGGTTTGATTAAATGTTAGTTAATGTTACTAAACTTCACGGAAATGAAATCCGTGAAGTTTAGTAACATTAACTAACATTTAATCAAACCCCAAAACTTCACGGATTTCATTTCCGTGAAGTTTTGGGGTTTGATTAAATGTTAGTTAATGTTACTAAACTTCACGGAAATGAAATCCGTGAAGTTTTGGGGTTTGATTAAATGTTAGTTAAATGCCACTAAACTTCACGGAAATGAAATCCGTGAAGTTTTGGGGTTTGATTAAATGTTAGTTAATGTTACTAAACTTCACGGATTTCATTTCCGTGAAGTTTTGGGGTTTGATTAAATGTTAGTTAAATGCCACTAAACTTCACGGATTTCATTTCGTGAAGTTTTGGGGTTTGATTAAATGTTAGTTAAATGCCACTAAACTTCACGGAAATGAAATCCGTGAAGTTTTGGGGTTTGATTAAATGTTAGTTAATGTTACTAAACTTCACGGATTTCATTTCCGTGAAGTTTTGGGGTTTGATTAAATGTTAGTTAATGTTACTAAACTTCACGGATTTCATTTCCGTGAAGTTTAGTGGCATTTAACTAACATTTAATCAAACCCCAAAACTTCACGGATTTCATTTCCGTGAAGTTTTGGGGTTTGATTAAATGTTAGTTAATGTTACTAAACTTCACGGAAATGAAATCCGTGAAGTTTTGGGGTTTGATTAAATGTTAGTTAATGTTACTAAACTTCACGGAAATAAAATCCCGTGAAGTTTAGTAACATTAACTAACATTTAATCAAACCCCAAAACTTCACGGAAATAAAATCCCGTGAAGTTTAGTGGCATTTAACTAACATTTAATCAAACCCCAAAACTTCACGGGATTTCATTTCCCGTGAAGTTTAGTGGCATTTAACTAACATTTAATCAAACCCCAAAACTTCACGGATTTCATTTCGTGAAGTTTTGGGGTTTGATTAAATGTTAGTTAAATGCCACTAAACTTCACGGATTTCATTTCCGTGAAGTTTTGGGGTTTGATTAAATGTTAGTTAAATGCCACTAAACTTCACGGATTTCATTTCCGTGAAGTTTTGGGGTTTGATTAAATGTTAGTTAAATGCCACTAAACTTCACGGATTTCATTTCCGTGAAGTTTTGGGGTTTGATTAAATGTTAGTTAATGTTACTAAACTTCACGGATTTCATTTCCGTGAAGTTTAGTAACATTTAACTAACATTTAATCAAACCCCCAAAACTTCACGGGAAATAAAATCCCGTGAAGTTTAGGCGGCATAATAATCCCCAAGCGATCCATATAAACTCGCCTCCTTCAGCTTCCACCCCAAAACCCTAGCCCTTACCCTAGATCCAAAACTAGGGCGGAGAGTCAGCCGATGAACACCCCGACACCAACCCAAACAAGAACACAAGTCCGCAGAGCGCAGGAAGAAGGCGGCCAGGCATTTGTCGGTTCTCCTCAACAAGTGCCGCCTCCTCCTCACGTGACACCAACAACAAGTCAAGCCCCTCCGTCGTCCCGTTGACAGCAATGCCGGTTGCAAATCCAGCCAGCTGCGAAGACCCTCCTCAACCTCACCCGCAAGAGCCCCAAACCCTCCACGCCGCTGGCCCATGGGCCCCAGAGAAGTCGAGTGGAGGCTCATGCCCAAGAGCTCTCCCAAGCTCATCCACGTGACCCGCCGCCGTGACAAGGCGCTTCTAGAAACTTCCGTGCTCAAGCGCTCCATCGCCGAAGCTCGAGGGCAAGCTCGAGCGCCCGACATCGGCATGGCCGACTGCCCGACATCGAGAGGCAGCGCTGGCCATGATAGCTCCTCCGCCCTGGCCGTGGTGGGGGTTCAGCGGCGGCTCCTCGCCCTAGTTTTGGAAACCATTGTACTTACAATTGTACTTATAATCCGAAAAGTGCTTTATGAGATATTTGAAGAAACCATTGTACTTACAATTGTACTTATAATCCGAAAAGTGCTTTATGAGATATTTGAAGAAACCATTGTACTTACAATTGTACTTATAATCCGAAAAGTGCTTTATGAGATATTTGAAGAAACCATTGTACTTACAATTGTACTTATAATCCGAAAAGTGCTTTATGAGATATTTGAAGAAACCATTGTACTTACAATTGTACTTATAATCCGAAAAGTGCTTTATGAGATATTTGAAGAAACCATTGTACTTACAATTGTACTTATAATCCGAAAAGTGCTTTATGAGATATTTGAAGAAACCATTGTACTTACAATTGTACTTATAATCCGAAAAGTGCTTTATGAGATATTTGAAGAAACCATTGTACTTACAATTGTACTTATAATCCGAAAAGTGCTTTATGAGATATTTGAAGAAACCATTGTACTTACAATTGTACTTATAATCCGAAAAGTGCTTTATGAGATATTTGAAGAAACCATTGTACTTACAATTGTACTTATAATCCGAAAAGTGCTTTATGAGATATTTGAAGAAACCATTGTACTTACAATTGTACTTATAATCCGAAAAGTGCTTTATGAGATATTTGAAGAAACCATTGTACTTACAATTGTACTTATAATCCGAAAAGTGCTTTATGAGATATTTGAAGAAACCATTGTACTTACAATTGTACTTATAATCCGAAAAGTGCTTTATGAGATATTTGAAGAAACCATTGTACTTACAATTGTACTTATAATCCGAAAAGTGCTTTATGAGATATTTGAAGAAACCATTGTACTTACAATTGTACTTATAATCCGAAAAGTGCTTTATGAGATATTTGAAGAAACCATTGTACTTACAATTGTACTTATAATCCGAAAAGTGCTTTATGAGATATTTGAAGAAACCATTGTACTTACAATTGTACTTATAATCCGAAAAGTGCTTTATGAGATATTTGAAGAAACCATTGTACTTACAATTGTACTTATAATCCGAAAAGTGCTTTATGAGATATTTGAAGAAACCATTGTACTTACAATTGTACTTATAATCCGAAAAGTGCTTTATGAGATATTTGAAGAAACCATTGTACTTACAATTGTACTTATAATCCGAAAAGTGCTTTATGAGATATTTGAAGAAACCATTGTACTTACAATTGTACTTATAATCCGAAAAGTGCTTTATGAGATATTTGAAGAAACCATTGTACTTACAATTGTACTTATAATCCGAAAAGTGCTTTATGAGATATTTGAAGAAACCATTGTACTTACAATTGTACTTATAATCCGAAAAGTGCTTTATGAGATATTTGAAGAAACCATTGTACTTACAATTGTACTTATAATCCGAAAAGTGCTTTATGAGATATTTGAAGAAACCATTGTACTTACAATTGTACTTATAATCCGAAAAGTGCTTTATGAGATATTTGAAGAAACCATTGTACTTACAATTGTACTTATAATCCGAAAAGTGCTTTATGAGATATTTGAAGAAACCATTGTACTTACAATTGTACTTATAATACTTTAAGATCATTACAGGCTCATATATACAACATTCATTGCAATTCATTTTAGCACTCTTCTGTGTTTGGTGTATCGTTGCGAGCAAAGCGGAGGAGGATAAACTTCATTTTTATCATGAGCTAAAAATCTAGTGTAAAACAAATCATGTATATCAAACTAATAACAAGAACAAAAGGATTTATATCATGAAATAAATTTCATTTTTATTGAATAGGACAAATTTTCATTTTAGACCTTTTTTGAAATTTATTTGCAAAAAACGACCTATTCCACTTTTAATTGCAAATTTCGACCAGCCCGTGTGGTCAAATTGGGTCAAATTTGCAATTAAAAGTAGAATAGGTCGGTTTTTGCAAATAAATTTCAAAAAAGGTCTAAAATGAAAATTTGTCCTATTGAATATGTATCTACATTTTAGTGTGAAATATGTATATTTCAATACAAAATCAGTGATTAGTTAAAAAACAACTAGTATAAAAGTTATGTGATCTATAGTCGTTGAGATGATTTTCTTAAGATTGAATTAAAAAGTTGTTTTAGTTTTATTTTTTTTAATTTCCTTCTTCTGGAATGGTAGCACGCTCCACCAAGTTGGTTCGAGTATTAGCTACAATTGGCTGCGCTATTAGAATCCACCAAACGGCCACAGCCACCACTCTCCCTTTCCCACAACAACTCTATCCCCGATTCCTTCAGCCCCCATCGCCTCCTCTAGACTGTCCATTCTGACACCCTCCCTGACTCCTTTGCCCTCGAGCACACCCGTGTCATCACCAACTCCGACCTGAGGTCTCTCCTCATACAGACCAAAAAAGTTAAAGGAGCTCCAAGCCTCTATGGATCATACTCCAGGGTAACTTGGTATAGGTCAAGAGATGTGAAGCTACACATTTCCTCGGGTTATTCTTTCTTTATCTGGATAAATCTGGATATATGGTATCCTCGTGTGAAGAAGTCAAAGATGGAAGAAGTAAAATTTGTTCGTGTAAAAGTTGATACTGATGTCTCTAAGCAATTAGTAGGAAAATTTAGGTTAACATTTCAATATTTCCCTTGATTAAAATCATGATGGACTTCCTCAATTAAATTTTGAAAAACTTCTGGCTTACAAAATCATTAAGATTTGCACTTACAGCTTCGTTTCCTTTCTCTCTCTTAAACTGGAAAGAAACTTCCACAAGATTGAGCCCAGGATTAGTATTGGACACAGACTGACACGAGGGAAGAAAAGAGCCATGTTGTCTGAGCAAAGCTCCTCTAGGACAAGTAAAATATTGAGCCTAGGATTAGTATTGGATATATACAAGTTTATCAAGCTTTTATTTTTAAAACTAGCTCGATACCTGATTATTTAGCGAAAATACACATAAATCACATAAACAAGTGGAAGACGATTTTAACTAGTAGGTTAGTACAATTCTCCAACCCAAGTTTGAACTCACAAACAAAACTGTGAACCCAGAGCATGACACCAAATTGTGGTACTTTAAATTGTGAACACAAGTGTAATTGAATATATTAGTTTAGTGGCTCATCTTTGAAAATATCCAACATACGAAAATGTATCATTGCAGCAGATAGAAAGAAGAAGGATCCTTAACTGTACCTGTTTGGATATGGAGCAGACTGAAAACAAATCTGATCAAGAACAGATCATCAGATCTTTTCAATTAGTTTTGCTCTTGAGTCCACTTCCAATCCAAGAAGACGCTAGTTCTGAAACCAAAATCAAAATCACTTGGAGCTACATATATATGTCACTTGTAAATTGACAACAAACTTATGAGCAGATACAACTCAAAGAAGAGGAAGAGAACAAGATTGGTTAATTTCTTTTATGCGCAAAATGAAGTAAATCCACAGAACAGAGAACTGTACCCATCTTGTACTATAAATGTATAAGATCATATTCAATGCCTCTGAATCAAAGCAAGTTCAGAATAGCAGTATACCAAACAGTGAATCCATGCCTCAATAAAGAAAATCTAACAAGAAACATTCACTTTATACCCTGAACAACATATCTCTATCCTCACCAAACTCCGAAATCATTGAACTGCTCTTTTTCTTCATTTTCTTTCCCTTTTCATGTTTTCCTGCTGATGTTGTAAAGCTCTGGTCAGATGAAAAAATTTGTTAACCACACAAAGTATTACAACGGCAGTGCAATCTAAAATCTATGATGCATTTTCTCTCTCCAAAATCGAGCTTCCAAAGTCTTATTCATCAACGTGAAATACCCGTACAAGTTTCCATCTAAAATAGTTCATGATGGAACGATCATAAATGATAACATCCCCAACAAAACAATTACCGCAATGTAAAAGTAAATGCAAATTATTTTTATTTTTTTATATTTTTTGTTTGGGGACAGCAGAATTATCAACAACTAAAAGATCTGGGGAAATAGATCGAGTTTCTATATGAAAAAGAAAGTCCACAACTATTTTGTAGTTGTTAATTAACAACTATCATGACTTACCCGTACAAGTCATGCTGCATCTAACAAAGCTTGATATCAAGGTCTCATACAGTTAATGCATCAGGTTTGAAATAAAACAATATAGGGCACAGGAATAACAATAAAACTAATAAATAGTAGTGATTCACCGGATTTGATGAGTGAAAGAAATGCTCAACCACATGAAATATGTACAAGACTACAAGCACCAACTCAAACATCTCGATAAACAATTTCATCAAGTTCTGGTAAGAGGATATATTTCTCCTCAACTAGAGAAAAACAAAAAAAAGGAGATTATAGCTAATAGCTACAATAGAATTACAACCCGGTTGCTTACTTGAAAAGGCTAAAAACTAATGCCATGTCATAAGGTTAGTTGGCTCCAACTTAGAAAATGCAGATCATTTTACAATTACAGATATACACACACCTGATTTACAACGGAAATACATTTCCTGCGACGAAATACGGAAATCCTACAACTTTGGCAACTAGTCAAACACTGAACTCGGATTTGGAATTTCATTTTCTACAATAAAAATCCAGATATCAAAACGACAGATTTGAGACTAATTTCTTGCAACACATTCCACAAGCAACATTTTCTTCACACAATATTTGCTACATTGACAATAACAAAATACAAAACACCCCCCGAAAGCAAAACTTTGATGTCAAGAATTAAAAAATATATAAATAAAACATATAACAGAAAGAGGAAGCAAAAGCAATTATTACCAGCAAGATTAGGAGTGGGTTTTTTTATTAGGAAAGGGAGGAAGGCGGAGCACGGCTTGTTCACTCTCAATGGGGTCTGACCTCAGAATCTAACACAAAAACAACAATAACCCATTAGAAAACAAATGAAGAATACAATGGAACTAGATTCAATTGGGGGAAAAAGCAAAGGGTTTGGGGACGAACTGGGTCCCTGAGGATGGGCTTTGTGTCGTCTTTGGCTGGACGAAATGGGGGTTTCTGCTTCTCCTTGGTTTCTGCCGTGTCTCCGGCGACGGCGAGATCGCCGGTTGATGGGATTTGGCTGCAGCCTTTCTTCATTGCTCCTGTTTGGGTGGGAGTCGAGATGGGCAGTTTAGACTCCGGGCCTGCGGCGATATGATAGGGAAAGGGTAAATTTTACAAAACCCGCCTGAACTTTGAGGGGTTTACCCACAAAACCCCTAATTAATTTATTTTCCCAACAAAACCCTCCATCTTTGGAATGTCTCAAAAACCACCGTATGCAGGAACTTGAGAGGGGTCCGTTGGAAAAAAAAGTTTGGGGGAGTCCTGAGGGTGGTGGGAAAATTAAGGGTGAAGTTGGCAACCCACCAAAAACTAGGCCAATCCTAGTTTTGATGCAGCTATTTTGAATCAGGAGAGGGACGGTCTAAACTAGAACTAGTTTAGTAAAATCGGGTAAGTTCTGGTCTAATTTTTTGCCAAACAAAAACCCAAAATAATTTTTTGAGAACACCCAAATGGTCTGCTCAGATGGCGAGTGTAGTGGTTGCTTTAAAAGGCCTTCCAACTCATCAGACTATTGATGCAGATGAGTTGGTGATAGATGTGTCTTTGAAAAATTGCAAATAGTCATTTCAATATCTATGTGGATGAGGCTCTAATTATTGTTATCAATCTTTGAGATGTATTTTTTCTTATGCTAGCAAGGTTTCAAATATGTCAGCTCTCAATATTGCCAAATTTGATCTTTTATGACAAATTTGTACCATTTTGGACTGAGAACACTCGGTTTCTTTTGCCTTGTTTATCGATGGATCTTGGTCTCCTTATAGTCAGTGAAGTTTAGTATTTTATCAAAAGAAGAAGGGGAAAAAAACAAAGAGAGAGAGAGAGAGAATGAAAAACTAGAAAAAAAAATCTCAAGATCAATGTGAGAGTAGGATAATCAAAATGCATAATAAACACAACACAAACAATCATAATCAAATAGCCAATATAACATAGTTCAGCTGAAAATCAAGCTTACGTCCACAAACAAAAAGGAGAGATATTTCACTATATCAACATAAAGAGAACAATACAACTCCCAACTTTTAAAGCTTACACAAAGCTTGAGACTCTAACAATGAGAACGATGGAAAAATGCAAGGATTACTTCACTAGCTGAAAACACACTATCCACTTGAAGAATCACCAAAAAGTAGAAGTCAACCAAGATCGTCAAGATGGTGTGCAATGTATCAACTCAATGATGAGTTCTTCACAGACACTCCTCTCTCTCCACCACGGCCAACCCCTCTTCATAGCACGCAAGCCTTTATATGACTTAAATTTCAACCCAAATACCTATGAGTTGAACCAACTTAGCCAATTATCCGCACGACTTGACTAACGAAATATTTGAGTCCACTCGTGAGTGCGAGCTCAAAACCTAATATTATAAAACAAATCATCATGATTGAAAAAAAAACACCCAAAGTTAGATCAGATTCAGTTCTAATCCAGTTTTAAAGGGCTGCCAAACAAACCATAAAAAGTTTGAGGGGGTCAGTAGGAAACCCAAAAGTTCGAGGTAATTTATCCTGATACTTTGCAGCGAGAGGCGGTAATTTTACGGGAGTCACTTCCCCAACTCATTCACCCCTCTCTTGCATGAAGGTAAGCTTACCCAAACCCCACCCTCACTGCAACCCTAAAAACCCTCCCTTTGAGGGTTTTGGCGCCAATTCCTCAAATCCCCAAAACCCCAAATCAATCGAGAGAGCAAAAAGGCGACCTCAGAAATGACGGAAACAACCTCGCCGATGGAGATCGACGCCGCCCCTCCGCCGATCCCCAACAAGGGCAAATCCGTAACCTCCCCCTCCGACCGCAAGTCCGCCCCTTGGGTCGAGAAGTACCGCCCAGAGTCTCTCGCCGACGTCGCCGCCCACCGCGACATCGTCGACACAAGTAAACGACTCTCAAAATTTTGGACTAATCCGTCATTTTCCCATTTCCCCAATTTTTTTTTTCTGATTTTATTTGATTTTTGTTGGCCAGTTGATCGGTTGACCAACGAAAACAAGCTGCCACATTTGCTTTTGTACGGACCGCCGGGGACTGGGAAGACGTCGACGATCTTGGCGATGGCGAGGAAACTGTACGGATCTCAGTATCATAACATGATTTTGGAGCTGAATGCGTCGGATGATCGAGGAATTGGTGTTGTTAGGCAGCAGATTCAGGATTTTGCGAGCGCTCGTAGCCTGTCCTTTGGGTAAAATGGCTGATTTGGACCTCTCTGATTATTTTGTTTAGCTCATTAGGGTTTCATGTGTAAGGAAATAGATTGTTTGTAGCTGCTGATGGTTTAAATTGCTAGTGGAAATGTTAGTAGTATTTAGTGTTGGTAACCAAATATCTTTACATTTTTAGGGTTTTCGCTATTGAATGCCATCTAATTAGTTTCCTCCGATTTGCGCTTTTGGGCTCTTCCTTGCCCATTGAACATGCATCTGATCCTTCAATAATCTTGTTGTTATGGGTACAAGTTGGTATTGTCATATTCATGTGTTTCTTCCTCTTGAAATGTAGTTATTCTGTAGTCGAGATTACTGTCAAAAGGACAAAGTTCATCTCGGGGCCCATTGTCGAGACATTGACTAGAATAGGAACCACTCAAACCAGCTTCAAACTGCTTAATTTTGAAGTTCTATACATTGGTAAGGCAACCCAAAGGCATAAGTAGAAGGAAAACCACTTTTGTCATAGGATTTTAGTGAGCGTTAAACATAACACACTATTTGTTTGGTATATGATTCCAATTAAGCTTCATTATCTGATAGCCCAAACCTGATCGAAATTTTTTTGGGGTTGGATCTCTAAAATTTTATTTGAACATCTGAATTTCTAATGAAATAATTTATTGAACTTAGACCCTCTAATTCTAGTTTTTTGTTCAGCCATTGTGGATTCCCAATTGGATCCTACAAATTATAATGCATCCACAAGTGAATCATGTAGGATACTAGGATTCAGTCCAAATCTAAACTGTCACCCCCTAGCTATGTTGCATGGGTACGGGAACGTGTACGGGGATGGGACATGGTAAATTTGTAAAAGGTAGGGTATGGGGACACGGCTATATAAATATTTATATACACATATTATAAATTGGAATTAATAACTTTTATGGGAACAAGTATGAGAACTAAAATTCCTATAACATTTTTATGTTTCTTTTATTATGTGGATTGCAAATTGAAAAATCACTAGTTTTTGAACTAGACATCCAACGACCCTTCAAAATCATAACTCAGAACTTGACCTATGTCCAATGAGTCTCAAGAAGTGGATATGAAGTGAAGGATATATGTCCAAAAAATGTATAACAAGTTTTTTAAATTAAAACATGTACTGTATAATTGTGTACATGCCCGAATAAATGTATGCATATATGCAAAGAGTGTCCAAGGAGTCTGGGAACGGGTATGGGTACGTGTCGGGTACGGATATAGCTTATTAGAAGTACCCAGGTACCATAGCCCTCTAGCTAGAGGTACTTATCACTTGAAAGCTGTCTTTAAGGAATCAACAAAGTGTGGAATGTGAATAATTAGCTAGTCCAAATTTATAGGCTAAGAATTCAAGAACTTCGCAACTTGCAACATGATCGGAAGAAATTAGCTTACTATGTAGTGATTTAGTCTTTTGCCAGTCTGAGGAAAAACTCTATGAGAGTTGTACTCTTGAAAGCTAGCCTGAAAGGATCGGCTAAATCTGAAGTAAGGCACCATCTATGGAGTACTAAACACTTGAACTGGTTGAAAGAAGTAGCCTACTGTTAACGAGATCTCCATGCATATAAGGCAATCCTTTTCATGCACGAAAGAACTCAATATTTGTTTGAAATTTCATACTAGTATTGTTGACCCAAAGAGCTTGCTGAGTGAAGAAAATTGACCCCAAAGGAGTGAAACCGCTTGCGCGTGGCTGTGCACATGCCTGGGTGTGTGGGTGTGCTCTATTAACTCTAAAGTCTACTTACTTGTATATACTTCTTGCAGCGCACCAGTTGCTGTGAAGTTGGTTTTGCTCGATGAGGCAGATGCAATGACCAAGGATGCACAGTTTGCGTTGCGTAGAGGTCTGTTTTATGTCCTTCTTTGTCTCACTTAAGAGTTTGTCCATATATGCTAACTGTCTTTATTCTTATTTGTCTAATGCAGTGATTGAGAAATACACAAAGAGCACTAGGTTTGCACTTATATGCAACCATGTCAACAAAATTATTCCAGCTTTACAGTCAAGATGTACTCGATTTCGTTTTGCTCCTCTTGATGCTTCCAACATTAGGGAACGGCTTCAATATGTTATAAAGGCTGAAGGGTATAATTTCCTTTCTGGATTTGATTGTATATGTTGGTATTGTCATCTGTAAGTTTATTTTCATATTTGGGGCTTCTTCTTGTTGATGTAATAGGATCAAGATCGATCTTCATAGGATCACGATCGATCTCTATGAAGCAATTAGATTATGATGGAATTACAATCTTATAATCTAAATGCAAGAAACAAATAACTGATTTGTTCTGAATTAATTGCTGCAACTGCTAGGGATTCTCTTCAGTAGATATATAAATTTGCAAATGGTTTTGTTAGTTCTTACAGGAGAGAAAGGCAGTTGTTTTCATTCTTGAAGTCAAGCTAGTCCTGGGCATAAGACAGGGAAAAGAGGATTAGCGTTTAACTGACTAGATTCTCTAGTGAATGCAAATGCATGTGGCTAAAAATAAAAATAAAAATAAAGTTCCAATTTAATTTTGATTATTAAAGGGTATATACTAAACATGTAACACTAGATCAATTCAATTGTTTATACCGTGTCCTCACTTAATTCACTTCTTAACAGTTTTTCTGAATCCACATTTCCAAACGTCTTAGTTCTTTCAAATCATTATTATTCTTTTTCTTTTCTTATCTTTCTTTTTTTTTCCCAACAACCTTTGATGGTGGGGATATTTCCATCACTTTTTTGGGTGTGATCATGTTTACACAACCTCTCCCAGTTTTGGAGTTACAATAGAGGGCAGTGTGAAGAGTGGGAATAAGGGGTTACGTACATGGACGAAAAAAAAAATGTTGGGAGTCAGAGCATGCTAGGCGTTAAGATGGCGGTGGGTAGGGATGAGGTTGTTGTATGCAAATCCATGCCCCGGGGTTCTGAAAACCCCAAAAGAAAAAAAGAAAAAAAAAACAAAACAAAACAACCAACACACACACAAAAAGAGGGGGAAAAAACACAGAGAAGTTAATGATTCTCTTTACAATTTCAACTATTGTATAATGCCTCAGATTGAATACTGGATCACCATAGTTGATGCATTAGATTTTAGATTTTTCTAACATCTGCTGAACTACTTCAGATATTTTAGGATATGCCTCTAACAGGTATCTTTTGTTGTGCTTGTGCTTCATAGCTGAACTGCAAAATATCTTTTTAATGTTGAAATGAAGGTTGTGTTGAAAGGGAAATATCCAATGTTGTATGGCTATAGCCTATAGAAGTGCTGAATATTTCTATTATGGTATTCAATAATATTTCATTCTCTTGCTGTGGAAATACAACTTTAGAATGTGCATCCATAACATCTTGTTGTTTTCTTGACCAAGTCTAAAATTGAAAGCAGTAGCTAATATATGATTGCATTTTTTTATTACTGACATGCTATCCTTGGCTCTGCATGCATTGGTTGATAAAGTTTGAATGAAGCCTGTGTACTGTTGTCTGCATGATTAAATATGTTTTAAGCCTCTATGCATACTACATTTTTATGAATATTTATCTCTGATTTTGTTCTTGTAGGTTGGATGTATCAGAGAGTGGCTTAACAGCCCTAGTACGGCTGAGCAATGGTGACATGAGAAAGGCTCTGAACATATTGCAGGTTACCTGCATTCTAATTGAGAGACAATTGCACTTTTGTGTCAAAAAGTTGATGTGATTATTATATGATTGTTTTTAAGTCCCAATAGAAAGAATTTGAAACATGAATCCTTAGTTATATTATCTTCTGAATCATTTTTTTCATCGTCATCCCGTTCTTTATGCTTATGGCCTAACTTGTTCTAAATATCATGATCCAGTCAACGCATATGGCTTCTCAGCATATAACCGAAGAAGCTGTCTACCTTTGCACTGGAAACCCAATGCCAAAGGACATTGAGCAAATAGCCTTCTGGCTTCTTAATGAATCTTTCACAGATAGTTTGAAGTGTATCCTACAGTTCTTACTTCTTACTAATATTTCTTTCATGGATTTTAATACTGAACAATTTATTTGACGCCTTATTATGAGAATTGCTTTGTTTAGTCTTAAGTTCTGGTAGATATATCTGATACCAAAATGAAGAAAGGGTTGGCTTTGGTAGATATTGTGAGGGAGGTCACTATGTAAGTGAAAATGTGAAAGCCTACTCATCTACACTCTGTTGATTGTTTTATTAGTTGACGCTTCTTGAATCTTACTGCACCATATGTCATTTCAGGTTTGTTTTCAAGATTAAAATGCCATCAGATGTCCGAGTAAAGCTAATTAATGATTTGGCTGATATCGAGTAAGTCTTCCTCATATGCTGTACTCAAACTCATCAAAAGTTATTCTCTCTTGCTGAATTGGTTTATAGTCTTTATTATCATTGAACTTTGATATTAGTTGCCTTGTTTACCTTGATTTCTCTCTTCAGCTTGTTTCAGATTTACTAATTAGGTTACAGTCACATTACAAATTCATGGCCTTTCTGAATGCTGATTAACATCTTGTGGAACCCCATTTTGCATTATCCCGAACAATTTTTGAGGAAACAAATAATATTACATAAACAATCTGATGAATGCACTTGTCTTGTATACCACCACATAGTCTATAAATTATACTTGTTTAAATCAGTGACTTAATTATTATAACACTAGTTCTAGCCCTGATGGAATATAGCCTAGTCTTATTAATTCAACTTGTCTAAATCAGTGACTTAATTATCTCTGGCCTTTGTCTCTTTCAGTTGTTGTTTCTGATAGAGAGCTAGTGTCATGCAGATGAAAAGATCTGTTTCAGTTACTCAACTGTCAACTTGAACTTATAAGTGGCATTTGCCATGAAATCCTTTCCTCATTTTTATCAAAAGACTACATTATCTAAAAAAGTAAGGCAATAGCTGACATCCTGTGAGTTCAATGGAAAAGTGTAGTAGTTGTGAATGCTATTTCTCAGAAACAATAGCATCTAGGATTTATTGCATGCATTCTACATTTCTATTAGAAAGGGTTGAGTTGGGAAAATGTAGAGTGTATGTTATTAATGTGCAAGGCTACTGCTACTTCTATCAACCCGTGCTTGTTTCTGTTTCTAACAATATTTTACGAAAGGCTAGAGGAGCATCACTTATACGTCATAATCCAAAAACTTTCAATACTTGGTTTTTGGTTTTCAGGTATAGGTTGAGCTTTGCGTGCAACGATAAGCTACAGCTAGGGTCACTCATCTCAACTTTCACTACTGCTCGCTGTGCTTTGGTTGCTGCTGCTCAATAAAAATCTAAGTTGCTTTGAATTACTCCAACACCTTTGGATTTAATGATATATATGCATGAGATGGGAGTGTGTTTTCTCTGTGTAATGTTGACCGAGGACTAGATAGTGACGTCATGGATGGATGGTGTATATCTTTCTGATGGATTCAACTTTTTGATAGATCACTTAATGGAATGAAGTATTTTGCTTATGCCCCATTTTATTTTCTTTTGATGAACTGCATATTGATATGGAGTTTATTCAACTCAGTTCCTTTAAACTTTCTTTGAGAAATGACTTCGTGTTGATTTAATTTGTGTATAAAAGTGCTGATGGTTTTCGGTTTTAAATTTTTGAATGTCCAGGTTTAACATAGTTATATGCTGTGAAAGTTGAACAGTGCCTTTTGCAAAAAAAAAAAAGAATATTTAGAAATTAAGTCGAATACCAGTTTAATATGAAAAGCAGCATTGTTAATTGTCTTGTTCTTTGTGATGAACTCCATACATCTGAGTTTTGAAAATTTCCTTCTCAAGCAAGAGTAGGAATGATGATGGCATGTTGCAAATGCTAGCAACTCGAACGCTAGAAACCATAACAATATTGCCAAAAGTAAAAGATGCAACTGGCAAGTATGAAAGATTTCTCGTCTTATAGCAGCATGAGATTCTTTCAGATTTATCTGATTAAAATGCAATAAAATGCACAAATACAGTTTGAACTTAGAATCAAACCACATTTCAGAACGTTTTGCAAGCATAAATTCTCCCAGTTACCTTCTCACATTTGCATTCATATGAGGATCACCCAAATTTTTATCATATTGAAACATCTAACAAGCTGCGCGAATCTGAAATTTGGCACTACCATGAAAAAGCCTACTCAAAAAAGGAGTGGCACATACTGAGCAAGAACCTACACAAGAGGAAGAAAAGTCTGATATTCCTTTTTTCAGAACATCAATTCCTGTAATATTTTGCAGCATATTGTCTTTCATTACACCCAAAAGCATGAAGTAAAGGTCATGAGACTTGCAAAAACTTACACTCTTTCCATTCGCATGTAAAAAAATATAAGAAACAGAACTCATGCATCACAAAATTTATAATATCCTATACAGCAAAAATTTTATTTCACAAACTATAGGTAGTCCTATTGATTTGAAGACAACTTGGAATTGCATCATCTGGACTTATCATGAAGTCCTTCAGAAGCATGGACCCCTTCTATCCGACGAGTAGCCTGTGATATTGCATAATGAGATGCACTATAGGCAGCATAGTAAGATGACACTGTAAGCTGCGCAAACTTTGGGACTGCATATGCTGAAGTCCAAATATGACATCCAAGTTAATCTCAATATCTACTGGTAGGAAAAAATATACAAAAGAAAAAGTTATAAAATAGACAATTTTACCTCCAAATGCAGCACCAACTCCAGAAAATAATAGTAGTGGGGGAACCTGGTATATAGTAAAGATATGGTAAGTCATTACATCATAATGCCGCTTATCAATGACGAGACAAAATATAATGGTTCATTAGAACATACATGATATAAAAAAGGAGCATCTATGTCATTAAAGCATTTGCATGGACAAATCAAAGCTTATAGCAGGAGCTTAAAATGACAATCAATAGTATGAAGTACAAACTTGGGGAAAATCTTAGGAGAGAAGATAAAGATGACATCACAAACGGTCCAACAAAGCACTCATGATATCAACAAAAAACAACTTTTAAAATGCCAACCTTCATTACTTTCTTCTGCTGACCACAACCCTTACTCATATAGGATAGGTTATCGGTTTCTCAGCTGCAGAAATGATCATATCAAATCCAATTCTTCCAGAATTGCACTCAGTACCATACATGGCCAAATGATCCAATTGAATAACATTGTGACTTAGAGTCCACACATGGAAACAGTAGAGCATTAGTACCATGCTCGCAATTTTAAGAAAATGAATAACTATGTAAAATTTTGTTTTAGCTTTGACAGAGAATCTGACAACTTAACTTTTGGGTGAATGGATTTTGGTGTGGTAACCATAGCACCAGATTTCAAGAGATTCCGGATTCAAACCTGATCATTTATAGATATAGAATATGTTTATTGATCTTAGGCTTTTCTAACCAACTTAAAAGCTGAAGGCTTTTTCACGTGGCTTAAAGTCCCACAGAGGAAAATGTTTAGAGTATAATGTCAACTTCATGTACACTCTTTAGGTTATACGCAAACACATAAAGGATAAGCAAACCCATAAAGGATAAGCAAACACATAAAGGATAAGTGGTTGTACACAAACGCAGACAAGAAAACTCAGGCAAATTGTTGAATGTGAACTGATGAAGAAGAGAGATCGATTATAATTGGTTCTAGACAATGTAGAATATATCAAAGAGAGCATCGAATCTAAATTACAAGTATGGTCTGAACTCCTGGCACAAAGTATCTTTGGGGTAGGAAAAACAGTACAATTCTTTTTAACTTGTCAAAGGAAACATCCTTCACATAAATATCTTAATCTAAGTATCATACAACATGCCCTCTGACCGCTTTCAAAATATTTGTTTAAAATCTCTTCCTAATATTCTTCATATGCTTGTCTCTCTGTCCTGTTCTTTACACAACCAAAGCATCTCTGACCTAACTAACTCTTCAGGCGTCTACTCCAACTTTCATTTATCAGATTTTTATGGAATATACTGGTCCCAATTTCCAGTCAACTAATGGATTCTTGCAGTTCACTGCATTTGCAGCTACATACCTATTCGCAAAAGAGGTTCATCGACAGCAGCAGCAACAAGAAAAAACCTAGTCTTCTTGATATACGCACACCTAAAGGCATAAAATATCAACACGGGTTTAAGTGGTTACGAAATACATAGGAGATTGTAGGGAGAATCAGCGAAGCTGAGGTGACTACAAAATGATAGAGTCAAGGGATCAATATAGTCTAAGAACTAAGTTTTCTGCATCTTCTAGGTCAAAAGGAAAGAAGCTTAAAGCCCAAAACACCAAGCCAATATTAAAGAGACATAAAAAACAGGAAAACAAAGACATAAAGGAGAGATGTGAGGGTTGTGATTACAAGTGATGCAAGAAAGACTTCAAAATAATTGGTTCTATGAAAAACTGCATGCAAGCTAACCAACCGAATCAAAGAACTATAATAAACAAACATGATAGATATTTTTGTTTTCCAAGAAACTGAAAATTGGTCAAAAATCAAAACACAAGAGCTTTTCAAAATGAGAAGGGGAACTGTTCAGGAGATTTTATGCAACAGATAGGTCTAGTGATATAAACTCAGCTAATCTCCATAAATGGCTCAAATGTTTTCATATCAAGTTCAGAATAGAAGCCTCCACTACCATCAATTTTGAGATAAACTAAGGTTCCCTAATTCTCTACTACTATGAAAACAACAAAATATGGCTGTATGATTCTAATCAAGCAACACAAAGTTAGGGGTGGAAACGAACCGAATCGAATCGAATACCATGGTATTCATATTCGTATTCGATTGATTTTCACGAAATCGAAGTCGAACTCGAATTCGTGTCGAATAGGGAAAGGGTGTTCAAATTTGGTTCGTTAATTAGACGAATATTTATTAGATGTTCACGAATATCTCAATAGAACACTTGTTAAGTCACAAGATCCTCAACCTTAAGGTGTTGACTTCAAACCCTATGTTTGAAGTCTTTTCTTATTATTTTCTATAATGTTTTACTTAATTATTATTATGATATTTCAATATAAGAATTACTATAGTGTATGTTTATAAATTATTAATATTATACTTATAAATAGCAATATTTCTAAAATTATGTGCACGTAAAAGATAATATAATATAATAATCTAGAAGTAGAAAAACATAAATGAATATTTAATAATCAAACGAATCGAATATACCTTTGGTCAAATTCTATTAGTTTATGCACCGAATACTCAAAAATATTCATTTAGGGGGTGTTTGGTTCAATTTCTAGAAATTATAGGAAAATGAAAACACACAAAATAGAGATTTCCTTGTATTTCTTTAAAAATTGTGAGAAAAGTTTTGAGAAGTCAAAAAGTACAAGTTTTCTTATAATTTGTACTTTGTTTGCTTGGTTCAAAACAAGAAAATGGGCCCATTACTTTATAAAAATATCAAGTTTTCCTTTTCTTTTGTCAAAAAGTACTTTGTTTATTAGTTTTAAATTAATTGTGTCAGATTTCTGGGTGTTTTCAGCCCATTTTGAGTGGAAATCTATTTCTTGAAAAAGTCTGATTTCTATACTTTCTGAGAAAATATTTACGTAAATTTAAAAGCTGAACCAAACACAGTTTATGGAAATAGTGAGAAAATTTTAATTACGAGATTGCCACTGTTAGAACATTTCTCAAAACTTTTCTATTAAACACCCCAACCAAACACCCCCTTACTATCAAATGAACTACCAAATCAAATATGACCAAATATCTGGATGAATAATAACCGAACTGTTTATTAATTATTCGGTTTGTTTCCACCCCTACACAAAGTATATCAAACTAATTATATGATGTTGAATTGAAGATATCACTACCTTCACATATAAAACACTAAACATTTGCTGTGCATAACAAAAACAATGTATCCATAGAAAATCATACAAAACAAAAGAAAACAAACGAATCAGCTTTAAAAAAAATTCAATAAATTCTTACCCCTGTAGCAATCTGCACCCACTTGGGTCCTTTCACATGCTTCTGAACAAGAGGAATACCTGTAACAAATCCAACAAAAAACCCAATTCAGCAACAAAAAAAAAAAGACAACATAAAAATAAAAGCACACAAAAAGGGGAAAAATATTTGCCTGTATTGAATCCATGTACAGCGCTGAGCAAAGCACCAATCCCAGAGCCAGCCTACACAAAAACAAAAGAATCAAGCAACTGAAACATAATATTCGATCAATTCATAAGATTCAACCCAATTTGAATTTACGACTGCCGATAAATCATGAAGAACTGAAGTAATCGTCCACTCTCCATTTCTCTAATCAATAAAAAACAAACTTTTAGTTTCCTAATTCCATCTTTTAAACAAACATAATAAAAAAAAATCAAGGAAAAGAAAAAAGAAGAAATTTACAGAGTTGGGATCAACGAGAGAGAGGCATCGAGGGCAGCGAGCGGATCCGAGGCCGGGATTTATCGTGGGATCGTAGTGTAAGTTAGCGGATCGGAGCTTCTCCTCATACACTTCTCTCGTCCCCATTAGGGTTGGAGTTTTGATCAATTTTTTCTTGAAGCTTAAAACCTTAGAAACCTATAAAAGTAAATTTTTTTTGGATATTAGTCCCTTAAACCATTGAAAGTGCTATTAGGTCTCCTAATCATTGGCTACAGCTCTTGACTGAGGGATTAATTTGAACAAGTTTATAAGAATAGCAATTAATTGATCTCAGAGACTAATTTTAATTTTAAAACAATATATAAGAATTAGGGGACCTCATAGTAATTTCAATTATTTCAATGGTTTTCAATGAAATAGTGATTTTCAATATGTTAAAAGTAATCTTCGTGGATCTGAATCCTAATAATAAAATATTTATTCAAAATAAATAACTTTCAAGACCATTTCTCATTAAAAACTAATAACAAAATAGGATTGATAGCTAGATCTTAAAGTAGCATTCTAATTGACCAGTTGATGAACCTTGATAAAGATTGATATCAGATGACATAGAAAAGCCGAAAAGTCAAATTTAAATGCAGAAAAGTCAGGAGATTGTGCTCTGGAAAAATAAACAAGATGCAACTTTCATGTGTTGCATTAGTGTCAACCATTTTACTACATAGTTAATAAATGGTATTGATATAAATTTTTAAAAGAAAATCATAGATAATGGATTCTCTATGAATATGGCGATATATTTATGAAAATTGAGAATATAATCATGAAACTCGTCGTATTTTTTTTAATGTAAGATCCTGACTAGCTCTTCCACTAGTGAAAGCCACATTTGTAAAAGTGCGAAAGCGGAACTACGCCAGCATATAAGTAGAAATACAATGCTTGATTGTAACCAAATTATTTTCGAATTTAGAGAAAAGAAAGTTGATGTCAATTTTACTATCCATTTGTTCACTATCCTATTATACTGTTAGTAACTCTAGGTGTTTGATAATTACAAAAAAATATTAAATGAAAATAAGATATAACTCACTTATAAGGCGATAACTGTGATATCCAGAATCCAGTTAAATGTTTATAATTATATATTTAGATAATATATTCATTAATTATTTAAGTTTACTAATTATTGTCCCCTTTTTTTTATAAATTTGTGATAGCATAAAAATAGTAACTTTTCATTTGCAAAATTAATTACATCTTATCTTCTGTCAAAAACAAAAACATGAGATTCCTAATAACTTATTTTTTTATTTCTGATACCATCTTACTGTCACGACCCAAAAATAGCAATGGCAAATAGAGACCGGCATGCGACAGCAGCGACACGTGCGCAAGACAAGTCTCATGCATGTGTCAAGCCTGGCAATACATATTACATAGCTTGTCATAAAAATATAAAATCTGGTGTTGATAGTAGTTCAGAGCAACTATATACATAATCAGTATTTTCAAACCAAAATCACTTATCACTTGTTATATAAAATCAAATTTACTTTTAATATCTTGTACGAAATCAACATCGTATTATGGTTCAGGCCGCAACAGAAATAGATCGAATCACATTTAACTTTATATACATGAAAATAATAGATTATTTATTTTTTTCGAGCACAAGATCAATCAAATATTGCACTCATGCAATTTCAAATTATAAAATACTAGTGAGAATTAATAATGATCCCTACATCTTCAATAGAAAAGAAACAAATTGATCAAAATGGAGGAGGAATAGGAGAAAAATTAGGGCAAAACATGAAATTGACACAATTTAGGGCAAAGATCAAATCCACAAAAAAAAAACATACAAATTAGGGAAAATTTTGAACGACGTTGACTTCCTCCGCAGTGGAGATGGCGGCGAGTTGGAGATGGATGGTCGGTCGGTCGGTCAGAGAAAGAAGCGAAGAGCTCTTGGCAGGGAACGAAGTTTTGGGGTTTTGATTTGGGAGAGTTAATCTATTAATACTTTAAAGGGGTTTTTGCATATATACCCATCATATCTTCTATATTTCTAAATTGTCCCACCAAATCTTACCATTTGCCAAATTAACCCCAAATCTTTCTTATTGGGTTTTTCTACCCCTCAATTTAACAATGTTGGTTTATAAATAGGACAAAATCAAAATTTTCTAATAGTTTTCAATATGTTTGCAGTATTTTCCAGTTTGGAACCTAAAAATTGTTAAGTGGGAGGGGGTAAAAGAACACGATGCAAAAGAATTAAGAAATAATTTTGCAAATACCAAGGTTTGAAGAGTATACATGCAAAACCCCTTATGAAGTGCTATATTTTGAGATAAACTCATATATTTAAAATAAATTCTACATTAATGTTATATCATTCTGGAACATCCGTAATCCATAATACATTAAAATTTTTTCACCCGATCGATAACTAGTAGAATGTTAGAATCTTTTTCGTTTTCAACAATACTCACTTAGGCAGAGTTCTTCAACATGTAACAATCTGCGTTGATGTATCCTTTCATTTTATAATACTTGTTGGTTAGATTCTTATGTTTCAATCTGATGTATGTTTCGATTTCGATCTGATATACTTATTATCTCGAAGGCCCATTTCTTCCGATCTTCCTCTAGCCAGCAAGCTTTTTTTTACTGCTGCTTTCACCTGTGGTCAACAATTTGTTGATCATCTTCTTATTCAACAAGTTTTATTTGACTTCCGAGATGCTAATAGAATTCCGACCATAAATCATAGTGTTCACAAAGTGTGGGTATGAAGATGGCAAAGAACACATTAACAATACGGTTTGATCTTCATCATCGATCTTCACATTAATCCTTAATCAAAGAACTAAATTCACCAATATGCATTCGGATAGATGTACCCTCTGAGACTATAACCGACGCTTCAAGAGGAAATGATTAAAGAGCGTTTTTTCCCCATCAAATAGAGATCCTCCAATTTGAACCGCAGGTCAGCATCTGTTTTCTCCACGAGAAATTTTTGTGGAACTTTTGTTTCGGGCGAGAATAAGTTTCTTCGTTGTTTCCATTTCAAAACTTTTCGAAAATGAAAACAAGTGAAAGATTACACGTGTAAATCTCTCGATTACAAAGAAAATAAGCTCACTCTCTTACAAACACAAACAGAAGTCGCTACGTAGCAATCTTCTGCTTGCGTGGGTTCTTTGCCTGTGCCGGGGACGCGTCATCCGTGGACCACCGAGCAACGATCGTCGAATTGACGGGGGTATAGTTTATGTCTCGCGAAGGAAATAAGAACTTAAGCAAATATCTTAGCCAAGTAAGATATCTACTCTTCCCAAGAATAAGACAAAGCTTAAACTCGAGGAATCTCCAAAGGAAGCTTCAAGAACACTCTTGATTTGATGAGGAGTTCACTCTTGGATCTTCATGATTCACCTAAGGACTCCTCTCTATGGAAATGCACTTTTCCCTCTCTCCCAATCATTCCTCCCCTCAGTAACACGTGTTAAAGGGGTATTTATAGGCTTTAGGAAGCATAACCGCCGAAAAGAACATAAGTTATGACCTGCCAGAATTGCATAGTTGGCGCGATACTTTTTTGTGTCGCGCACCACTTAATCTGCGATTGGTAGCGGCGATTTGAACTGTTTAGTGGCGAGGCGGTTAACTTGTCTGTCGAACTGTCTCTCGTAAGGATCGGTCTCTTATTTGTTATGCTGCTCCCCTCCTTTTAAGGCACGTTTAATGCCCCATTTATGCGCTTAGTGGGCGTGTTTTTAGCGTGTAACCGCCCCACTAATGTGAATGGACGTCTTCACGTGTTGACAAAGTCCAATGGGTCCCACAAATAATGATAAAGCACCTGAAAAATTCATCAGACGCTTTTGGTGTCTCGCCAATGGCGAGACACTTTTTGGTGTCTCGGCAATGGCGAGACACTTCTTGGTGTCTTGCCAATGGCGAGACACATTGTGGTGTCTCGGCACTGGCGAGACACATTTTATGTCTTGCATATGCCATTCTTGCCTCCATGGTTGATTCCCTTAGAGTTTGATGACGTCGTTCTTCAGTCTTCTCTTGATTAAATCATACTTGGGGTTCATCAGCAATTTTTGATGCCTACAACTTTGTATACCAAACACGATTATGGCAAGAGCTTCTTTATCCAACTCCTTCCAATCCACCCCGGACATAGTTTCTTTGACTTCCTTAGCAAAGCCTTCTCCAACCCATTCACTATGAAAACGGCGCGCATCCTCACTTGCCGTAGGTTGAGATTGATTTTGCCATCAAATTTATCAATATTCCACTCTGTGGCTGCAATCTTCATCTGTCGTCTGAAAGAAAAATTGAAGCTCTAATACAAATTAGTTACGAAAAACCTTCAGATTAAACAAAATGATCATAGTAAATTGTAGAAAATATATCGAGAAGATAACACACAAAGATATAATGTGGTTCGTGTTTATCTTATGTCCCCGGCGAATACAACCATCTAGATCTCTCAATCACTAATCCTAAATCAACCCAAACATTCACAAATAGACTTCTAAAATTTGGTGAGAAAACAAAGAGAGAACCAATTATGCTTTCACATAAACCAAGGGGATATTTACAGATGAATAACCCTAGCCGGTCTTTGCTTCCCCAAATTGAAATCGTGGCGTTCGATGCTTCCTGGTGCCCGACGCAAACTCGACTCTTAATACTGTAATACTTGTGGGCTTGGTGTCAAATTAGGATTCCACATCTCTAATCTTTTGTCCTAAGCTACAGCCCATATGAAACCCAAAAAAACCATAAGCCCAATTACTTGGCTTAGTGTCTCTGCAATTGGAGCTAATGATGCGTGCAACCAATCGAATCCTAGTCCTATTAGGAGATGTCGACATGATAATTTTTTAAGAGGCAAAATTCCAAAAATAATCAATAATAATTAAGATAGTAAAGTATAATTACCTGAAACGTATATACTTAATATGACTGCCAATGACCCTGTTCATGCCATAAACTTTTTAAAAATCAAACTAAACCCATTTCAGAAATAACCTCAAATCTCTAAATTTTAACTCCAAATGATTACTGACCTGCGCTCCTTGGGAATCACAATTGATTCATATACATCAAATTAAGATTCATGACTGTCAATCAAACCTGGGGTCATTGATAGATTAATGATCATGTATACAAACTAATGAAAGAAATTTCACATTTATTCAACAAATTGTTTCCTTTCTCATTCAACAAATATCATGAAACAACAAAAACTGAACATCTTGCATCAAAGAACACAGAGAAAAAGAACTAAACTCAATCCTGTATCTACCAAATTCACAACTAACCCAAGATCAAGAAACACATGCATAATCCATCCATCAGCTCCCTGCAATATTCAATCCTCAATCCTCATTCTTTTCAAAGCTCTGCCATCCTTAATCCTGTCCTCTTCCTCTTCTTCTTCTTCAATGATACTCTGTTTTTCAACAGGGAATCGATCAGGGGTCATGTCGAAGAACATATAAGGAACTGTATCAATGGACTCGGGTTGAGGAGTTTGCTCCCAATGATTCAACTCGCGAAATCTCGCAAGCCCTGAGTTGATCTCCCACAGCAAACATCGATGACCGATCAAAATAACCACATCTCTGTCGAACCTGATAAGTGACGGCCAGCTAACCTTGGACAGGGGTTTCGTTATCTCTATACACCCAGCTTTCTTCAAATCCAACTGTCTGTAACTCTCCCACTCGTTCCCCTCATTCTCAAGAATGTAAACCTCGACTAGGCTTCCTCGCGAAAGAACAAGCCCGATTTTTGTGCCGCTGATCTTCCCTAGCTGCATTGTCGACGAGAGCTGAATCTTTAGCGGCAGATACAGTCGCTGGCTCCAACCATTGACAGCGTCGAATGTGATGAACATCCTTTCATCGTCAACGAGCCAGAATGCGACACCAGAGTCATTGGCAATGCCTGTGTGTTTCAAGATACAGCCCGGGAAGATATTCAGTGGTCTTGTCTCTTGATTCCACTTGTTCGTTCTTGATGAGTACCAGTCGAATGTGTACTTGCTCTTGGCCTCTTCGAAGGCGCAGATGACGGTGAAAGAGGCGGGGAGGTGGTCGTCGACGGAGAGGACTGCAATGTGGCCGTGTTGGTGGGATCTTGGTGGGTTGGGGATGCGGCGGTGGCTGCCGGCGTGGTGGACGAAGGGGTTGAAGATGTGGTAGGCGCCGGAGCTGGAGTCGAAGCAGAGGAGGAGGCCCTTGGAGGAGGAGCAGAGGGTGAAGGGGTTTGGGATTGAGAAGGAGGAGGGGTCTGGGTGAGTAGGGGTGAAGGAGTTGAAGGTGTGGACGCCGGTGGTGGAGTTTTTGAAGAAGATGCCGGCGGTGGAGGGGGCTGCCGGCTCCATGGGAGCATCAGAGGTTGTTGCTTCTTGATGATCAAGAAAGGAGGGAGAAGGAGAAGCCATTGTTGTTTTGACTCTTTGATGGCTTTCTGCTTCCCTGTTTCTAAGAAAAGAGAGAGGATTTATGAATGAAAATGTTGAGATATTTGGATTGTGTTTTTATTGAGAATCTAAAATTTAGAACTTTGGAGAAAGATGTATAGAAGGGTATAAGAATTGAAATTTAGGATTCGGATTCTCTCCCTAAAACTGAAAGTAGTGGAGACACCTTTAATTTTAATCACAACTTGCACTATGTCATCTGAAAATAGCAAGAAGAAATCTGAAGGGCAATTTAAACAAACTCAGAGGAGGATTTCAGTGATAATCCTGCCAATATAATAGATTTGGGGTATATATAGGTAAAAAGCCCCATCTTTTTTTTAAAATTGATTTATGTTTACATAGAGAATGTTATTGGGGGTTTTCTTTATGGCTGATTTTAACTCATCTAGATAGTTTACATTAAATCATTTTTGACATTTTTTGTACTTGGCAAATCAAGACAGGTTAGCTACATTATTTCATGCATTTATATTTGGCTAAATATCAGCAAACCCTTCCTTAACTTTGGACGATTATCAGATAACCCCCCCACAACTTTGAAAATACCATAAAACTCCCTTTAAGTTTAGGGGTTATCAGAAAAACCCCTTAACTTTGAGACCTTTTTTTAGGAAACCCCTCTAAAACCTGTGGTTTTAGGGGGTAACCTCATAAAATCTCAAGATGAAAAGGGATTTTGTGATAAAGCCCTAAAGTTAAAAGGGGGCTTTCTAATAATCCTAATATTTAAGGGGGATTTTCTAATACTTTGACAGTTATGGTGGTTATCTAACAATCCTCCAAACAAGGTAGGTTATCCTGTTACTTGAGATCCAAACACCTCATCCCTCCTCCTTTAGGTAACAAGTCCTAATAAATGAAAGCCACCCTTTATAAAAACAAACTAAAGACCTCAACGTCCTCCTTCATAAACCAAAACAAACCCCTCACAATCACAAAAACTTTCTCCAAGAAACAGAGGGTAGATAGGCTCAATGGCTTCTCACCCTCCTCCTCCTCCCGATCAAGAAGCCGCAGACCCCAGCACTCCCTCCGACGCCTCGACTTCCGACGATGCATCCCCCGCTCCCTTGGTCGATGCAGACCCCTCCCCAGCCGGCATCTTCTTCAAATTCCCCTCCCCAGCCGGCATCTTCAATTGCTTCACCAACACTCCTCGAGAATCCTTCTTGAGAGTTCCACAGCCGTTCACCATCTGCTCCTCCTCCAAGGGTCTCATCCTCTGCCACGACTCCAACAACAACGAGTACCGCCTCGTCCATCCCTTCATCCCCGAACCCAACAATAATTTCAACCATCCCTGCCCCAAGATCCCACAAAGACTGCCATACTGCAGTGCTTTCAGTCGAGGAGGCTCCCCCTGCATCCTTCGACATTATCTGCGCCGTTGCAGACGCCAATGGAAAATATGCATTCGACTGGTACCACTCGAAAGCCGACAAGTGGTCCCCGTGCACAACCCGAGAAGATCATATCAGCCCCAGGCGTATCAAGAACGACACGGGCATTTCTAATGATTCTGGGACAGCACTCTGGTTCACTGAAGATCTAACTGCAGTCGTCGCGTTCGATGCTAATGTTGATTTGACCCGGCGATTCGATCTCCCGACAGATGTTCAGCATCCAAGAAGAGCGCAGCTAGGCAAGATAAACGAGAAGGAGATAGGGATTGTTGTTTTACACGGAGGCGGAGACGGAAGCATGATTGCAGTTTACAGTCTTGATTATGACGGCCGTAGTTGGAGGAAGTACAGGTCCTTGGATCTGATCACGGCTGGACTTATGGAGAGGACTATTCAACCTGTAGGGTCGCCGATGCTTATTAGGTTCGACAAGGTTGTGGTTATTTTTGTTGGCAGTCGATCTGTTCTTTGGGAGATGAGCTCCGTGAATGATCAGATGAATTGTGAGGATACGAGGCTTCGTGAGCTGGATCATTGGCAGCAGAGGCCTCGACCGGGGGATGAAACCGTTCCCAGTGTGTTCTTCAACCTAACTCCTGCACAATTCCCTCTTATCAAAGCCGACGAGGTGATTGCTGCTGCTGAAGAGGATGGGGAAGAGAGCAATGGGGAGCAGGGTGATCTTCCTCAAGAAAATGGTAGAGATCCGAAGAGGAGGAGAATTTAAGGGATCGATTGTATGAGTGGACGGTGCATGGATGTTTGCTTTTCTTGATTTTTGTTACTCCCACAGAGAGGATCAGTTGGGTTTTAGTTCTTGATTGATTGTTATTGATCTCATCTGTTCATGTTCATGTAACGCCTATTCCTTAGTTTTTTTCTTGCTTGATTGGTTAGTAGTTGTTGATCATGTGGGAAATTGGCTGTTCATGTACATTACTTTGACTTCATATGAAAATTATCATATCCTCTGTTTCTATGAGAGAGTGAAGCATGTTATGGTAAACTGAAGTTTGTTTGGAGCAGGGCATGCTAATGTCTGTGATATATTTGTATTATTTAAGTTAACTTTGATGCTTTCCAAAGGACAATGAGAAACTCGTGGAGATTGGAAAGAGATGTTGATATTGGAAGGATCGGGCAAAACTTCCAGTTTCAATATGAATCGGATTTGGACAAGTTAGGGCTGCGAGGTCCATGGAATTTCGACAACAAACTACTTATGCTTGGAGATGTTAAGGGAGATGAGCAACCAGATCCAATATTTCCTTTTGGGTTCGGATCTACAATATATCTCCCTTTATCGGCGATGAGAGACGAGGTTGGACGGAAAGTTGGAGGACTGATTGGAAGAGTAGAGGCGGTGGATGTCACGGACGGCGGGTCACGTTTTGGCCAATACATTCGACTCGAGTCCAAGAAAAACATTGACGTGCCTAAACCTCTGAAAAGAGGCACGATGGTCGACTTGGGCGAGGGTAGAGCCGTGTGAGTGGACTTTCGATATGAGAGACTAACGACAATATGTTTTTGTTGAGGGGTTTTGGGACACATGGATTCGGAATGCAGTATCGTGTTCGAAGCGATGCAAAGAGGGTGGTCGATCTGTGATTCAATATGGGACATGGCTTCGTGCATCGATAAATGGGATTCATGGAGGAAAGAAACCTGATTTAGGTACAACGCTCAATGTTAAAAGGGACCGAGGGGAGTGGGATCGCGACTACTCGAGTAGTCGACTACTACTCGAGTAGTCGACTACTACTCGAGTAGTCGACTACTACTCGAGTAGTCGACTACTACTCGAGTAGTCGACTACTACTCGAGTAGTCGACTACTACTCGAGTAGTCGACTACTACTCGAGTAGTCGACTACTACTCGAGTAGTCGACTACTACTCGAGTAGTCGACTACTACTCGAGTAGTCGACTACTACTCGAGTAGTCGACTACTACTCGAGTAGTCGACTACTACTCGAGTAGTCGACTACTACTCGAGTAGTCGACTACTACTCGAGTAGTCGACTACTACTCGAGTAGTCGACTACTACTCGAGTAGTCGACTACTACTCGAGTAGTCGACTACTACTCGAGTAGTCGACTACTACTCGAGTAGTCGACTACTACTCGAGTAGTCGACTACTACTCGAGTAGTCGACTACTACTCGAGTAGTCGACTACTACTCGAGTAGTCGACTACTACTCGAGTAGTCGACTACTACTCGAGTAGTCGACTACTACTCGAGTAGTCGACTACTACTCGAGTAGTCGACTACTACTCGAGTAGTCGACTACTACTCGAGTAGTCGACTACTACTCGAGTAGTCGACTACTACTCGAGTAGTCGACTACTACTCGAGTAGTCGACTACTACTCGAGTAGTCGACTACTACTCGAGTAGTCGACTACTACTCGAGTAGTCGACTACTACTCGAGTAGTCGACTACTACTCGAGTAGTCGACTACTACTCGAGTAGTCGACTACTACTCGAGTAGTCGACTACTACTCGAGTAGTCGACTACTACTCGAGTAGTCGACTACTACTCGAGTAGTCGACTACTACTCGAGTAGTCGACTACTACTCGAGTAGTCGACTACTACTCGAGTAGTCGACTACTACTCGAGTAGTCGACTACTACTCGAGTAGTCGACTACTACTCGAGTAGTCGACTACTACTCGAGTAGTCGACTACTACTCGAGTAGTCGACTACTACTCGAGTAGTCGACTACTACTCGAGTAGTCGACTACTACTCGAGTAGTCGACTACTACTCGAGTAGTCGACTACTACTCGAGTAGTCGACTACTACTCGAGTAGTCGACTACTACTCGAGTAGTCGACTACTACTCGAGTAGTCGACTACTACTCGAGTAGTCGACTACTACTCGAGTAGTCGACTACTACTCGAGTAGTCGACTACTACTCGAGTAGTCGACTACTACTCGAGTAGTCGACTACTACTCGAGTAGTCGACTACTACTCGAGTAGTCGACTACTACTCGAGTAGTCGACTACTACTCGAGTAGTCGACTACTACTCGAGTAGTCGACTACTACTCGAGTAGTCGACTACTACTCGAGTAGTCGACTACTACTCGAGTAGTCGACTACTACTCGAGTAGTCGACTACTACTCGAGTAGTCGACTACTACTCGAGTAGTCGACTACTACTCGAGTAGTCGACTACTACTCGAGTAGTCGACTACTACTCGAGTAGTCGACTACTACTCGAGTAGTCGACTACTACTCGAGTAGTCGACTACTACTCGAGTAGTCGACTACTACTCGAGTAGTCGACTACTACTCGAGTAGTCGACTACTACTCGAGTAGTCGACTACTACTCGAGTAGTCGACTACTACTCGAGTAGTCGACTACTACTCGAGTAGTCGACTACTACTCGAGTAGTCGACTACTACTCGAGTAGTCGACTACTACTCGAGTAGTCGACTACTACTCGAGTAGTCGACTACTACTCGAGTAGTCGACTACTACTCGAGTAGTCGACTACTACTCGAGTAGTCGACTACTACTCGAGTAGTCGACTACTACTCGAGTAGTCGACTACTACTCGAGTAGTCGACTACTACTCGAGTAGTCGACTACTACTCGAGTAGTCGACTACTACTCGAGTAGTCGACTACTACTCGAGTAGTCGACTACTACTCGAGTAGTCGACTACTACTCGAGTAGTCGACTACTACTCGAGTAGTCGACTACTACTCGAGTAGTCGACTACTACTCGAGTAGTCGACTACTACTCGAGTAGTCGACTACTACTCGAGTAGTCGACTACTACTCGAGTAGTCGACTACTACTCGAGTAGTCGACTACTACTCGAGTAGTCGACTACTACTCGAGTAGTCGACTACTACTCGAGTAGTCGACTACTACTCGAGTAGTCGACTACTACTCGAGTAGTCGACTACTACTCGAGTAGTCGACTACTACTCGAGTAGTCGACTACTACTCGAGTAGTCGACTACTACTCGAGTAGTCGACTACTACTCGAGTAGTCGACTACTACTCGAGTAGTCGACTACTACTCGAGTAGTCGACTACTACTCGAGTAGTCGACTACTACTCGAGTAGTCGACTACTACTCGAGTAGTCGACTACTACTCGAGTAGTCGACTACTACTCGAGTAGTCGACTACTACTCGAGTAGTCGACTACTACTCGAGTAGTCGACTACTACTCGAGTAGTCGACTACTACTCGAGTAGTCGACTACTACTCGAGTAGTCGACTACTACTCGAGTAGTCGACTACTACTCGAGTAGTCGACTACTACTCGAGTAGTCGACTACTACTCGAGTAGTCGACTACTACTCGAGTAGTCGACTACTACTCGAGTAGTCGACTACTACTCGAGTAGTCGACTACTACTCGAGTAGTCGACTACTACTCGAGTAGTCGACTACTACTCGAGTAGTCGACTACTACTCGAGTAGTCGACTACTACTCGAGTAGTCGACTACTACTCGAGTAGTCGACTACTACTCGAGTAGTCGACTACTACTCGAGTAGTCGACTACTACTCGAGTAGTCGACTACTACTCGAGTAGTCGACTACTACTCGAGTAGTCGACTACTACTCGAGTAGTCGACTACTACTCGAGTAGTCGACTACTACTCGAGTAGTCGACTACTACTCGAGTAGTCGACTACTACTCGAGTAGTCGACTACTACTCGAGTAGTCGACTACTAAGCCCAAAATCTGTCTTGTGCATGTTTCCAACAATTCTCCACCTCGTGAATGTTTTCCTCAAACCGAGCCGACACCAATACAAACAAATGTCTCACTTGTTGTGTCCAATCGAAGTGAAACCATTTCACGATAACGGACTCAATCCACAACAAGTCGAGACCCAAGAGAGAAACCAAACTTTCTCCAAACAACGGTATCAACTCACCAAATGGTGCATCATAGCCCGGCCTCGTATCCTCTTGCCCAAGGAATCAAGCCTTCCGTAGTTCACCAAATGGCCCAGGCCTCAGCAATCGAATATGCAACAAGTCTGCGGTGATCAAACTTGTTGCTTGGAACTACCTTTGTGAGCATATCTGCGGATTGTCCTTCGTGTGGACCTTCGCAATCTCCACATCACCATCTTCAAGAACATCAAAGGAGAACAGATCAATGAAGCTTAGGCGTTTGCATCGAACTTCTGAAGTGGGGAGAAAACATGGCGAGCACTCAAAGCCTGCTGTAGAAGGCTTAATAAGAAAAGGTGAGGGTAATGATGCTAAGCAACCCTGCGGGGAGAGGAGTTTTTACATGAATATGAATCGGCAGAGGTTGCTAAGCAACCATGCTGGGAGCAATAAGTCTACTATGTTGGAACTGTCGGGGGTTTGGCAACTCTCGAGCAGTTCATGCCCTCTTCGACCTTTTACAGGTCGGGAGCATTAAAGTTTTTTTTTTCAGTTGAGACTCAATTATGCAGTAAAGGGTGGAACAGACTTAGAATAAAGTTCGCGGATTGGAATATCTTTTCGGTGGATTGTGAAGGTTTGGGGATAAGTGGTGGTTTAGCTTTGTTATGGAGAAAGGAGATCGACGCGACTGTTAATAATTTTTCTAAAGAATCATATTGATGCTTGGATTGCGGAGGACAACGGAAGTTCTTGGGTGTTTACTGGTTTCTATGGTGATCCGAAAACGGGCAATCGCTAGACTGTTGTGCGTGGCGGAAAATTTCGGCAGCACCTCTGCGGAACAATGGCCACAACAAGAGAGCTAGATCACAATAAGAATTCCCGTCTCACCAAGGAAACAAGAATCTGAAGTAAATATCTCAACAAAGTGGGATATTTACTCTTCCTCTCATCAGTCGACTCGACTGCCGAGGGAACCTAAAAGCTATTACAAATCAAATTAACAGCAAAAACACCAATTTTACGTGGTTCGGCAAGTTGCCTACGTCCACGGGGCAAGGAGGAGG
This sequence comes from Asparagus setaceus, assembly GCA_012295165.1. NCBI lineage: Eukaryota > Viridiplantae > Streptophyta > Magnoliopsida > Asparagales > Asparagaceae > Asparagus > Asparagus setaceus. Next base: position 3,311,238 of record CM022709.1, on the reverse strand, counting down.
AGATCTACTATTAGAGAGAAAGAGAATACAAATAGGGTACAAATCTCACACCAAAACCCTAAAACAAAACTCTCTAAACCCTCACAAATATCTCCCTCAAATGACGGCTCAAAACCCTCTCAAAGGCTGCTCCAAAACGAGTTCACCATACCCTAATTAATCATGCTTAGGGTTATATATAAACTCAAAACGAAACGGGTTTAAAACCAAACCCAAAACAAACCTGTATTCTGGAATCTGCCCTTAGTAGTCGACTACAACCTCAGAGTAGTCAACTACTAAGGCTCAAAACCGCAAGCGCTTCGTTAATCAGCAGAGAGAGCTATACTACCGAGTAGTCGACTACTACTCAGAGTAGTCGACTACTAAGCCCAAAATCTGTCTTGTGCATGTTTCCAACAATTCTCCACCTCGGCGAATGTTTTCCTCAAAACTGAGCCGACACCAATACCAAACAAATGTCTCACTTGTTGTGTCCAATACGAAGTGAAACCATTTCACGATAACGGACTCAATCCACAACAAGTCGAGACCCAAGAGAGAAACCAAACTTTCTCCAAACAACGGTATCAACTCACCAAATCGGCTGCATCATAACTGACTGCCTACGTATCCTCTTGCCCAAGGAATCAAGCCTTCACGTAGTTCACCAAATGGCCGCCAACGGCCTCAACAATCACGAATATGCAACAAGTCTCTGCAGTGATCAAACTTGTTGCTTGGAACTACCTTTGTGAGCATATCTGCCGGATTGTCCTTCGTGTGGACCTTCGCAATCTCCACATCACCATCTTCAAGAACATCACGAACGAAGTGATAACGAACGTCAATGTGCTTCGTCCTCGCATGAAGAGTCTGGTTCTTCGCCAAATAGATAGCACTCATGCTATCACAATGAATGGTGACGGATCGCTATGATATACCAAGTTCCTCCAAAAGTCCTCGAAGCCAAATCGCCTCCTTCACAGCCTCCGTAATTGCCATATACTCTGCCTCCGTCGTAGACAAAGCAACCGTAGACTGCAAGGTGCATCTCCAACACACCGACGCACGAGTCAATGTGAACACATAACCCGTCGTAGACCGGCGTTTATCCAAATCCCCGGCATAATCCGAATCAACATAACCAACGCACAACTGCCCACCTGTAGTGTCCCGCTCATAAACCAAACCAATATTGAGTGTACCTCGAATGTACCTCAAAATCCATTTCACGGTGTTCCAATGACCCTCTCCTGGATCGTGCATGTATCTTGAAACCATGCTCACCGCAGGACAAATCTGGTCTCGCATACCATTGCGCATATCAAGCTTCCAATCAAGGCCAGATATGGAGTCTTCGACATCAACTCTCGATCTTCAACCGTTTCGTGAAAGGTCACCGAAAGCTTCAAATGGGCTCCTAATGGTACACCGACCGGCTTCAGATCCATGCTAACATAGAACCGCCAGAACCTTCTTCAAATAAGCCATCGTGTCAAACAAATTTGCTTCTTCTTCCGCCGATCTCCATCCCCAAAATGCGCTTAGCCTCACCCAAATCCTTCATCTCAAACTCCTTTGAAAGCTGTGCCTTCAATTCATTTATAGCAAACCTGGAAATAGAGGCAATCAACATGTCATCGATATATAATAACAAATAGATACACGCACCTCCTTTCAACTTGCGAAAATATACGCAAGGATCAAACTGGCTCCGAGTGTATGAATGACCAAGCATAAAATCATCGAATCGCTTATACCACTGTCGAGGAGACTGCTTCAAACCATATAGCGATTTTTTTAGTCTGCAAACCAATTTTTCTTTCCCTGCAGCTCGGAATCCCAATGGCTGAGTCATATAGATTTCTTCATCAAGATCACCATGAAGAAATCGTCTTCACATCCAACCGATCTAATTCCAATCCATACCGTACACCAATGCTAGGAAAATCGAATCGACGAATGCTTCACCACCGAGAGAAGACCTCATTATAATCAATACCTTCCTCCCTGCATAACCCTTCGCAACTAACCTAGCTTTGAACCTCAATGGAGTGCCTTCAATGCCCTCCTTCTTAGTGTATACCCACTTGCAACCAATTGTCTCCGCCCCTTTGAAGCTCAACAAGCTCCCATGTATCGTTCTTGTGAAGAGACTCCATCTCTTCCCGCATAGCTACTCGCCACGAATCACCAATTCCTTTCGCCTCTCAATGTAGTAGGTATCATCTCATCGATACTTCCACCGGAAGTGCATATGCAATCGTGGTCGGCATACCGTGGCCGGCATCTCATTTTATTCCTCTCTCTCAACCGCATAGAATCTCGAACTCGAGCCGCCGGTCCTCGATCCCGCACATCAGACTCATATCCTCAGGTCACCGCTGTGGCCGCTTCGGGCGCCACCTCGCGGCACTCTAATGGATATTGTACCATCTCGACAATGTGGGCTGCATCGATCTCCACCACCGCGATATCTCCTTCGGGTCACTTCCACCGATGAGAGTTGGGAAGCTTCAAGATAGAAGCCTCATCAAATGTGACGCTCTACTCAAAGACAATCTTCTTATCAACTGATCCCATAGCTTGTATCCTTTGACACCACGCTTGAATCCTACAAATATGGCCTTCCTAGCTCAGGTTCTAATTTATCTGTTCTCACATGATAAAATGTGGCACCCAAATACCTTGAGCTGGTCATAATCTCGTCGGCTCTCCGACCACTTCTCTATAGGGTCTTTCCCCAATCGCAGATGAAGGCAAGATGTTGATGAGGTGGCTCGTGATATGTAAGTGCCTCACCCAAAAGATCTTCTCCAAACCACTATGTGCCAATAAACATCGAATCTTCTCCAAAGAAAGACCGATTCAACCTCTCTCGCCACCCCATTTTATCATGTGTATGACTAACCGTGAAGTGTCTCTATGCCCTCGTCTCGACATAGGCTGGCGAAGGGGTCTAAAGTATACTCACCACCGCTGTCGGATCTCAACGCCTTGATCTTTCTCCCACCGCAGCTTCTAATCTCTTCTTCCACTCCACAAATATATCTAGGACTTCACTCTTCTTCGCCATGATGTACACCCAACATCGCCAGAATAGTCATCAACAAATGTGACGAACCAATGTCTACCACCAAGTGATGCCGCCTTGGTGGGACCCCAAACGCTCAGGTGCACGTAGTCCGTAATACCCTTCGCCCGATGGATGGTCGTTCGAACTTTAACTTTGTGCGCTTGCCAAGAACACAATGCTCACGTAACTCAACTTTTCCACTCTTGGCTCCTTTAATAGCCCTGCTGCATAACGCTGCGGTGACCTTTCACCGTGTCCTAACTCTATAGCTAAAGCCTCAAGCCTTCCCGCTTCTCTCAAATAATCAAGCAACGTGGCCAATCTCGGTGCTCCCATTCGGATAGTATAAATTTCGACAGGACTCCTTCATCACCACCAAAGATCCTTTAGTAACCTTCCCTACACCGCTTTTGAAAGTCACATTGAATCCCTTCGCCCAAAGCTCCAACCGAGATAAGATTTTTCTTCACCAGGAACAAATCTCACCTCTTTCAACTCACGGACTACTCCATCGTGCATCCTAACCGCAGCACCTATCCCACAAATGCCACGGGGTTGATCATTTCCCATGACAACAACACCCCGCCGACTTTCTCAAAAGATGCAAACCAGTCTCGCCTAGGGGTCACATGATAAGTAGCGCCGGAATCAAGCATCCAATCTGATGCTTCCACATGATTCACCTCCGGAGTAATCAATAGAGAATAGCACGAATCGTCGGAATCATCGCCTTTAGCAATATTCACCTCATTGGCCTTCAGACCCTTTTTCTTGCCATTTTCTTTTTCCTTGAGCTTTGGACAATCTTTCTTCCAATGTCCCTGCTCTTTACAGAATGCACATTGGTTCTTTGACAATTGGTGGCGCCTTCTTGACTTTGACCTCCCTCTATTGCCACCTTTCGGATATGGGCTTTTACCTCTCGTCGACAAGGCCTCGCCTAAAGTACTCGCACGAGAAGTCTCCTTGTCCTTCCTCCTCAAATCATGGTTGGTCAATGCGTTAGTAACTTCACTATAGCTGATAGAAGTACGTCCGTTCAACAAAGTGAGTACAAAGGTGTCATACTCCTCATCAGGTAAGGAGCCCAATAAAATAACTGCCTTGTACTCATCCGTTATCTTCTCATCAACATTTGCCAAGTCGGACAACAACTTAGTATAGTTGTTCACATGAGCCGCTAGTGAGGTGCTTAGAACATCCGAAACTGAAGAGTCTTAGCGACAAGTGCAACTTGTTCTCAACACTCTTCATGAGATACTTATTGTTGAGAATTTTCCACATCTTCATTCACGGGCGTCACCCCAATCACATCATATTTCAGCCTGCTCCAAACAGACCTGATCACCCCACACGCGCTCCTATTCATCTTATCCCATACCTCCTCTTCATATTTAGGTGGCCTCTCTTGGACCATGATGGTCTCCTCCAAATTTTGAGCATTGAGCGCATCCTGTACGTCGCTCATCCACAAACCAAAGTTGATTTTGCCGTCGTACTTCACCACATTAATTTTGGTGTTCTGAAAACCAACTTGCATTTGTATTGTACTCGCCTTTGACTTGCTGCTTTCACCTTCTTCTCCCATTGTAAACTAACTCCAAATTGTAGAGAAAGAACAACTTTGATAGAATTAAAGAATCACCCAACCGAACCCTAGATCAGTTCCAAATAGATTTCCTAACCACACGAGGAAAGTGAAATCTCCAACGGCAACTCCTAATGCTATCTCCACCGGGCCGAACTCCAAGAACTAAGCTTCACACAAGAATCTTCCTCCACCAAACTTCAAAACCCTAGATCCGAAATCGGGCTCGATACCACTTGTTGTCTTGTGGCGGAAAATTTCGTGACACCTCTGTAGAACAATGGCCACAACAAGAGAGCTAGATCACAATAAAATTCCCGTCTCACCAAGAAAACAAGAATCAAGTAAATATCTCAACAAAGTGGGATATTTACTCTTCCTCTCATCGGTTCTAGGGCGACTGTCGAGGAACCTAAAAGCTATTACAAATCAAATTAACAGCAAAAACACCAATTTTCGTGGTTGGCAAGTTGCCTACGTCCACGGGCAAGGAGGAGGAGATCTACTATTAGAGAGAAAGAGAATACAAATAGGGTACAAATCTCACACCAAAACCCTAAAACAAAACTCTCTAAACCCTCACAAATATCTCCCTCAAATGACGGCTCAAAACCCTCTCAAAGGTCGCTCCAAAACGAGTTCACCATACCCTAATTAATCATGTTTAGGGTTATATATAAACTCAAAGCGAAGCGGGTTTAAAACCAAACCCAAAAGCAGACCGTGTGCGGAATGCTTAGTAGTCGACTACAACCTCGAGTAGTCGACTACTAAGACTCAAAACTGAGCAAGCGCTTTCTGTCAACTGCAGAGTAGTCGACTACTACTCAGAGTAGTCGACTACTAAGCCCAAAATCTGTCTTGTGCATGTTTTGGTGCATGTTTCCAACATAGACTTCGTGGAATTTACTTAGGAGATTGAAGAGGGATGATACAGAAGCATGGATGTGTGGTGGTGATCTCAATAAGCTGGTTAGTAGTGATGAGAATGTGGGAGGTGGTGGTAGGCCGGAGCGCCAAATGGCTGATTTTCGACAAGTGATTGACAAACGCGGGTTGAGTCCTTCCTCCTCAAATCATGGTTGGTCAATCGTTAGTAACTTCATATAGCTGATAGAAATGCGTCAGTCAACAAAGTGAGTACAAGGTGTCATACTCCTCATCGTAAGGAGCCCAATAAAATAACCGCCTTGTACTCATCCGTTATCTTCTCATCAACATTTGCCAAGTCGGGACAACTTAGTATAGTTGTTCACATGAGGCTAGTGAGGTGCTTAGACATCCAAACTGAAGAGTCTTGGCAAGTGCAACCTTTCTCAACACTCTTACACGGATGCGACTTATTGTGAGAATTTTCCACATCTTCATTGGGGCGTCACCCCAATCACATCATATTTCAGCTCTGTTCCCAGCGGGACTGATCACCTGCATTCATCTTATCCCATACCTCCTCTTCATATTTAGGTGGCCTCTCTTGGACCATGATGGTCTCCTCCAAATTTTGAGCATTGAGCATCACATGCGTCGGCTCATCCACAAACCAAAGTTGATTTTGCCGTCAGACTTCACCACATTAATTTTGGTGTTCAAAACCAACTTGCATTTGTATTGTACTCGCTTTGACTTGTCAGCTTTCACCTTCTTCTCTCATTGTAAACTAACTCCAAATTGTAGAGAAAGAACAACTTTGATAGAATTAAAGAATCACCCAACCGAACCCTAGATCAGTTCCAAATAGATTTCCTAACCACACGAGGAAAGTGAAATCTCCAACGGCAACTCCTAATGCTATCTCCACCGGCCGAGAACTCCAAGAACTAAGCTTCACACAAGAATCTTCCTCCACCAAACTTCAAAACCCTAGATCCGAAATCGGGCTCGATACCACTTGTTGTGCTGGCGGAAAATTTCGTGACACCTCTGTAGAACAATGGCCACAACAAGAGAGCTAGATCACAATAAGAATTCCGCCTCACCAAGAAAACAAGAATCAAGTAAATATCTCAACAAAGTGGGATATTTACTCTTCCTCTCATCAGCTTCTAGGACTCGACTGTCGAGGAACCTAAAAGCTATTACAAATCAAATTAGCAGCAAAAACACCAATTTTACGTGGTTGGCAAGTTGCCTACGTCCACGGGCAAGGAGGAGGAGATCTACTATTAGAGAGAAAGAGAATACAAATAGGTACAAATCTCACACCAAAACCCTAAAACAAAACTCTAAACCCTCACAAATATCTCCCTCAAATGACGGCTCAAAACCCTCTCAAAGGTCGCTCCAAAACGAAGTTCACCATACCCTAATTAATCATGTTTAGGGTTATATATAAACTCAAAGCGAAGCGGGTTTAAAACCAAACCCAAAAGGCCAGTGATACGGAATCGCCCTTAGTAGTCGACTACAACCTCGAGTAGTCGACTACTACTGAGTAGTCGACTACTACTGAGTAGTCGACTACTACTGAGTAGTCGACTACTACTCGAGTAGTCGACTACTAAGCCCAAAATCTGCCTTGTGCATGTTTTGGTGCATGTTTCCAACATAGACCGTGGAATTTACTTAGGAGATTGAAGAGGGATGATCTGAAGCATGGATGTGTGGTGGTGATCTCAATAAGTCGGGTTAGTAGTGATGAGAATGTGGGAGGTGGTGGTAGGCCGGAGCGCCAAATGGCTGATTTTCGACAAGTGATTGACAAACGCGGGTTGAGTGATCTCCGATACAGTGAGGGGAAATTCACTTGGGCTTGTAACCGGAGTAGGGAGTCCGAGAAAGGTTGGACCACTATATGGCAAATGCAACTTGGTGCGATGAATCTGGGAAAGCAGCGGTCGATTACTACAAACATGGGCGACCAAACCAAATGGTTTAAACCGCTTGGGCAAACCATGTCCCAAATGGTTAAAACCGTTTTGTGAAAAAAAGACCCGTTAGGCGGAAGCCGTTAGGGCAACCTCTGTCAAATGGTTGTAACACTTTGGCCTAATTGCCAAACGGTTGTAACCCTTTGGGCAACTAAATTTATTTTATTTTTTATAATATCTTGTCCAAGCGGCTCAAACCGTTTGGACAAGTGTCGATCAAATGGTTTCAACTATTTGGACAATGCTGGCCTAACGGTTCAAATAGTTTGGACAGTACTTATCCCAACAAGATGAACCGTTTGGACAAGTATCATCAAAGGGCCAAAACAATTCGGGCAAGTGTTTTTAGTTTTTTTTCAAAAATTGCCTCGCTTTGTTTGGTCAGTCGATTATAATTCAAAATATACATCCCATAATGACATAATTCAAAATCTCACAATGAAATCAAAAGACAATAATATATATCATCGAATGCATTCAAACAATACAATTAGCCAAATGAAAACATGTATAAAGTGAGGAAAAAAAAGTCTTTACTAGTCTCAAATACAAAATACATATAATGTCGTCTAAGATCTAAAATGTCTGCAATATCCAAAATAAAAGAAAATTGCTCTAATCTGGTCAATGAAATGAAGAAACTCCCCAGATAATGTCCTCCTAGGACAAGCCCGAACACTTCAAGTCCGCAAATATCCTAGCAATATCCTCCTGTGATAAACCCTAACCTGAACCCTGAGCACTATGAGAAAGGTGAGTATTCGAATCAGGACGAGCAGAAGGCGATGGATCAGTGGAAGGCTAAGAAACCGGAGCATGACGAGTGAGAATGTGGATCAGTAGAAGGCTGAGGAGTTGGACCAGGACGAGCACTCTAATAATTCACCTGTAAATTAATAGCGATGTATTAGTGTATGTGTGTATATGTATCTGTATATGTGTGTATATGTATGAGTATGTAGTTGTATGTGTATGTGTGCATGTGATGGAGAACAGCACTACAACCATTTAGGAACCTGAGCATTTTGAGGTGTAATACCAATAGGTTTCTCTCATGATTATAATATAATTAACTGTAGTATAACTGTATTCATTCAAAATACCGACTAAGCGCAATCACAGAAAATTAGTATATATGCATGCATTCAAAGGCAAAATTATTATTTACAGGTATGTTTAGGGTTATATATAAACTCAAAAACGAAACGGGTTTAAAACCAAACCCAAAAGCAGACAGTGATTTCGAATGCTTAGTAGTCGACTACAACCTCGAGTAGTCGACTACTAAGACTCAAACCGAAAGCAAGCGTCATTAACCGCAGAGTAGTCGACTACTACTCGTGAGTCGACTACTAAGCCCAAATGCTCTTGTGCATGTTTTGGTGCATGTTTCCAACATAGACTTCGTGGAATTTACTTAGGAGATTGAAGAGGGATGATACAGAAGCATGGATGTGTGGTGGTGATCTCAATAAGCTGGTTAGTAGTGATGAGAATGTGGGAGGTGGTGGTAGGCCGGAGCGCCAAATGGCTGATTTTCGACAAGTGATTGACAAACGCGGGTTGAGTGATCTCCGATACAGTGAGGGGAAATTCACTTGGGCTTGTAACCGGAGTAGGGAGTCCGAGAAAGGTTGGACCACTATATGGCAAATGCAACTTGGTGCAGTAGATACCGGAAAGCCGCGGTCAGTACTACAAACATGGGCAGCCCAAACCAAATGGTTTAAACCGTTTGGGCAAACCATGTCCCAAATGGTTAAAACCGTTTTGACAGAAAAAAAGACCCGTTAGGCCAGAAGCCGTTGGGGCAACCTCTGTCCAAATGGTTGTAACACTTTGGCCTAATTGCCAAACGGTTGTAACCCTTTGGGCAACTAAATTTATTTTATTTTTTTATAATATACTGTCCAAACGGCTCAAACCGTTTGGACAAGTGTCAGTCCAAATGGTTTCAACTATTTGGACAATGCTTTGGCCTAACGGTTCAAATAGTTTGGACAGGTACTTATCCCAACAGTATGAACCGTTTGGACAAGTATCTGTCCAAAGGGCCAAAACAATTCGGGCAAGTGTTTTTAGTTTTTTTTTTTCAAAAAATTGCCTGCTTTGTTTGGCTGTCTGATTATAATTCAAAATATACATCCCACGCAATGACATAATTCAAAATCTCACAATGAAATCAAAAGACAATAATATATATCATCGAATGCATTCAAACAATACAATTAGCCAAATGAAAACATGTATAAAGTGAGGAAAAAAAAGTCTTTACTAGTCTCAAATACAAAATACATATAATGTCGTCTAAGATCTAAAATGTCTGCAATATCCAAAATAAAAGAAAATTGCTCTAATCTGGTCAATGAAATGAAGAAACTCCCCAGATAATGTCCTCCTAGGACAAGCCCGAACACTTCAAGTCCGCAAATATCCTAGCAATATCCTCCTGTGATAAACCCTAACCTGAACCCTGAGCACTATGAGAAAGGTGAGTATTCGAATCAGGACGAGCAGAAGGCGATGGATCAGTGGAAGGCTAAGAAACCGGAGCATGACGAGTGAGAATGTGGATCAGTAGAAGGCTGAGGAGTTGGACCAGGACGAGCACTCTAATAATTCACCTGTAAATTAATAGCGATGTATTAGTGTATGTGTGTATATGTATCTGTATATGTGTGTATATGTATGAGTATGTAGTTGTATGTGTATGTGTGCATGTGATGGAGAACAGCACTACAACCATTTAGGAACCTGAGCATTTTGAGGTGTAATACCAATAGGTTTCTCTCATGATTATAATATAATTAACTGTAGTATAACTGTATTCATTCAAAATACCGACTAAGCGCAATCACAGAAAATTAGTATATATGCATGCATTCAAAGGCAAAAATTATTATTTACAGGTATGTTTGTTTAAAGAAAGAAACTTGTACCCGAATGCTTCTAAATTTTTATAAAGTGCTTGTGAAAATCCTATTACTAGTTGTAACACCAAAGTATATGAAATTTAGGTATGGAATTGAGAGAGCCACGGCTCTCGTGGCCATGAATCATAAGTTTATAACTTATTTCATACTGCAGTATCAGAAATATATGACATTATGGCATATATGAACAGATAAGGAAATGGAAATTGTGGGTAAGAAAAAGAAAAGGTTGGATGAAAGATAAAACAAGCCGGATGGCATTAACAAAACCATCCTCGCAAACCACCATTGATGGTAGAGTGTGTAATAGTGTACTCCTCACGTAAATTTGCTTGAGTCCATAACTTAATCACAAGCATAGTGAAGCACCGCAAACAATCTCAACATACGTCTTATCACTTCGTAACAAACATGCATGACCCATAAAACCATAAATGATGAACTCTTGCTACTTCCATTGCTTACATCTACATGTCCTCTTACATGATAAACACACAAAATTTTGTATAATATATTGCACAGTATTGAAATTTTGTCTCCAAGTATCAAAATCTTAGCAAGCTTCAAGTCGGTCCGGTTGTAAGACATTAGACATGCATTAAACAATTAGAAAAGTCTTACAGCATGACATTAAAATTGATTCCCCAAATGTTTAGTTATACACTCGAAATACTCAAACAATTGAATATGCATCATGAATCAAAACCTAGTGAATCTCATCTAAGATCAACAATACCTGAAAGATAATTCCCGCGAGCAGAACCTACCACTTATCCTAGAGAATCTGAACCTCCACAGTCGTTTCTGCTACAATCTTCCTCCATAACTGAAAATAAAAACATTGCAATAATTCCTTAAATCTTTTTAATACTATGAAAAAAAACCTAGAACAAAACCCTTAAAAAGAGAGCAAACCTTGGAAGCTTGTCGGGCAAGGTACATAGTATTCTTTATCAAACTGACCTCATCCATACTAATCCATCATCATCGCCATCATCTCATTGCTAATCACACCACAACATGCATGCATTAGCACTAAAGACTTCTAATTAAATAGTAATGAGGATCAGGCTATAGCACATATTTTCAATGCAGTGCAGATAAAAAGAACAATTACAATCCATGCCGTTTATTGCAAAGTTGTGCGAAAACTGTGAAAATTTTGGTTAACATGCATGAGAGCTCATAAGCATGGTCATCAGTACATAAGTCCATATAATTAACGATGTATATATGTAGTAATGCATACATGTGGCTTAATTAAAATACTATAAAAATAAAGTATTACATAAATAAATCACAACAACATTGCAATACATGAATATCAACAGAATCAAGTACCCAATCTTTAGCACAAGGCATGCCAGAGGAAACTGCTTAGTAAGCATTCATATAATCAAGAACTGATTTGGTTTTGGTTTTATTTTCATCTACAAATTATTAATGTGTCAGTGTACTGCCCTTATATCAATTGCTTGCAAATCTTTATTTTGATACCTTTAAAAATTTTAGGATCAGCACTTGGAATTATTTTCATTACTTCAGAGGCAAATATTATGTTCATGTACAACATAAGATCAACATGAGATATATTTTTGGTTTCCATATCAAATTACCTAATTTTATTTCCTGCAAGCTGAAAAGCAAAGTAGTGAATTATAATATTTTCAGTCTTATTATATCACTTTATTATTATGAAATAATGGCAGTTCAAAATCAAAACCCAATTACTATGCATAGGAATAGGGTTTTGAAGAGAGACGCCTGAGGAGAGAGGAGAGATTACTTACAAAGGAGGAGGCAACACTGTGAGTAGATGGAGGCGGCGAGTGGAGGCCACGGTGGTGGATGGGGAGGTCGGACTCGGTTGGAATTGAGGAGGAGGAGGTCTAGGGTTTGCTGACATTGGTGGCCATGGTGGTGGATGATGAGGAGAATGAGAAATCAAACTTGGTGGCGTCAAGGGAGGAGGCGGTCGTGAGGGTTTTGAAAATAGTTGCCTTGGACTTCAACTAGAAACAAAATAATATTTCTTTAACAATTAAATTCTACTTGCTTCATTGAGGCTTTATATACATGCAAGAAACTTCAACTTGAGCTTTAGCAGCTAACTTCAGCTTAATTATTTTATTTCTAGTGACATAAATAAAGTTCAGAGGGTTATGTGCAACAGCCTCCAAAGTTCAGAGGGTTTTGTAAAATTAATTAAAATTTATTTCTAGGAAAAAACCACGAATTGATAAACATTAAAATTGATTCCCCAAATGTTTAGTTATACACTCGAAATACTCAAACAATTGAATATGCATCATGAATCAAAACCTAGTGAATCTCATCTAAGATCAACAATACCTGAAAGATAATTCCCGCGAGCAGAACCTACCACTTATCCTAGAGAATCTGAACCTCCACAGTCGTTTCTGCTACAATCTTCCTCCATAACTGAAAATAAAAACATTGCAATAATTCCTTAAATCTTTTTAATACTATGAAAAAAAACCTAGAACAAAACCCTTAAAAAAGAGAGCAAACCTTGGAAGCTTGTCGGGCAAGGTACATAGTATTCTTTATCAAACTGACCTCATCCATACTAATCCATCATCATCGTCATCATCTCATTGCTAATCACACCACAACATGCATGCATTAGCACTAAAGACTTCTAATTAAATAGTAATGAGGATCAGGCTATAGCACATATTTTCAATGCAGTGCAGATAAAAAAGAACAATTACAATCCATGCCGTTTATTGCAAAGTTGTACGAAAACTGTGAAAATTTTGGTTAACATGCATGAGAGCTCATAAGCATGGTCATCAGTACATAAGTCCATATAATTAACGTATGTATATATGTAGTACGTACATGTGGCTTAATTAAAATACTATAAAAATAAAGTATTACATAAATAAATCACAACAACATTGCAATACATGAATATCAACAGAATCAAGTACCCAATCTTTAGCACAAGGCATGCCGTAGAGGAAACTGCTTAGTAAGCATTCATATAATCAAGAACTGATTTGGTTTTTGGTTTTATTTTCATCTACAAATTATTAATGTGTCAGTGTACTGCCCTTATATCAATTGCTTGCAAATCTTTATTTTGATACCTTTAAAAAAATTTTAGGATCAGCACTTGGAATTATTTTCATTACTTCAGAGGCAAATATTATGTTCATGTACAACATAAGATCAACATGAGATATATTTTGGTTTCCATATCAAATTACCTAATTTTATTTCCTGCAAGCTGAAAAGCAAAGTAGTGAATTATAATATTTTCAGTCTTATTATATCACTTTATTATTATGAAATAATGGCAGTTCCAAAATCAAAAAACCCAATTACTATGCATAGGAATAGGGTTTTGAAGAGAGACGTCTGAGGAGAGAGGAGAGATTACTTACAAAGGAGGAGGCAACACTGTGAGTAGATGGAGGCGGCGAGTGGAGGCCACGGTGGTGGATGGGGAGGTCGGACTCGGTTGGAATTGAGGAGGAGGAGGTCTAGGGTTTGCTGACATTGGTGGCCATGGTGGTGGATGATGAGGAGAATGAGAAATCAAACTTGGTGGCGTCAAGGGGAGGAGGCGGTCGTGAGGGTTTTGAAAATAGTTGCCTTCGGACTTCAACTAGAAACAAAATAATATTTCTTTAACAATTAAATTCTACTTGCTTCATTGAGGCTTTATATACATGCAAGAAACTTCAACTTGAGCTTTAGCAGCTAACTTCAGCTTAATTATTTTATTTCTAGTGACATAAATAAAGTTCAGAGGGGTTATGTGCAACAGCCTCCAAAGTTCAGAGGGGTTTTTGTAAAATTAATTAAAATTTATTTCTAGGAAAAAAAACCACGAATTGATAAACATGAAAATTGTCCTAACTTAATTTAATTATGTCCCTTGTAAAGGATAGTGCCGTGCTACTGAAAAGGCCCCTGGACCGCCCAAACACACTAACACAATAATTACTTCTATACACGCAGTAAAGAAGTTGTCTACAAAATAATTACTTTCACATTATACACGCAGCATAAATTTAGCACATATTTGAAGAATTACCACAACAACAGCAACAAGGACCAACCCTTTTATCTCAAACTTTTAGAGTTTGCATGAATCATTTTCTTAACCAAGTACTCTCGTAATTACAACAAATTGGAGCGACAAAAAGTTTACAATAAATAACAAAAAATTGAGAAAAAAATGAAAAATAAATTAAAGATTGTGATAAACCACGAAATTGATTTAAGAGAGTATTAGTAAGTGTTTTTTTGTCATAATGTGATAACTGAAAATCCGGGTAATTAAAAAAATTCAGAAATATACCCCAATTGTGACGGCTGTAGGAGGATGCAACGGTAGTGGATGTCTGAATAGGTGGCAGGCCATTCGATGAATTTCCAAGTGTCAAACAAGGAGAAAAAAAAAGCAAGTGAAATCACTTTCCAAACTTTGGTTCACTTTCCATTTACTTTCCGGTGGCCAATCAATGCCCACAAAGAATGTGAGTTCATATTGTAGGAAGCGAGAATGGCAGTTACGCCCATAATGGCCACAACCCCATTTAGTGACAGTTCATGGAACTGCTCATTAGTTTTGGGAAACTACCCCCAACAAAGTTCTACAACTTTGCAGTCTACACCCAACAAAAAAGGAGACATATGCATAACACTATAGCTATGGCCCAAACTAGAGAGTTAGAGAGGCATTTGAGTTGTGAATTGTATTTCTGTTTCGTCACTTTAAACAGGAGTTCTAGTCGGCGGCGATAAAGATCCTAGAACGCTTCGAGTCGGAAACATTCTAATTTTGCATTTCCGATTCGTTGTTTATCCTCTAAATCTAACATTGGAATCAGACATAGGGCTAGATTTCATGCTCTTGGATAAGTACAATCATTCATATTGCTTAGTATTGTATATGCACATTAAAAGAAAGCTTGTTAGATGTTTAATGGCAACTTTTAATATACTGGTTGTTATGATTTTATATTGGCACGAATAATAGATTATGCAATTTTGATTATCTCCGCAAAAGTTCGTTTGAAATCATCACGTGGTTTAAGAGATATTTAATTTTTGAATTTTTAATTTGTTTTGAATAACCAGATGTTTGCAGTCATATATCTCTCTGGTTATTAAGCCATGTCATCTGTTATAAATCCCTTTGTGTAGATCTACATGAGATCTTTCCACAGACATATCATTTGCATTTTTTGGATTACGGATCGAAAAGTTACGTTAATTCAAAGTTGAAATGATGCAACATAGTTTATGGTGCAAGGTTGAAGATGATGTGGTTTTGCAATTCAACCCCTGAAAGTTTGTTTTTATTACAGACCCGGTAAAATGACAGTTTCTACAAAATTACACATAAGCCATTATATTTACAAGAAATTTGTAAACATAACCAAAATTTGTTTTATATAAAATTACAGAAAACCAAGAACTTATGAAAACAGGCAAACAGACCCAATTTTTGTGTAAACTTGCAGCTTAGTCTAAAAATATTTACATTTTTCTGAGACCAGTTTCTAGAAAATTGCAGTTTTGACCCGTTTTGGGAAAATTACAAATTTGACACAGTTTCTGGAAAATTACAGTTTGGCCTAGTTTTCTGTAAAATTACAGTTTTATCCAAATTTTAATTAGTTGCGCTTTGACCCTATAGGAGTCTTATTGTTACTTCATGGCATGTTCAAGATAAAATTAGTTGTAAATTTTTCTACAATTTAATTAACATGCTTAATTATTTTCTGTTAATTAGCATGCTTAATAACATTAACATGTCATGATATATATTTGAGTGGGAGGTTTTAGGTTGGTAGAAATTTTTTGGAAAATTTTCTCACCTAATTCCTAGATTTTGAACAATTGAATAATATAATAATGTTAAAACTTTGTTAATGGGAGATGATTAGATGTATTACATTTCTTTGGATTACGGATCGAAAAGTTACGTTAATTCAAAGTTGAAATGATGCAACATAGTTTATGGTGCAAGGTTGAAGATGATGTGGTTTTGCAATTCAACCCCTGAAAGTTTGTTTTTATTACAGACCCGGTAAAATGACAGTTTCTACAAAATTACACATAAGCCATTATATTTACAAGAAATTTGTAAACATAACCAAAATTTGTTTTATATAAAATTACAGAAAACCAAGAACTTATGAAAACAGGCAAACAGACCCAATTTTTGTGTAAACTTGCAGCTTAGTCTAAAAAAATATTTCTGTTTTTTACAGACCCAGTTTCTAGAAAATTGCAGTTTTGACCCGTTTTGGGAAAATTACAAATTTGACACAGTTTCTGGAAAATTACAGTTTGGCCTAGTTTTCTGTAAAATTACAGTTTTATCCAGAAATTTTAATTAGTTGCAGTTTGACCCTATAGGAGTCTTATTGTTACTTCATGGCATGTTCAGCATAAAATTAGTTGTAAATTTTTCTACAATTTAATTAACATGCTTAATTATTTTCTGTTAATTAGCATGCTTAATAACATTAACATGTCATGATATATATTTGAGTGGGAGGTTTTAGGTTGGTAGAAATTTTTTTTGGAAAATTTTCTCACCTAATTCCTAGATTTTGAACAATTGAATAATATAATAATGTTAAAACTTTGTTAATGGGAGATGATTAGATGTATTACATTTCTTTCGATTCCATGACTTAGTTAGATTATTATTAAATTATTCAAGATAATGCAGCAAAATATTTATGAATTGTGCTAGTTATTAATTATGTAGCATTTATTATGTATCTAGTTGATTATGGCTGCTACCAAGAGCATACTTGCTGACCTCAATAAGGGGGAGAAACTGAATGAGAAGAATTATGATGTTTGGCATCGCAAGATTCAGTATCTCCTCGAGGAGCAAGATATGCTGGAAACCATAACACAATCAGAATTGAGCATGAGCCGGGCAACACTGCGCAACACAGGCGTGATCAAGAAGCCTTCCAAGCTTGGAAGAGGAAGGACCGTGTTGCTCGCATATTGAAGCTGAGCAGCATGATAGTTGATATCATGCTGCGTTTTGAGAGGTATCGGTCAACTATGAGAATTTGGGATGCTGTTAAGCTTCAATATGGTGGGACTTCCACTACTAGACAGCGCAAGTTCACTCTCAAGTTTGACGGTTATAAGCGCCATGATCATTTGATGAGGCAACATCTTACTGTTATGTCAAACATGATTAGCGAGTTGAGAGCAGCAAGACATGAGCTTTTTGATGAACAACAAGTTCAGGCTGTCATTCGTTCTCTACCTAGCTCATGGGAGCACATGCGGGTTAACCTCACCTATAATAATAACATCAAAACTTTTGATGATGTTGCTCGCCATGTGGAGCTCGAGGAGGATCGCCTTCTAACTGAGAAACCCAACGGGGAGGCATACATGGCTGAGACTAGTTCGCGCATAGCATTTGGCTCTAAGCGCGGAAGAGGTAGAAGTGGAGCATTCGAATGGGTTAGAGATGCTGGATCGAATCCTAAGAAGGCTTGATATGCAAAGCGCAAGCGTGGACAGCGCGGTGGCAAGATAGACAAGACTAGGATGGCCAGTCACAATTGCAAGAAGTTGGGTCACTTCGCTCGTGAGTGCACTGAGCCGAAGGTATGTGATACAACATCCGACTCTACTATATTTGTTAGTAGTTGTTTGATGCTTGCTGAAACTGTTCCTATTTGGATGGTAGACTCCGCAGCAACCGACCACATAGCGAGAGATCAGACATCATACGTGGAGTTTCATCAAATTCCAATTGGGAGTAGACGTATTTATATGCGAAACAACTCCAGCGCAGAAGTCCTTAGGATCGGCACCTGCAAATTGGATTTGCGAGGTGGACGCACGTATCTTCATGACATATTGTATGCACCTAACGTCTGGCGAAGTCTTGTTTCAGTTCTAGTCATTCTAGGTTTAGGACGCTATTCTAACGGAAGAGGTAAAGATGTCAAGAGTTCCCTATTTTAGCGGTGTTAGAAGCTTCATGTACGCTATGATGTGTACAAGACCAAACATATGCTATGCTGTTAGACTTGTCAGCCGATTTCAGGTAAATCCATGACCTGCGCATTGGAAGGCGGTCAAGAGGATTTTGAGATATCTTAGAGGGACATTAAACTACATATTGTACTACTATGATAGAGATTTGCGCTTAGTAGGTTACAGTGATGAACGCTAATGGCGCAATATCTTGGAGGAATAGGCAATCTTATGTAGCCTTATCTACCATGGAGGCTAAGTACATAGCATGTTTTGCAGCAGTGCAGGAAGCTGTTTGGTTGAGGAGATTCATGCAGCACTTAGAGATTGTCACTGATACATCTGATCCTGTGACAATCAACTATGACAGTATGGCTGCACTTGCCTACTCTAAGGATCCCAAATATCATGGGAAGACCAAGCACATACAGCTGAGAATCTGAGATCTCACTTCATCAGAGACATGATTGCACAGTAGGAGGTAGTCTTACAATATATTTCTACGAGTCAGATGGTTGCAGATCCATTTACCAAGCCTATTACTAGGGATTTGTTTGTTTCACATGTTACATCCCTAGGACTGCGTAGAATATGATTGTACTTATGATTTGTAGACTACTATATGATTTGTATTATGAGATGATACATTTGTTGCACTTGTATGATTGATTAAGTTGAGTAGATATATATTCACATAAATTTGTGGCACAAAGTATCATTTGGCAACTAGCAAATTCTAAGAAGTATGTCGATAAGTTAAGATTGGCTCTCACACACGAGCAATCGCCTTTTGGCGCTGATGAAGCGAGCAAAGATGAGACATAAGTAAGTTATAGTGCTGAGAAAGTGAGTATAACTCAAATTTTAATGTCGCCTTAGTAAGGACCAAGATGAGGCTTTTAAGAGAATAAGGAGCTGACATGAATGTTTCCCCACCATTCATGAAACCTATACATAATGCCAGGTACGAGAAATTTATTTGGCGCTGTTGAAAGTAAGCAAATGAGTATCTTGAGTTAGGCGCTAATGACGCGACTGAACTAAGACCTGTAGGGTGTTTAGAGTTTAAGACATACAATCTAAATTGGTAGAGTACTCCACCGTAGCATGCATTTCATACTGCATGTGCTTAGCGACCAAATAAGGAAGTGAGTGAATGGGTCCTTGCTTCCTCACTGTGTGAGTCCTAAAGGTCAAAAATAATCTCACTTGAACCCTATGTGACTTTTGACTATGTCATGAAGTGGAGAGTTAATGATAGCTACTCTAGTGTGTTATCTATCGTCATGATTGATTCGGCCTAACGAGACATTACTGGGCAAGCAGTTAGCTCGAGACTAAGTGGTATGAGAGCAAAAGGAAGATTAATTTGGAATTAAACACATCACTTGTATTCACCGGCTAGCCAGTTGTGTCGCTTTAATGCGAGCAGACACGATTGTGGAAACATGTAAAGTTTAGAAAGGATTGAGTGTGGATCTAGTGAGGGATTTAGATACGCTTAATTATGTGTAACCAAATAAGTCTGGGGTGCTGCGATACAATATCGTTTAAATGCTCTCTCATTTTAGGGTTGATGTCTCCATCCTGGTCCTTACGGGTTTCTAGTTTGGAGCTCCCAAGCGCAAGTGTATTTGCTGGTCGCACGACTCATTTGTCTGTATGAACTAGACTCAAAGTTTGGCTATTGCAACATGGCGGAGGTTGGTTATGCCCGTTAAGTGCGAGTGGGAGATGTAGGAAGCGGAAATGACAGTTACGCCCATAATGGGCACAACCCCATTTAGTGACAGTTCATGGAACTGCTCATTAGTTTTGGGAAACTACCCACAACAAAGTTCTACAACTTTGTAGCCTACACCCAACAAAAAAAAGAGACATATACATAACACTATAGCTATGGCCCAAACTTGAGAGTTAGAGAGGCCTTTGAGTTGTGAATTGTATTTCTGTTTCGTCAATGTAAACATGAGTTCGACGGCGATTATCGTGGAGTGTGTGAATCTAGCCGGCGGCGATAAAGATTCTAGAACGCTTTGAATCGGTAACATTCTAATTCCGCATTTCCGATTCGTTGGTTATCCTCTAAATCTAACACATATTATACAGGATTTTAATTTTTATTAGCTTAATCTTTAAAATGAAGAATGAAAAATTACATGTAACGTCATCTCTCAACTCACATTCTTTGTTTCTGTAGGCATCTCGAGTCAAACAATATTTTCACAAGACATAAGAAAATGATTTCTTGTAAACTTTCAGTTGTCTCTCGTCTTTTATTTTCTATTTACTTGCCAGTACTTGAACATAGCCTAGAACTGTGAAGCTAAAACAATATCCAACTCTTTTTTTTTTATCAACCAGTGCTCATGGTAGCTTAGCAGTGCAAGTTATAAGGACAGGTTAAGAGTAGTGAAATTAGGGTTAGGGTATTGAAGAGAAGAGAGAACACTTACAGGTTGAGCACTAGGAAGAGATCTAGGGTTTATTGTTGGAGGCCGCGGTGTTAGCGACGGTGGTGGAGATGTTTGCTGGTGGTGTCGCAGTGGTCATCGCGGTGGTCGACGATGAGGAGGTCGCAGTGGTGGTCGACGAGGAGAGAGGGGATGTTGACATCGATTGAGATTCTGAGGACTCGGTGGGGTTTGAGATTTTTACGACTCGGGATTCTGATTTGGGGGCGTTTTGAATTTAGGGGGATGAAATGAGAATTTTTTGTTTTCTTTTTTAATTTTAAATAAATAGGCCCAAACGGGTCAACCCGTTTGGGTTAACTGTTTGGCCGGAATGTTTTACTTTGGCCCAACCCAAACGGTTTAAACCGTTTGGAAAAAAAAACACATCCTAAACAGTGGCCCAAACGGTTACGAGAACCGTTTGGGCAAAGCAATTTTGTACTAGCGGGTGAAGCATTTGTTGTCTTATTTCTCGGATCAACACCCAATTCAGCTAACTCTTGAGGTGTGATATCGTACTATGAGGCCGAAGAGGAGCTTTAAATTTGAAGCGTTGTGTAGTCGGAAGGACTGTGCAAAGGTGGTGGCAGATTCGTGGGTAGTCGGAGGACGAGGTTTGGATGGAATTACGACGAAACTAAATGAGTGTGGAGTTGCTCTCGACCGTTGGAATCATGATTACGCGGGTCATATTGGGCAAAAAATAAAGGAGAAACAAGAAGAATGGAAGATGATTTAGAATGAGACTTTTCCCGGTTATGGAGAGGACGCGTGTCAAAGTGTTAGGGGTGACCTTAAATAAATTGCTCCGTCAAGAAGAAATCATGTGGAGGCAGCGGTCTCGAGTCTTATGGCTATCAGATGGATTCCAGAATACATCGCTTTTCCATCGGCAAGCTACATACAGAAGAAGACACAGTTGGATCAAGAGTTTAAAGAATCAAGTTGGCCAATGGGTGCAATGGCCAAAATTAAACTTATAAACAACCTCCTAAAATATCTGCCATCTATAAAAAAAACCTCACGCACAATTCAAAAATTGCAGATAGCACCCTACAAGTTTCAAAATTATAGAAAACACCCTAAAAATTCATAAATTATAAAAAGGACCCTAATAGTTTCAAACCTATATAAAAGTACATTGACAATATAGGATTACAAACATCCCCCAGAAAGTTTTAGAATTTGTAGAAAACGCCCTGGAAGTTTCAAAAATTGCGAAAGACTCAAAGATTCAAAATTTATAGAACACACCGTGAAAAGATCAAAACAAACAAACAAGTATTTTTTGCAAAATTTTCTTTTAGGGTGTTTTTTGTAACTTTCTAGGGGGTGTTTGAAATTCCACATGTTTAAATGAACCAAGCCTCAAATTTTCAGCTCTTTACTCCTACCCCCTAACTTGGTGAAAAGTTTACTGTCATATGGGGTTAAACTTTATCTTTAGTAAAGTTTTAGAAGGATAACAAACAAGAGTAAAAATGAAATAATGTTTAACAAGGTAAACTTTACCCCGCTTTATCCCTCTTTAACTATGTACCAAACAAGCCTTTACGGATATTTTTTACACCCTAAGTCTAGTCCTACTAGGATAAGATGGGCCGGGTTAAGGAAAATGATTTGTAAGGACAGAAAACAGAAAGCCTAATTTCGGGAGACGCGTTATCTCATAACACCCCGCACGGTGCGGGGCGTTCTGAGCCGAGTGATTGGGGAGGAGGGGGGCAGTGATGGCATTTCACTGCCCCCTTGAGCTATCAGAACACCCCACGTGGCGGGGTGTTCTGATACACGTGGGGTGTTCTGATAGGATTCCCAGTCTAATTTCGGTACCCGGCGTTTCTTTGGCTCACTCGGACTCGACCGAGAGCATGCTAGATTGGGTATCTATTGAACATGATGACAAGTTTGATTTAGTTGGATAAGTCCAACTAAGATTCAACTTCCTATTATCTTTTCTATCTTGATCTCTATTGGATGATAGATAGAGATAAGATATCAAATTTGTTAAGGGTTCAACTGTTTATAACTAATGCAAATTCTTGAACGCGTGCAAAAAACGAAACTGCAAGAGTTGACAATAAAACCATATACGCGCTTTCGTATGATCATTATTTGTGGGATTTGTCATAGCAATAGCGTCTAGCTCAAGAGGAATCTCTCCGCTCCTCGTTTCTATCCGATTTCAAGTTGGAGACATTCTCTAGGTAATACTTATAATTATTCCAACTGTTTCTTTCTTCTCTTTTAATTCATCTTATTTATTGGCATGATTGATTCCGAAGATCTTCATGAATGAACTGTTAACAACTTTTTTTTTTATTTTTTATTTTTATGATCCGAATCCTCTCCGATTAGATAGCAATGAGAGAGAATATGGTTACTCATATCATAATCGAGGTTTCAAAAGGGTAAATTACATTAAATCCCCATGAATTTTCAGTTTTTTGCATTAAACTCCCAAGAACTTTCAAAATCACACAAAACCCCCAAGAACTTAAAAAATCACATTAAACCCCTAGTAACTTTTAAAGTCACACTAAATTACCCCAATAACTTTTGTAAAAAACCCTCAGCAAGAAACCCTCAAAGTTAACAGTGTTATGCCTGCCGTTTGCAAGTGCAACCCACGTGTTCTAAAAAGATCAAAACACCCTTTAAATTATTAAAAAAAAACTCTTTGTGATCTTTTTACATTTTCAACCCTAAGGTGCCGTTTGGCAACGGGTTAAGTGAGGGGTTAAGGAGACTTAACCCCTTCTTAACATGCCAAACACAAAAAATCTATGCAAGGATTAAAGTGACTTAACCCTCCATAAATTGCCAAATGCAAAAAATTCATAAGGATTAAGCTAACCCCTCTAGAGGGATTAAAATGAGCTAATACTCTTTTTTAGAAGGATTAAGAGTTAACCCCTCTATTTATAAGAGAAATAGTCAAAATCCTCGTTATTCCCAAACACAAAAAATGATCACAAGGCCTAAAATAAAATTTATTTATGGGTTAATAATTTATTCATTCAGGTCATCGAATGGACTAACTATGTTAATCTTTCTCCTTAATCACTCTTCCTTAACCCTTTGCCAAACAGGGCACAAAAACATAAATCTCTCTCTTTTTTTTGTCACTCATTTTCCTCTTGCTCTCGTGCAGCTTTGGTCTCAAACCCGAACTATTTTTTTAACTAAAATTTTCCTTCAAAATGTCTTTTTATATTAATTTTTTGCTCTAATTTACGGGGGTTATCTGCAAAATATAGAAACTTATTGGGTGTTTTCAGCAATCTAATAAGTTATTTGTGTTTTAATGCGACTTTGAAAGTTAGTGAGGGTTTAGTGTAATTTTTGAAAATTTGTAGGGG
The DNA here is from genome assembly GCA_012295165.1 of Asparagus setaceus. Lineage (NCBI taxonomy): Eukaryota > Viridiplantae > Streptophyta > Magnoliopsida > Asparagales > Asparagaceae > Asparagus > Asparagus setaceus. The sequence goes on along the minus strand of CM022709.1, from coordinate 3,286,964 downwards.
TTTACTGCAAAACACTGAATGTTCATTGGGATATACTACAATTTACCCTTTTCAAAACACCATTCTTGATTTAGAACGATAAAATATTCCTAAAAATTAAAAAATCTCCCTAATCAGGCGAGAAAAACCATATCTCTCCAAAATTACCGATTACTATAATGGTTTTCTATCAGTTATACATTTCAAAAACTGGGATATGTCCCACCCTAATTTTAAAATTTTAAATTTAAAATAAAACTATTTACACATTTATTTAGTGAGCTATATTTTTCTTAATTGTTTTAAAATTTTAGAATATTAAAAAATGATATTATACGAAGGGGTTGGTGGTAGGGTGGAAATGAACCAAATAATTAATAAACAGCTCAGCTTATTATTCGCCTAGATATTCGGTCATATTCGATTCGGTAGTTCATTTAATAATAAATGAATATTTTTAGTATTCGTGCATAAACGAATAGAATTTGACCAAAGGTATATTTGATTCGTTTGATTATTAAATATTCGTTTATGTTTTTCTACTTCTAGATTATTATATTGTGTTATTTTTACGTGTGCATAATTTTATAAATATTGCTTTTATAAGTATTATATTAATAATTTTATAAACGTACACTATAATAATTCTTATATTGAAAGATCATAATAACAATTAAGTAAAACACTATAGAAAATAAATAAGAAAAGACTTCAAACATAGAGTTTGAAGTCAACACCTCATGGTTAAGGATCTTGTGACTTAACAAGCGTGCTATTGAGATATTCGTGAACATTTGATAAATATTCGTCTAATTAACGAACCAAATTTTAACACCCCTTCCCTATTCGACACGAATTCGAGTTCGACTTCGAATTCGTGAAAATTAACCGAATACGAATATGAATACCATGATATTCGATTCGATTCGATCGTTTCCACCCCTAGTTGGTGGTTAAGCCATATAATTTTAAAATTTTAAATTTTAAAGTAAAAGTCATCAGCTCCCTTATTTTATATTTTCTTTATAAGAAAAAAAAAACGTTAACTCAGGTTATTTGAGTTTGAATTTCAAATATGAAATGTCTCTTTTCACTGCACTTCTTATGTTCAGGATATTATTATGGAATTCAAAGGGTAATATCATTTTTGGCTTTATATTATAAGTCATTGTTAAAAGTCATTTGTATGGACATATTCATAAGAAAAATGGTGTATCTAGCAAACACAAAAAAGAGAAGCAACATCGCAAAGAAAAAAAAATTCAATGCAATTGAATTTAGAAGCATAGACATAACCAAAGATAAACTCTAAGAATAAAGAAATGAATATATATAAACTAAAGGAAATAGACCCACCCATGCGAGCATGGGCATAACACTTGTTAAACTCATAGTAGATTAGAAAATATTATAGCGCGTGAAAGAAAACGTACTATAGCAAGTTAAATTAAATTTTAATAAAATTATAACATATGTAAGTCTTGTTTAGCATTAGATGAGGCCCGGGTCGGAAGAAAAGTGATGATAAGAAATCATCAAGCTTAATTTTATTAGGACACAGAAAATTCTAGGAGTTTAGATTCCCTACAATTTAAATGTAGAGACCGAACAATTAGTTATGTAGGCTAATATTATGGATCTGTTTTAATAGGTCTCACAATTAAAAGTTTTATATAATTTAAATAAAAAATCATTCTTGGGTTTTACTAAATAAAGAGATGTTATTGGTGAATTGAAGGGTTCCTCTACAACTAAGAATGTAGATAATCTCTAGGCAAATTGTAGTAGGAAACATACGAGTCCAGATTGTAGAGAATGCCTACAGGGGTTGTTTGTTTCCATTCATATAGCATCCTTGCATTAAAAAATGGGTTTCATAAGTTAGATTTTTTAATAGAAAATACGTTGTTTGTTTGGTATTTTTATACTGTGGATTTGGGTTGCCATGTACACTAGATGCATCAAATATAATTCCCTAAATTATGTTGATTTCAACTGGATTTGTGATTTTAGTCACATATGCTCAACAAAATTCATGTGCAATCAAACGAAGTTTAGTTTAATTTTATCTCTCATGCAAATTCTCATTAATATTCATTAAAAACAAACAAGATTTAGAATATATATTTTTCAAGATCTTTTTACCCACGTTTGTTTTTTTAGCTAAAAGGTCAATTTGGTCCCTGTACTGAAGCTTCATTTTCAATTCTGTCCCCTTACTTTCTTTTTTCTCCATTTGATCCTCGTAACATAGTTTAGTAACAAATTTAGTCCTTTTTTAATGTCTATTAAATATTCACTGTTAGTTTTCCGTTTATGACCATATATTGCCTTCATTTCCATGACAATAGATGTCAGTCCACGTACTTCTACTTTAGAACTACTCTGGAACTTAGGGGGTGTTTGGCAAAATGAAAGTGAATTGAAAGGGTGAAAGTCACTTTTTTTTACAAGTGAGACAATGTATCCACGTGAGCATACAAGTGAAATACAATGTTTGTTTGTAAAATAAATAATTAGTGAAAGTAAAAAGTTGAAGATGATGTGGCAATTTATTTATTTATTTATTAAATCAATTTCTAAATCATTTTCAAAGTAGTTAGATTATTTGTTGCCATTGTTAACCTATTTTATCTAAATTAAAAGTTTATTATTCTTATCCTTGACTACAAGTTTATTATGTTAATTCATGTGCATGTTAGTTTTAGGCATAATGGATACACGAGTCTATTAAAAAAATATAAAAAATATTGACCATATGTGTTATAAAAAAATTTAACGATGCCTTTGTTATCCCTGAATTGCCGAGATAATGCGGAAGGAATAAAACTAACGGAGTAAAATAATAATAATAAAGTTGGTTATGGTAAAAAAAATAGTTAATATAGTATTTTAATTAGGAGTGGTCCCCACTTTTCTCACTTTCATCTGACTTCAGCACTTTTTTAGGGGAACTTAAACCTGCATTAAATCCGACGTGGATTCTTTTTGACATTTCACTTTCATAACCACTTACAATTAAACAAACACCCGAAGTGTTAAATACATTTCACTTTCTCACTTTCGTCTCTCATTTTCATACAAACAAACACCCCCTTATTTAAAACAAATCTAAGCTCGTTGAAAATTTAAAATCCTCTCCAATCCATAATCACCCAACTCTTGTGTTTGTAACAAGTAGTTATGATTGTGGACAGTTGAAAATTTTTCATTATAGTTGGCAAATTAATAATGAGATTGCGTGCAAACATGATATATAATCATCAAAAATAAAAATTTTCATAAAAATTTAATATGACACAAAACTTTTCTATCTGGAATCAACCTAAAACCTGACACGATCACAGGAAATATAAAACTTATTCTGATCAAAAAAGTAAAAGAGAAAAACTCTAAACAATAAATAAAAAGTATAGTGGATATATATATCTAATATACTAAAGTATTACCCTGAGATACCACATGGCTAATTACTAGAGCATTGACATGTGGCATATTTTCCTAAATTTGACTATTAATCTTCTCCATAATCTATATTTTTTGCACCTATAATTATGCCCATTAATTTCTGCTACCTAATTACTCTTTCTTTCTAATTAAAAAACGCATGAATTAAAGGCCCTTGCCTTTTCAATTTCTTTCCAAATGAACTCTTCCTATACAATTTTTGTTTCCAGTTAACCATTTCAAACATAGCCTTCTCAAGTGAAAGCAGTTTTAATGAGAATTAAATGTAAACAGTCACTTACAAATGCTTTAATGGATTTTTAGAGAATTGACACTTTAAGTTTCCATACAGTAAATTTTAGAGATTACAACTTTCATCAATGACCTTTGAAATTCTAATCATATTCCACCTTGTTTTCCATATATTTTGTACTATCATCACCGTTACATGTCATACAATTAATACCATTTATGCCTAATCATCAATTATAGCCTTAGTCACTATAAACTTCCCCTCAAGTCCTTTATATACCCCTCCACATTCTTCCATTTTTGTTCGCATCAAATCAAATTAGACGACATTGATTTTTTTCCTTCCATTAGAGAGTTCAGGAAGACTGTGTATATATTTATTGTTGGGGATTGGTCTTGATTGTATTAAGATTCCTCCTTTATGTGATTTTTGACAAAATTTCCCTTTTTCTGTTCTTTTTCTTTTGAATTTTTTTCTTTTATGTTGATGAGTTGTTCCTGAATGAAGGAATGAAGAGTCATGAATGTTTGCATTGTAAGGTAGTATGTTGACGAGGCGCATAAATGTTGATTGCTCATCCTTATCGAATTTTATTGATACTATACGTGTAAGATTTAAGTCAAGTTAGCTCCCTTATTCTTTGGTTACCTTTAGGATTTAGGCATGTCGAATTGGATGTTAATTGTCTATCGTTGATTGATGATTTTGTATCTTAGTTAGGACATTAGTACATATTCGTCTATGAAAGTAAATTAATAAAATTTTACTACAAAAGATTCATCTATTTATACAGTCTTTTATTAAAATAAGTACATAATATTAAAAGTACCTAAAAATACTTTGCATTATCGCGCGGGTATAACACTAGTAATTATCTATTATGTTCATCTTGCTGACTAGTGGTCTTAAAAATGCAAGCAATTGTCATTACCATGCTTCTGTTCTCAGTTTTATGAAAGAGAATAATACATGCTTTTCTTCTTAGTATTATAAAAGAGAATAATATATGTCCAGTGTGATCGAAGTTCTTTTTAGTTCATGATCTGTGTTTTTTTCTGTAGCGCTTTCTTTTAGAAACCGAATTAATTAGCAGCGATTATTTCAGAAAACAGGGTAGAATTTTCTTTTGAATTTTTTCTTTTATGTTGATGAGTTGTTCCTGAATGAAGGAATGAAGAGTCATGAATGTTTGCATTGTAAGGTAGTATGTTGACGAGGCGCATAAATGTTGATTGCTCATCCTTATCGAATTTTATTGATACTATACGTGTAAGATTTAAGTCAAGTTAGCTCCCTTATTCTTTGGTTACCTTTAGGATTTAGGCATGTCGAATTGGATGTTAATTGTCTATCGTTGATTGATGATTTTGTATCTTAGTTAGGACATTAGTACATATTCGTCTATGAAAGTAAATTAATAAAATTTTACTACAAAAGATTCATCTATTTATACAGTCTTTTATTAAAATAAGTACATAATATTAAAAGTACCTAAAAAATACTTTGCATTATCGCGCGGGTATAACACTAGTAATTATCTATTATGTTCATCTTGCTGACTAGTGGTCTTAAAAAAATGCAAGCAATTGTCATTACCATGCTTCTGTTCTCAGTTTTATGAAAGAGAATAATACATGCTTTTCTTCTTAGTATTATAAAAGAGAATAATATATGTCCAGTGTGATCGAAGTTCTTTTTAGTTCATGATCTGTGTTTTTTTTTCTGTAGCGCTTTCTTTTAGAAACCGAATTAATTAGCAGCGATTATTTCAGAAAACAGGGTAGAATTTTCTTTTTAATTTTTACTTAACGATAGTTTTAACAAAAATTTAAATAGGACTAAGTTAATATCTAACAAGATGTACAAGGAACAAGTTGAGAAATAAAAAAGTGGAGGAACCAATTTGAGAATGAAGCACTAGTGCGAGGACCAAATTGATCTTTTAGTCTTGTTTATGTATAGTCGGGTATTATTTTAAGATAGTTCAAATCTACCTTTTTATCTCATATTTGTTTTTACTCCGTCCAGATTATTTTTAAGTAGGGACTACATAATATTAGGGTTGAGCAATGGTCGGTGCAAAGTGAATAAACCGACGGAACCGGCCGAATTTTGGCGGTTCGGTTCTGTTCTAGAAAAAAATTTAGTTTGGTTCGTTTTCAAAATATTTAAAACCAAAATAATCGAACTGACCGATCTCAACGTTATTTTCTAAAAATTCAAGCTCTTTGTAGATGACAAGATAACTTATACTAATATTTTTCTATAGCTTAATTGATTAAGATTCAATTTTAGTTTGTAAAGTAGTTGATTTGACGAGTTCTCTCTTCACCTTGGAATATTAGATGATTGAGAGGTTTGATGAAATAAGAGTCTTGTCTTTTATATATAAATTCACACTTGACATGTCTATGCTGAAACCAAGCAAGCCGAACCGAATAACACCGAACCGATTTGGTTCGATTCGGTTTGATTTTTAAATCTAATTCGGTTCGGTTCGATTTGATAAAAAATGGTCAAAACGGATTGAACGAACCGTTCACTCACAACTACATAATGCGCAAAATTAGGACTATTTTAATCCATCTGACCTCCACCTTTATAAACTGGGTTCTAATTATCTAGAGCGAACTAAGATTTTTGGGACAATTTGTCATTATCCCTTTTTGTTTTCTCCACAAGATTTTTCTTTTTTCTGGGCGTTCTGTTTTTTTTTCATGTAAGTCTCTTTCTCTTGAAAAGGAAAAGTATGAAAGCCTAAATTTCTATCTAAGTATATAAATGAAAAGGCGTATCATGGGTTCCTATCCCTAAGCTTGTAGGATGATGACGCATTCGATTCACAATTATGCATGCAACAGATAATTATATTCAAAATTTCCACCTAAGAAGTTGGTCATAACTAAGCCTTTGTAATCCAAAAACTCTATTTCATCATCTCATTCTCAAGTTCTTTTCGCTAAACAAATATATCAATATAATATTAGTTTATTGAAGAGCACAAATGTCATTATGATTTTAATATTTGTCACCACGGTCATAATCCTCTTTAAAAAAACAAGCACTAGTCTAAACTATTTTGATTTAGTCTGAAGGTTAGTCCGTGGAAAAATAAATATTGGACTAGACTAAAGTAGTCACAGAATTACATAATCCTAGGATTATAGTCCGGGGGTTGTAGTACCCTCTAGTTTGGAATAAAAATAAATATGGAGTTACATGCATCAAGATGCAATCTATGGACCAAACAGCCTTATGTGTCTAATATCATAGGTTTATCTCAATGAGTCCCACAATTAAAAGTTTTTATATAATTATATACATCAAAGAATATTATTTATGGGATCCACATGGTAAAGAGATATGATCGTTAAATTGCAGAGATTCTCTAGAACTAAGAGTGCAGATGATTCCTTTATGTACGGCTTGTAAATCCTAGAGAGGAATATATCAAATATATCTTAAGAGGAATCTCTTTGCATCTTGGCGTTTGTCAAGTTGAAATCATTGTTTAAGATAATAATTCTTCCAACTGTTTATTCTGTCCTCTTTAATTCATCAATGATTGATTCTGAATAAATTCATGGATGAACTGTCAACAATTGTATTTGTATTCTTTTAAGATCCTCGCGTAGCCATTGTAGATTTTCTATTTATCCACTAATTTTCAGATCATGCATGCAATCAGCAGAGAGATCATCCCAATTTCAATGATTTGAGGGACTAATTTTAAATTAGCTTCAGAATTGAAGGAACTAATAATAGTTTTAGTGATTTGAGGAAAATTTTCAACATATGGAAGATTACATTAGGGACTAATATAGAGAAAACCCTTCTTTTTACCAACTTTTTGCAGGAGTAAATTGTAGATCACAAAAACGACAGTACCTTTAGGATGACCTCGGATGTACAATTTAATTAACAGGTTATATTCTCGAATCCTATAAAGCCCATGACTCCACTGTAGAAATTACGACACATCTGATCTATAAAAAAAAATAATAATAATAAGTGAGTTGTGTGCTTGTCTAGTAACTAAAATGCAGTAAATCTATGCCATTCAAATGAATCCAATATAGTCCTGCTACATTATTTGATAACCACAATGCATTATTTCACACTGTAACATGCTTACTGCGTATTATTTGCATATTTCTGTAGCAGTAGTACTCAGCTCTCTACATGGAATCAGCAGCAGCAGCCGAAACTGGAAGATTAGAATCTAGTTCTCATCCTGGACCCTGGCTTGTTTTCTTGCGCAAAAAAAATAAAAGAACTCAAAGCTTCTTTAGCTTGTCAACTGAGAGTTGGGACGAGAGAAGCATAAGCATGATGGAAAGTAACATCTACTGCCTAACTCCTCAAGGGTGGCTGTTGATGCAGGATCCCGAAGCTCGTCAATGTTTCCTATGGAGCTTTACCCCGCCGTTTCTGTCAGTGCATTTTGTCATCGGAACCAACTAATCCTAATTGTATGGTGATGTATATTAACAACGGACATCGTGGCCTACTATTTTGCCATCCCACCAGCAAACAATGGACAGTACACATGGTCGATCAGGAATGGGGCTCTTACGAAGCAATCTTTTGCAGAGGCAACTTTTATTTGGTTACGTCTCGGGGTCTTGCCGTCGTAGATATTGATCCGAGACCTAGAATTACACTAGTGGCCGAAGATAATAAGGAGGATGCCTTGCAGTATAGATTCGGTATATCCTTCAGCATACTGGAATCCTGCGGGGAGATGTTTCGAGTGGAAACTTACATGTACAATGTCTGTGGTACAACGAGGCCTGCAGATATTTTTGTGCGCAAGATGGACTTCGACAAGAAAGAATGGGTTACGGTGGATAGTATTGGCAGGGATCGAGTGTTCTGTCTTGGCATCGGGATGCCATTGGAGTTGAATTTATCGTGGTCTGCGAGTGCATTGGGCGTCAAGGGTGATTGTATCTACTACATAGGGCTGGATAATGGCCTTTACAAGTATGATCTGGAGAAGGAAACTATTTCTTCTGATCTCACTTGCCAATATGGACGGGATGCTGAGTCTCTACCTTTCTGGCTTATGCCTCGTGCATGAGTCTATGCTTGTAATTACAGTTTATGATCGCAAAATTACCAAGTGATTGGATGCACTAGTAAATTTTTTAATCTTTGTATTTTCCATGTCTGCTTTTGCATCGAAGGTCAAAGAATATCTAACAGAAACTTCATCAAATTCTACTTGCTACATACTTTTGTTCTTTGCTATCTTGCGTAGGTTAGCGGATCAGAGCTTCTCCTCGTACACTTCTCCTGTCCCCATTGGGATTTGATTTTTTTTATTGTTTTTTCTCAAAGCTTAAAATCCTAGAAAGTAATAAAATTTGATGAGAATTTATGGATAGTTATAATCTGATAATGATTGCATAATATTTGATTATTAGAATTTTTAATTATGACTATATTTAATTTGATGAGAATTTTAGGTGAATATAAGATTAGGTATCCACATGTTATCTTCTGATAGAATAAGGGACATGTTGATACTTATGATATTACACGTATCAACTTTTTATGTCTTTATAATATGACACATGCCAATTTTGTGTGACTTTAGGAATTCCACCAATTTCTCTTTATATATAAAGAAGAGATTTTTTAGAAATATTTGACCAAATAAACCGATGTGTTAAAATAAGAGAACAATGGTCATTAAGTGGACTGTTAATAAAGAATTAATAGGTACTTAATGAGGTATAATTGGGACTAATTAGATATAACGGGAGGCTGATATTTTGGGGTGGAGGTGATTGGGTGAAAATCTCTTTAAATTGAACCGTTTCTTTGTGAATAGTACACAACAAAAGAGAAAGTACTATCCTCTCCTCTGGCACCGCAAAACAAATCCAACTCTTCTCTTTCCCAACACAAACAGATTAGCCAATTCAGATTATATCTAAAAAAACCCCCTCTTTTAGACTTCAAGGTTGGAGGGAAAAACTTTTATCGAAGGCAGGCAAAGAAGTTCTCGTCAAAACAGTGGCCTAGACATCCCGACATATCGCACTAGGTCTTTCATGTTGTAACTTATGGATTGGAGAAACCCCATAGGGGATCGCCTCCTTTTTCTCTCATTGATTTGATTAATAAAGAAGGTCTTACATAAAATAAAATAAATTTTTTTTTAAAAAAAGCTCTCTTTTAGCCAATTCGGATTATATTCTTTGTCCTACTAGGATTAGATGGACCGGACCAAAGGAAAAAAGACTAGTAAGGAATAAGGATGAAAACTAATTTTTTTTCGTAATAGGATAGAAAACTAATTTTATTGTAACTCCAACTTCTAAATAAGAATCAGATCAACAAGCCCCTTTACATATCACCACCACTAAAGTAAACCTAGGAATCTATCAGCGGAATCCCTCAGCAATCTAAGCTTCCATCGAATTTCAATTTGAATTTATTTATCCAGGTAATGCATGATTCTTTCAACAGTTTCTTTGTCTATTTTTATTCATCTCATATGTTGATATGATATTTATTCTCATGAAGATATTCATGAACTTTAACTGATCTTCTATTTATCAACTATTAATTTGTAGATCACGCACGCAATCAACAAATAGACCTAATTTATTGTAAATTACAAACTAAATCCGTAGGAAGGAGTATAGAGCTCAAGTTTGGGGGAACTTGGATTTATAAGACAAGAGGAGGTCTGATTAATTCCCAAATCCTCATTTAATGTAGGTATGAACTGAGGTCTGACCAAGAGTCATCTTTTAATGAAACAATCCTCCAGTATGTCGAAAGAAGAAGGAAATAATAGTTTGAAACAGAGCATTCACAAAATTATATCATGATTTTGCACAAAACTATTACAAACGTACTATTTTCATTAGAGAAAAACACTACAAACTTTTTCCGTTGAATCACCTTGACTAGTCGAAGTTGTAAGTTGGTATGTAATTGACTTATTTTAAACATTTTTGCTCAAGTTTACTTGACATAATTATTTGGATAAATCTCAGAAAACTGCCTTGGACTATTAAAGTGTTACGAAGACACGAAAATCTCGAAAGTATATCATATGTTTATCATGTGCAACTTACCCTAACATCTGCAGTTATGGTAGATTACTGAAAAAAGTTTGTGATATTTTTTCATGGTAGTTTGTGAAATTTATCCTCTCTCCCTCCTTATCTGTTAAGAAAATTTTGGACTTTTTAACAATGTTGTTAGCATTGTAAGGATAATTTTTGATAGCATATGGTATTTTTCATATATTCGAAATTTTGTGATACCTTTCTTCAATAGAAATAGTTTATGATACTTTGATTAAAAAGACCCCTTAATAGCTCGTGGTAGTTTGTGAAATATATTAATTGATTACTCATAAGGTCAACATGAAAATGGGGGAACTTATGCCTCCAACCAGAAATATATTGGATTAGTATCCAAAGACGCTTTTAACAATCATCCACTTTGCTTATGTATCATGACTATTGGCAGTTCAAAAAAATTAGAAGAAATTATTTAGACTCGACAATATGTATGGCTTCTCATATACGTAGGTTCTTAGGCATGGTGAACACTGATATGTTCTTTATCTCAAGTATAACAAATTTTATTGTCTAAAGCAAAAAGACTTGAATCTTCTCTTCATGTTGTTATTATCGAAATTTTTTTGTTTAGAGAGAAATTTACATTTTCATTCATTGGATACTCTTCTTTTCGTCTTCGCTGACTTATTTCTTTTTTATTGACTAGATTGAGACTTGCGTGTGCATTCACATGGAATCAGCAACTAAGAGAATATCAACGGAACAAAGATCTTGGTCTGACCTCCCTACAGATATAACACACTCGATAGCGAAATACGTTCCCTTCGCAGATTATCCATTTTTTGCTTCCGTCTGCAAAGAATGGAGTAAAACTGTTCCCCTAGTCTATCCAGCATACAAGTGTCCGTTATTGATGCATTACATGAAAAAGGATCGTGGTAAATGCCGCTATTACAGCCCCTATTTCAACAAGATCTTCATTGTTGATTCTCCTTTAAATTTCATCAGGAGCGACTTATTGTACTCAAAAGATGGTTGGATAGCATTTTTTCAAAGGAGTGAATTTGTATTCGCTCACGCCCTTACATGGACAACCCACAGTTTTCAAGTGGATGACGAATTTCATAGAGGATATGTTGCACTTTCTTGTGATCTGTCGTCCTCTGATTGCATAATCTTTTTCATTTCAAGCAAGTGGAAAGAGTCAGTTGATATCGGAATTATCCAGGGAGAGAATTGGAGCAACAGAACTAGATTGTTTTTTAATAATATTTTCCCATTCGTCATGTCTCGTCATTCCAACCCTGTGTTTCTTCATGGCCAATTTTATTGCTTGGGTGCTGAAGGAAATCTTGGAGTTTTTGATCCAAGTGTAAGTACATGGACTGTTCTTGCCAACCCGAAGAAGCCTGATATATGTTTTGAGAGAAATTTTCTGGTGGAGTCGAAGGGGGATCTTCTGTCAGTGTACGTTGGCAAACACGAAAGCTCAGTTCACATATTCAGGCTCGACCGACAAGACATGGTATGGGAAAAGTATGAAAGCCTGGGTGATGAAGCATTATTTGTTGGTTGGCCAATGTCAATGCCTGCAACTACGTCACCAAGGATGCGAAACAAATTATATTTCCCGAGGTTACGAGGGGATCCTGACCTCATTGAGGCAGATGTCAAAATTTCTCAAAACCAGGTATTCTTTGTGCCTAAATTGCGCGACAAGAAACAAGATTTGAAGAAAGCAAAGGATTGTGGGGTTATAAGCTACTATGACTTGCAGAGCCGTGAACTCTTCAACCATCACAAGTCCGAGGAGTTTATGCAATGCATTTGGTTTGAACCAAAAGCTTGAGTTAAGCCATTGAGTTTTTATTTTTTATTTGTAAATCCAGGAACAAGTTTATTTTTTATTTTGGTTTGCCCACAAACATTAGGAGTCAAAATTCTAGTAGGAATCATAATCACGAGCCCCTTTATATATCCGGCCTGTAAACCCTCAAGAGGAATCTATCGTTTAGCTCACGAGCAATCTCTTGGGATCGAGCTTCCATTGAATTTGAAGTTGAAGACTTTTCTTAGGTAATAATCATTTGAACTTGTTGTTTGTACTCTTTTATTTCATCTCAGATGTTGATATAATATTGATTCTGATTGTAGGGCGCGCGGACCGCGGAACCGTCGAGAGAAACCACCACAAACGATAGCAAAAAACACAATAAAAGAGTAAAGACACGAGATTTACGTGGTTCGGCAAGTTGCCTACGTCCACGGGGTAAGGAGGGGGGATTTCCACTAATAGAAAGAGAGAATACAAATTAGGATTACAAATTCTCACAAAGAAACCCTAAAAAACAAACCTCTCAATCTCTCAAAAGATCTCCTCTCCAAAGATGCACAAAACTCTCTCAAAGGCTGCTCCAAAACGTGCTTAAAAACTACCCTAATAATCAGGTTTAGGGTTATATATAAACTCTAAACGAACCGGGTTTAAAACCAAACCCGTATTCTCGACTGCTTGATTAGTCGACTAATACATCAGATTAGTCGACTAATACATCAGATTAGTCGACTACAATACGATTAGTCGACTAATACATCAGATTAGTCGACTACAATACGATTAGTCGACTACAATACGATTAGTCGACTACAATGCCTAGTAGTCGACTACAATACGATTAGTCGACTACAATACGATTAGTCGACTACAATACGATTAGTCGACTACAATGCCTAGTAATTACATCAACCTGAAAACTGTCTTGTGCATGTTTTTGTGCATGTTCTACACTGATAATATTCGTTGATGGATTGTTTAACAATTATTTTGATATTCTTTTAAGTTCCTGTGTACTCATTGTAGATTTTCTATTTATCAACTAATATCTATATCATACACATGCAATCAACATAGACCAAATTCATAGTAGATATACCAATGTTTTTAGCAAATAAACCAAATTTATTGGGGGAGTGTAGAGTTCAAGTTTAGGGAATTGGATTGTGAGACCAAAATTCTAATCCTATGTGTGAACTGAGGTCTAACCACGATCAAATTATATAATTTACTTCTTACATGATCAATCTTTCATGAATCAATCGACCAATATGTGGAAAGAAAGAAGGAAACAATTTTGAAGAGTGCATCCAGAATTCAGAAGTTTCTTCCTTCATAGTACTTAAGAATTGTTTTGGGTTGAAAACAGTTGATGAGGAGTCGTCGGAGTTGAGGTTGTTGTAGGAGGCTTCTTTGATTCTTCCACCGGTGGTTGAATAGATTGAGCTCTCCCTGAAATCACTTATAAACTGTTAGAAGACACTGAGGTTTGACGCCCCGATGACCCTCCGATGCTTAAGTTAGTGACTTGGAGACGAAGGTGAAAATCAAATTCAAACCGAATAGTAAAATTAATTAGGTTTAGAGTTTTCTTATCAAGATTACCTTTTCTTATACTGAGTTGGAAGGATAGATTAGGGAGAGAGGTAAGTCATGTGGCGTCATCTAGTCGGTCTACACAAGCCATGAGGAAGCTTCATGTATAACAGAATTGTCTACGTGTCTCCTTGTGTTGGCCGAGGTTTTAATAATGATACCAGAGACATTAGGGAGCGTGTGTTTGATAATTGCGTCTGTGTTCTCACGTGAATTAGTCAGGATTCGCTAGCTCACGTGAGAGGAGATTTGAGGTTATCTTTTGTGGTCAACGAGGCACCGAGTGGTGCTCGGGTTGTGGTGTTTGGAGTTATCAAAGATTGGGCTGGTGATGTCCGAGTTCGAGCAAAGGGATGGGCAACCATGCTGCCTGAGGTGGTTTTTGGCCATTCTGCTTACGCCCGATTTCTTGACTAACACATAGCATTTTTATTGGTCTTAAAAATTGGTTTTTTTTGCATAACAAGTATCTACCTCGTATTTAGATTCATTTTATGTTAAATTTCATAAAATTAGCAAGAATTATTAATGATTTGGAAAAAAATATCACAAACTATATTCATTATAGAAAAACACAACACTGTTTTTTTTTACTGAACTACCAAAACTAATAGATGTCACTGCAAGTTGATAAGCAACACACAATTTATGTTAAACATTTTGCTATATTTACTTTATGACTATTTTGATATATCTCAGAAAACTACCAAGAACTATTAGAGGTGCACAAAATACAAAAGGAAGTGTCTAAAATAAGTCGTGTGCATGGCATGACAACTTACACTAACATCTGTCAGTTATGACAGAGCTAGTGAAAAAGTTTATAACATTTTTCTAACAAAAATAATCTATTCATTTTGTTCCAGAATGCTAAGATTTCGTGGTAGTTTAATGGAATGTACCCTCTCTTCCCCTTAACAATTAAGAATATTTTGGACTTTTCAGTTTTGTTGAGAATGTTCTTGTGTGAGTATAGTCTCACATTGGAAAAGTTAAGAAAGAGTGATGAGTTTAAATAAGAATTGGGATCAATATCTTATAGGTTAAACTTTTGGATTAAATTTCTTCCTAAACTCTATTCAATAACCATTAACTCCCGCTTGGATCTAATTTCTCTGCAAGCATGGTTAGGAATTATATATTTTTATTAGTATATAGTATTTTTCATATTTTTGAAAATTTGCTGATAAATTATCGTGTCCTTGATTTGTTTTTCACAGTATTTAAAATAAAAATAAAGAGTTTTCTGTAGCATATAGCTGGTTTATTTCCTCAATTCTATTTTGGTTGAAGAAACATATATACACATGAGCTTTTGTAAGAGAGATTTTTTAATTAGGAGAGTGGTTGTTTGTTATTAAGGAATTAAAGGGAGAAACAATAATTAAAGGACTTTTAAACTTATATATCTCTCAAATCTATCATCGTCAATTTGTAGATTGTGATTGTTACCTATCTACCCTCCAAACTCGATTATTTGCTAATTTGTCAGTAATTCGCTAAGATTAGTTACAATTATACTCTTCTCTCTCACACTACCTTTAAACCTTATTACACCATCTTATGTTATCACCTAAGTTAGCTGTTTGAATATGATACAAATTCTTTATTGTGATGAGACTCTATCTCCTAAGCATGATAGAACTGGACATAATCCCAACAGTTTGGACTCCAAATTTTAGTTGGAACCAGAATCATGCAGTCCCTTTATAAATACCGCTTGTAAACCCTCAAGAGGAATTTATCATAGAACTCAAGAGGAATCTCTTTGCATCTAGTTTCATCGAATTTCACGTTGAAGTCATTGTTTAAGGTAAGAATTGTTCCAACTGTTTATTTGTCCTCTTTTAATTCATCTTAGATGTAGATATGATTGACTCTGCCGATGATATTCATAGATAAACTGTTTAACAGTTAGTTTGATAATCTTTTGAGATCACCCATTGTAGATTTTCGATTTATCAACTAAATTTTAGATCGTACATGCAATCAACAAAGAGATGCAAATTATCAAATCCGTAGCAATTAAGCCAAAATTTACCGGGGGTATGGATCGAGCGCAAGTTTGGGGGACTTCGGATTTTAGACACAAAGGAGTTACAATTATTTCCAAACTCCTCACCCAACGTATGAACTGAGGTCTGACCGAGACTAGTCTACGATCCCTCTTTTAGTGAAACCTACGATCCAATTGTTTGCTTCGTGATCATCCAAAGTTTTGACTTGTAAATTTGGTTTCTGTTGGATTTAATCAATCGTATCCAAATAATCTTTATCTACAATTAAAACTCAAATAAGCGTAGTAACTCAAATACAGTAAATCTTTCTACCATATATGCTATTCTAATCAAAACCATATAGCCCTCCTACATTATTATGATAGTCACAATTAATCAATTTCACAATATAAGATGCTTATCAGATCTTGTTTGAATATGCTTTTAGCGGTGTTCGGTTCTCGGCATGGGATTAGAAGAAGCAGCGGAAAGAATTATTTTTAAGGCACCAGAAGCTCACTCTGGACCCTGGCTTGTTTCCTCACCAGGAAAAAATAAAAAAACTCGAAGCTTCTTTAGTTTGACACAAGGGAGGTGGTATGAAAGAAGCATAAGCATGATGGAAACTCACATTTTCTGTCCAACTCCTCAAGGATGGTTGTTGATGCAAGATTCCAAAGCTCATCAATGTTTCTTATGGAATCCAAGCACATTGGCGAAGATAAGCCTACCTTATCCTCCAAAACGAGCTTTCAGTCGTCGTCACTCTCAGTGTGTTTTGTCATCAAACCCGACTGATCCTAATTGTATAGTGATTGTTGGGCGCGCGGACCGTGGAACCGTCGAGAGAAACCACCGCAAACAGAAAGCCAAAACACAATAAAAGAGTAAAGACACGAGATTTACGTGGTTCGGCAAGTTGCCTACGTCCACGGGGTAAGGAGGGGATTTTCACTAATAGAAAGAGAGAATACAAATTAGGATTACAAGTTCTCACAAAGAAACCCTAAAAACAAACCTCTCAATCTCTCAAAAGATCTCCTCTCCAAAGATGCACCAAACTCTCTCAAAGGCTGCTCCAAAACGTGCTTGAAACTTACCCTAACAATCGGGTTAGGGGTTATTAATAGCCTCTAAACGAATTGGGTTTAAAACCAATTCCTAATTAGACCCGCTGACCGCCTGCATTAGTCGACTACAACTCATATTAGTCGACTAATGAATCAGATTAGTCGACTATAAAACAGATTAGTCGACTACAACTCATATTAGTCGACTACAACTCATATTAGTCGACTACAACTCATATTAGTCGACTACAATGCCTAGTAGTCGACTACAACTCATATTAGTCGACTACTCGCTCCCACCAAAACTTGCTTTCATGCGCTTTCTGATGTAGTCGACTACAATGCCTAGTATTCCACTACCAACCCGAAAACCGCCTTGTGCATGTTTTGTGCATGTTCTACAATTCTCCACCTCGTACATCATTTGATTCACCTCAAATTTTGGACGAACACCGAAGAACACCAAGAACATCTAGAGATCACCATCACCAATCTCGCCAATCCACAAGGCCACTACACCACATCGCCTACGCCTCACGGATCAAGCTCACCGTAGTTCACCTCAAATCATCTCCACCTTACCCATTACCAAGGGCCATGCCCTCTTGGGCAAATCAACAAGAGTCGATATGAAGCAAGTCTAAGCAATGCTTAAACTTACTACCGTGACCACCTTGGTTAACATGTCCGGGATTCTCATTCGTGTGCACCTTCATGAGAGAAATATCACCTCCCTCTATGACATCCCGCACAAAATGATACCTGACATCAATATGCTTGGTACGAGCATGATGAACCTGATTCTTCGCCAAGTGAATTGCACTCTGACTGTCACACCACAAGTTCACGTTTTCTCGCCAATCCCCAAATCGCCTAGAAGACCCCATAACCACAATGCTTCCTTCACTCCTCTCGCCATGGCCATGTACTCGGCCTCGTAATAGAAAGTGCCATCAGAGCTCTGTAACATCGATCGCCAACTAACAGAGCTCCATGTATCTTAAATACATAACCAGTAGTAGATCGCCGTCTATCTAGATCGCCCGCATAATCAGAGTCCACAAACCCGTCAATCTGACATGTTTCTCCACCAAAACACAGACCCGTATCAACTGTACCCTTTAAGTACCTGAGGACCCACTTCACTGCTTCCCAGTGCGCCTTTCCCGGATTCGCCATGAATCTATCGACCACACTAACCGCTGTGAAATATGCGGGTGTACACACCATTGCATACATTAAAGCGCCAACCGCACTAGCATAGGAACACGCTCCATGTGCCTTCTCTTCATTTGTAGTGGGAGATTGATTACCGAAGCCTAAAGTGTGGAGCCAATGGAGTCACCACCGACTTAGCACTTTGCATCCCGAACCTCGCGATCACCGCTCTATGTAGCCCTTCCGACTCAAGAACAATCGCCGATTACTCTCTTCTAATCTCCATACCCGTATTTTCCTAGCGGCACCCATGTCCTTCATCTCGAACTCTTCACCAAGTTGAGATTTCAACCTATCTATCTCCACCCTGCTCTTAGAAGCAATAAGCATGTCATCCACATACAAAAGAAGATAGATAAAATTACCTCCGCGAAGCTTCCGAATGTAAACACAACAATCATGATCGCTTCGGGAAAACCCATGCTTCAACAATGAAGGAGTCAAATCGCTTGTACCACTGCCGGGGAGATTGCTTTAATCCATACAGTGACTTCCTCAAACGACACACATGATTCTCCTTATCCTCAACCTTGTAGCCCTCAGGTTGATGCATGTAGATCTCTTCATCCAAGTCTCCGTGCAAGAAGGCTGTTTTAACATCGAGTTGATCCAGCTCAAAATCACCATGAGCAACAATACTCAATAGCACCCGAATAGAAGTGTGTTTCACCACCGGAGAAAATATCTCATTGTAATCCACACCCTCTTTCTGTGCAAAACCCTTAGCCACTAGCCTCGCCTTGTATCTTACACCACCGAGCTCTGAAAGATCTTCCTTTCTTTTATACACCCACTTACAACCAATAGCTTTTCTTCCTACGGGCAATGGGACCACCTCCCATGTATGATTCTTCCGAAGAGATTCCATCTCTTCCTCCATCGCAGCCAACCAACTCTCACTATCCTTGTCCCGAATAGCTTCCTTGAAGGAGACCGGCTCGTCCTCCTCCACCGAGTGCGTATTCAACCATATTAGCACGCCCATAGTGCTTTAGGGGTTGATCAGCCCCGACTTGATGCACTGCTTGTATGCTCGCTTTGGCCTAGTGGAAGCCAAATTATCCTCAAGCTGTTGTTGTTGTAGTGCCTGTGTATTTTCCTGCTGAACCTCCTCCTGCTCAAGCTCATCATCTACCTGACTTCCCACTTGAGCACGATTAGAACCTAGTTGGTCTTTAGGTTCTATTTCAATAACACGAGACTTAGAAGTCTCACCACCATAACACCATCATCCTTGGACGCCCTAGCAATCATGGATTTCTCATCAAAGGTAACATCCTGGCGATCACGAACTTTGAATCTTCCGTACACCAAAGGCGATAGCCTTTACGCCTTTGCATATCCCAAGAATATTGCCTTCTTGGCCCTCGCCAAGCTTTCCCTCGTTGGCGTGATAGTAGGCGGTACATCCAAAAATTCGAGCCTATCATAATCGCATGCTCCTTGACCACACCCTATAGGGTGTATCACCATCAATGTCGAATGTGGTGAGCGGTTCACAATGTAATAAGCTGTAGCCACCGCCGCCCACCATTCGTTGCCCAATCACGCATAAGATCGCATACTCACGCCTTTTCCCGCGGTGTTGGTTCGATCTCTCGCGACCCCATTCTGGCGTGGTGTAGACTGTTGTCGGTGTCGAACAATTCTCCTCGATCACGAACTCCTTGAAAGCACCATCGTATACTGCATGCAGTTATCGGATCTCGGCGTCTTCAATTTCTTTCTGTCTGTTCTCAACCATTGTTCTCCACTTCTTGAATGTCTCGAACACCTCATTCTTGTGCTTCGAAAGTAAATCCAAGCATACAAAGAAGATAGATAAAATTACCTCCTTGAAGCTTCGAATGTAAACACAACAATCATGATCGCCTCGGGGAAACCCATGCTTCAGCATGAAGGAGTCAAATCGCTTGTACCACTGCCGGGGAGATTGCTTTAATCCATACAATGACTTCCTCAAACGACACACATGATTCTCCTTATCCTCAACCTTGTAGCCCTCAGGTTGATGCATGTAGATCTCTTCATCCAAGTCTCCGTGCAAGAAGGCTGTTTTAACATCGAGTTGATCCAGCTCAAAATCACCATGAGCAACAATACTCAATAGCACCCGAATAGAAGTGTGTTTCACCACCGGAGAAAATATCTCATTGTAATCCACACCCTCTTTCTGTGCAAAACCCTTAGCCACTAGCCTCGCCTTGTATCTTACACCACCGAGCTCTGAAAGATCTTCCTTTCTTTTATACACCCACTTACAACCAATAGCTTTTCTTCCTACGGGCAATGGGACCACCTCCCATGTATGATTCTTCCGAAGAGATTCCATCTCTTCCTCCATCGCGACCAACCAACTCTCACTATCCTTGTCGAATAGCTTCCTTGAAGGAGACCGCTCGTCCTCCTCCACCGAGTGCGTATTCAACCATATTAGCACGCCCATAGTGCTTTAGGGGTTGATCAGCCCCGACTTGATGCACTGCTTGTATGCTCGCTTTGGCCTAGTGGAAGCCAAATTATCCTCATTTGTTGTTGTTGTAGTGCTGTGTATTTTCTGCTGAACCTCCTCCTCGCCAAGCTCATCATCTACGACTTCCCACTTGAGCACGATTAGAACCTAGTTGGTCTTTAGGTTCTATTTCAATAACCGAGACTTAGAAGTCTCACCGGCCATAACACCATCATCCTTGGGCCCTAGCAATCATGGATTTCTCATCAAAGGTAACATCCTGGCGATCACGAACTTTGAATCTTCCGTACACCAAAGGCGATAGCCTTTACGCCTTTGCATATCCCAAGAATATTGCCTTCTTGGCCTCGCGTCAAGCTTTCCCTCGTTGGCGTGATAGTAGGCGGTACATCCAAAAATTCCGAGCCTATCATAATCGCATGCTCCTTGACCACACCTATAGGGTGTATCACCATCAATGTCGAATGTGGTGAGCGGTTCACAATGTAATAAGTCAGAGCCACCGCCGCCCACCATTCGTTGCCCAATCACGCATAAGATCGCATACTCACGCCTTTTCGCGGTGTTGGTTCGATCTCTCGCGACCCCATTCTGGCGTGGTGTAGACTGTTGTCGGTGTCGAACAATTCCCTCGATCACGAACTCCTTGAAAGCACCATCGTATACTGCATGCGGTTATCGGATCTCGGCGTCTTCAATTTCTTTCTGTCTGTTCTCAACCATTGTTCTCCACTTCTTGAATGTCTCGAACACCTCATTCTTGTGCTTCGAAAGTAAATCCAAGCATACCTAGAATAATCATCAATAAGCGAGACATAATACACGGAACCACCCTTGGAAGTTGTGCGGCCGGACCCCAAACATCCGTGTGCACATAATCTAGTATCCTCGCTCTTAGACTTGCTTCTCGGCCCGAACCACGTGTGACTTTCCATACACACAATCCTCGCAAAAATCCATCTTTGGTTCCTTCAGATTCTTCGCCAGACCCTCTTTACCAAGCGAGAACTAGACCCTTCTCTCGACATATGCCCAAGCCGCCTATGCCATAACCGTGTGTGCTCACATGGGTCTCCACCACTTCGCCGGTTCCAACCCATGCATCTCTGTCACCGTCGTGCACGAGAGAGTATATAGGTTACCGTGGCGAACACCCTTCATCACTACTAAGGAACCACGAACAACCTTCTTCACTCCGTTTTCCGTCACAATCCGCAACCACCGGAGTCCAAAGCACCAACCGAGATAAGATTCTTCCGCAAGTCGGGAACATGCCTCACATCCGTCAAGGTTGAACCACTCCATCATGCATCTTGATTTTGATATTACCTAGCCCCTTGTTTTACAAGCATGGTTATTCCCCATCAATACAGCTTCCCCATCAATGCCTCGTAGGTAGTAAACCACTTCCTATTTGGACACATATGGTAAGAGCAACCGAATCAAGTATCCACTTCCGGAGATCTCCTCGCCACCCGTGGCGACATAGCATTCCTTATCGCTCCCTTCCTCAAACGTAGCTCGCTTCTTCCTTGCCCTCTCTCCTCTCGGTCTTGTTGTTGTTCTTCTTTCCACCTACTCTCTTATTTGGACGGTCGACTTTGAAATGCCCGCTTCACCGCGCTTGAAACATCCTTTTCCCGCAAGAGGTCTTGATTTAGATCTAGACTTTCCTCCCTTGCCTTTTCCTCGCTCATTGCTCCTTCCTCTTGCAAACAATCCTCGCTTGTTCCTGTTACCGCCGGTGGCCATGTCACTAGTTGCGATCTTAGAAGATCGTCCGCTAGAAGTGCCGTTCTAGTCTCATCCATCTTGATTTTCTCCCACAAGCCTCGGTGTTTGCACGAGGTTCTCATAAGACTTCGTGAGGCAGTAGTAGAAGCGCTGATCCTCGTCTCCTACTTTAACATCTATGTCTTTCAAATCTGATATGATCCTATCAAACTTGTTGATGTGTTCCCGGATTGATGAGCCCTCCTCCATCTTGCAAGTATACAATTTGGATTTTAAGTAGATCCGTTAGTTAGACTCTTCGTCATGAAGGTACCCTCTAACTTCTTCCACACGCCCACCGTTTCCTCTCCATCTACCAAGAAAGCTACATCCCTCTCGAGGCATAGGATAATCGACTGCTTCCATCCAACTCCTCCCAATCCTCATCGACATATCCTTGTTCTTCTTCTCCTTTCCATCCAAAGTCTTGTGCAATTTTGCGAAATTAGAAAGTTTTCATCGCATCCTCCAATAAGAAAAATCGTTCTTCCCATTGAACTTTTCAATCTCAATTTTCCCACTTTGGTGATTCTTGGTTGACGCCATCCTCTGTTTGTCTTCGTGAATCCGCTTCTCGGGAATCACCGAACACCCCTCAAATTAGAAATTACACCACTTCCAATCTGAACAATAGCTCGATACCAATTATTGGTAGCGGACCGCGGAACCGTCGAGAGAAACCACCGCAAACGAAAGCCAAAACACAATAAAAGAGTAAAGACACGAGATTTACGTGGTTCGCAAGTTGCCTACGCCCACGGGTAAGGAGGGGATTTTCACTAATAGAAAGAGAGAATACAAATTAGGATTACAAGTTCTCACAAAGAAACCCTAAAACAAACCTCTCAATCTCTCAAAGATCTCCTCTCCAAAGATGCACCAAACTCTCTCAAAGGTCGCCCAAAACGTGCTTGAAACTTACCCTAACAATCGGGTTAGGGGTTATTAATAACCTCTAAACGAATTGGGTTTAAAACCAATTCCTTATTAGACCCGTTTTGAATGCGCTTGATTAGTCGACTACAACTCATATTAGTCGACTAATGAGCTGTAGATTAGTCGACTATAAAGCATTAGTCGACTACTGCACTCCAACGCAGAAATACACCTTTACGTGGTTTACGGTGTAGTTGACTACAACTCATATTAGTCGACTACTGCTCCCGCCCCAAAACTTGCTGTCATAGCAGTCGTATCACAATGCCTAGTAGTCGATCACATCAACCCAAAACCGTCTTGTGCATGTTTTTGTGCATGTTCTACAGTGATGTATGTTAACAATGCACACCGCAGACTGTTATTTTGCCGTCCCACAGGCAAACATTGGATACTACACAGGGTGGGCCGTGAATGGGGGTTTCCCGATGCAATCTTTTTCAAAGGTACCTTCTATTTGATAACTGCACAGGGCCTCGCAGTCGTAGATCTTGATCCTAGACCTAGAATTACACTAGTGCTCAAAAGTTTCGAGGATCTCGTCCAGTACAGATACTGGATAACAGTAAACATCCTAGAATCCCGTGGGGAGATGTTTCAAGTGGAAACTTACGCACACCTCTGGGGTGATACACCGAGGCCTGCAGATATTATAGTGCGCAAGTTGGACTTCGATAAGAAAGAATGGGTTACAGTGGATAGTATCGGCAATGATCGAGTATTCTTTCTTGGCACTGGGGAACCATTTGAATCGAGTTCATCACGCTCTGCCAGTGCACTGGGTGTCAAAGGTGACTGTATTTACTACATACATAAAGATAAGGGCCTCTACATGTATGATCTAGAGAAAGAAACTATCTCTTTAGAACTAACTTGCCAATATGTACAGGATGCTGGGTCTCCACTTTTCTGGCTCATGCCTTCTCTATGAGCATGCTTGTAACTAATTACAGTCATCACCAAGTAATTGTATATGGAATAGTAAATTTTATATAATCACCTTTTTTTAACTTTAAAGATGATTTGGTTGATTGCAAACAAAACGCATTTTAAAAGTAATTTTCGTGTTAATTGAATCTTGAAGATATTTTCCTTATGATTTGGTTGACTCGCATTCAATTTGTTGCACGCATCCTTACTAGAGGTGCAAAATATATGTGTTGGGATGCGGGTCAACGTGACGCCGCGAAGCGATATCACTGAGAGAAGGCTTTGTATATTCTGTTTCACGAAGGAAACAAGAATAGAAAGTAAAATATCCCAACAAAGTGAGATATCTACTCTTTCTCTCAACGATCTAGGGTGAATCAAGGGAACCTACAAACAATAGCAAATTCCACGACAAAGCGGTAAAGACCACGAGATTTCGTGGTTCGGCAAAATTGCCTACTTCCACGGGAGGGTGAGGGAGATTTGACTATAAAGAACACCGACGACTTGTACAATCCACAATCTCGTCCCAAAGAAAAAACTTTAATTTTTACCCAAGAGAAATTGACCTCTCTCTTGTAGAATCTCTCCAAGCTTTCTCTTTTTCTCTCTCTAGTCACGCCAAAAAGCCCTAGCTTTTTCTCCCTTTTCTTCACTTTTCTCCACACCACAAATCCTAGGTTTAACTCCTATTTAAAGGGAATTAATTAAGAATTTTCCTTCAACCTAGCCGATGTGGGACTAAAACTTATTTTGTTTTTGTTTTTTATATGGTTGCTACAGAACTTTGTTCCTCGATGTTGCTGCTGTGAACCCGAGGTTCTCAGAGCAACGCTGGGACCCACGTTCACAATATGCATCCGCTGATTTATTCATATTAGTCGACTAATGAATCTTAGATTAGCGACTATAAAACGATTAGTCGACTACTGCACTCCAACGCTAAATACACCTTTCTCGTTTACAAGCAGTAGTTGACTACAACTCATATTAGTCGACTACTCGCTCCCAAACAAAACTTGTCGTTGTAGTCGCATTACAATGCCTAGTAGTCGCATCAATGAACCTCAAACCGCCTTGTGCATGTTTTGTGCATGTTCTACGATGATGTATGTTAACAATGCACACCGCAGATCGTTATTTTGCCGTCCCACAGGCAAACATTGGATACTACGGGGTGGGCGTGAATGGGGTTTCCGATGCAATCTTTTCAAAGGTACCTTCTATTTGATAACTGCACGGGGCCTCGCAGTCGTAGATCTTGATCCTAGACCTAGAATTACACTAGTGCTCAAAAGTTTCGAGGATCTCGTCCAGTACAGATACTGGATAACAGTAAACATCCTAGAATCCCGTGGGGAGATGTTTCAAGTGGAAACTTACGCACACCTCTGGGGTGATACACCGAGGCCTGCAGATATTATAGCGCAAGTTGGACTTCGATAAGAAAGAATGGGTTACAGTGGATAGTATCGGCAATGATCGAGTATTCTTTCTTGGCACTGGGGAACCATTTGAATCGAGTTCATCACGCTCTGCCAGTGCACTGGGTGTCAAAGGTGACTGTATTTACTACATACATAAAGATAAGGGCCTCTACATGTATGATCTAGAGAAAGAAACTATCTCTTTAGAACTAACTTGCCAATATGTACAGGATGCTGGGTCTCCACTTTTCTGGCTCATGCCTTCTCTATGAGCATGCTTGTAACTAATTACAGTCATCACCAAGTAATTGTATATGGAATAGTAAATTTTATATAATCACCCTTTTTTTTTAACTTTAAAGATGATTTGGTTGATTGCAAACAAAACGCATTTTAAAAGTAATTTTCGTGTTAATTGAATCTTGAAGATATTTTCCTTATGATTTGGTTGACTCGCATTCAATTTGTTGCACGCATCCTTACTAGAGGTGCAAAAATATATGTGTTGGGATGCGGGGTCAACGCCTGCACGCCGCGGAAGCGATATCACCTGAGAGAAGGCTTTGTATATTCCTGTTTCACGAAGGAAACAAGAATAGAAAGTAAAATATCCCAACAAAGTGAGATATCTACTCTTTCTCTCAACAGTACTAGGACTGAATCAAGGGAACCTACAAACAATAGCAAATTCACAAAGAAAACAAGAAAGACACGAGATTTACGTGGTTCTAAGAAAATTGCCTACTTCCACGGGAGGGTGAGGGAGATTTGACTATAAAGAACACCGACGACTTGTACAATCCACAATCTCGTCCCAAAGAAAAAACTTTAATTTTTACCCAAGAGAAATTGACCTCTCTCTTGTAGAATCTCTCCAAGCTTTCTCTTTTTCTCTCTCTAGTCACGCCAAAAAAGCCCTAGCTTTTTCTCCCTTTTTCTTCACTTTTCTCCACACCACAAATCCTAGGTTTAACTCCCTATTTAAAGGGAATTAATTAAGAATTTTCCTTCAACCTAGCCGATGTGGGACTAAAACTTATTTTGTTTTTGTTTTTTTTTTATATGGTTGCTACAGAACTTCTGGTCCTCGAAGGGCGGCTACAGAACCCGAGGTTCTCAGAGCAACGGGACCCACGCTCACAATATGCATCCGCTGATTTATTCATATTATTCGATTCATAATGGAAAAATCAATCTTCATTGATCATATAGCTGCAATTGTTAGATTAATAGATTTGAG
This sequence comes from Asparagus setaceus, assembly GCA_012295165.1. Lineage (NCBI taxonomy): Eukaryota > Viridiplantae > Streptophyta > Magnoliopsida > Asparagales > Asparagaceae > Asparagus > Asparagus setaceus. The sequence continues at coordinate 3,259,742 of CM022709.1, read as the reverse complement.
GTTGATTTTGATGATCAAGAGATCTAATCTTAGTTTTAACATATCATGTTAATGAACTCTCTTGTATCATATGAACTATATTGTTTTAATATTATCTAGTTTTCTCATATTCATTATATATATATATATATATATATATATATATATATATATATATATATATATATATATATATATATATATATATATATATATATATATATATATATATATAGAGTAAGGCTCTATGAACTTAAGTTCATAATGAATAGTGGTGCACCAACTTTTCTAACCACTCATCTTGCTTTGGTATCCGTGAAAGATTTAAAGGCCACTTTGAGATTTGTGCATCACAAATCTCAAGGCAAGATGAGTGGATAAAAAAGTTGGTGCACCATTATTCATTATGAACTTAAGTATCATATATATATATATATATATATATATATATATATATATATATATATATATATATATATATATATATATATATATATATATATATATATATATATATATATATATATATATATATATATATATATATATATAGAGTAAGGCTCTATGAACTTAAGTTCATAATGAATAGTGGTGCACCAACTTTTCTAACCACTCATCTTGCTTTGGTATCAGTGAAAGATTTAAAGGCCACTTTGAGATTTGTGCATCACAAATCTCAAGGCAAGATAGTGGATAAAAAGTTGGTCTCATTTTCATTCATGAACTCTCATATATATATATATATATATATATATATATATATATATATATATATATATATATATATATATATATATATATATATATATATATATATATATATATATATATATATATATATATATATATATATATATATATATATATATATATATATAGAGTAAGGCTCCTATGAACTTCGTTCATAATGAATAGTGGTGCACCAACTTTTTATCCACTCATCTTGCCTTGAGATTTGTGATGCACAAATCTCAAAGTGGCCTTTATATCTTTCACGGATCCCAAAGTAAGATGAGTGGTTAGAAAAGTTGGTGCACCACTATTCATTATGAACTTAAGTTCATAGGAGCCTTGCTATATATATATATATATATATATATATATATATATATATATATATATATATATATATATATATATATATATATATATATATATATATATATATATATATATATATAGGAGTCTGCTCCAATGAGAACCCAAATAAATATGAGAACTAAGAACCCAATATCAACCATCCATGATACAAAATAAAAGGCTGAGATTCTGCAAAATCTGGGTGGCAAAATTATAATTAAGAAGACATTAGAATCTCAACTAAGGATAAATGGGTAAAAAAGGCACAAAACTATAATGGAAATAACTAAACATTTGCTATAAACCCGGAAACCTCCATTTAATTAAAAAACCTTTTTAAAATCCAACTTCTTGTCAAATCATAGGGTTCGCGCAAGGATTTTGGGGATAGTTCGTCGTTGCTAGGGATAAGAGTGGAAGACGCTAGGGCTTACAATCGAGCGGTATTTTTGAGACATCAAATTCAAAAACGCAAGAATGACAGATATTTTTCTGATTTTGTAACTACGGAATCCCTAAAAATTGATTTTTTTTCCGCAAAATCATGATGTTTAACTTACAGAATTGTTTCGATTTTGTGTTACGAATCACCTATTATACATTACGAATCTCCTATTATCTATTACGAGATTCTCAGAATGATAATAGGAGATTCTCAGAACACAAAATTAAAACAATTCAAGTAGATTCTCAGAATGATAATAGGAGATTCTGTAACAGATAATAGGTGATTCTGTAACACAAAATCATAATAAAAAAGATCATAGGCTCATATGTTTTCTTCTCGACTCTCCCCTCCCATCTTCGTCTTCTTCTTCTTAATAAATTATAGAATATTTAACAACAAAATTGAAACAATTCAAGTAGATTCTGTAACAGATAATAGGAGATTCTGTAACAGATAATAGGTGATTCTGTAACACATACTATGTGATTCTGTTAAAATTATCAGGCTACAAAAGAAAAAGAAAAATTCAAAAACAAAAGGATCTAAATCAAATTGATTACACGCGGACAAACCGGAAAAATATAATAAAAAATTGCAGATTAGATAAAATTGATTCTGAAATAACACATGTTTGTTATAAATTAAAAACAAACAAAGCAAAATTATTGGTTTTGAAAAATGATCAAAAATTGTACCTGTTCGTTTTATAACATGCAAACGCCGAGAAGAAAATGCCGAGATAAGAAATAAATTTAAACATGATGAAGATATTACGATTAGTTAAGAAATAAAAAGCGCCTATATTATAACCGATTCTTCTATGACCAAAATGACGAGCATGCCCTTTATTTAAGTTTTTGAACGTAATACGCTTTAATCACAACCTTTGATTGTTTAAAGATCTAAGAGTAGAAAGTTAGTTCTTAGTTCTCATATTTGTGAAGGGTTCTCATTTGATTCGCCCCTATATATATATATATATATATATATATATATATATATATATATATATATATATATATATATATATATATATATATATATATATATATATATATATATATATATATATATATATATATATATATATATATATATATATATATATGAAACAAAGGCTCTATGAACTTAAGTTCATAATGAATAGTGGTGCACTAACTTTTCTAACCACTCATCTTGCTTTGGGATCCGTGAAAGATATAAAGCCCTTTGAGATTTGTGCATCACAAATCTCAAGGCAAGATCAATGGATATAAAAGTTGGTGGACACCTCCCTATCAACTTAAGTTTATAGAGCATTGCTATATATATATATATATATATATATATATATATATATATATATATATATATATATATATATATATATATATATATATATATATATATATATATATATATATGGGATTAAGGAATATGAGGTGGTGGCTCATTTAGTAAAGTGAACTACCACTCACTTACACAATACCCCACACTCAATGGACGGACAACTAGGTGGGCCTAATGACTATACCCATTAGTGGGTAGCTCATTTTACTAAATGAGCCACCTCATATTCCTTTTTCTATATATATATATATATATATATATATATATATATATATATATATATATATATATATATATATATATATATATATATATATATATATATATATATATATATATATATATATATATATATATAGAGAGAGAGAGAGAGAGAGCCTTATGAACTTAAGTTCATAATGAATAGTGGTGCACTAACTTTTCTAACCACTCATCTTGCTTTGGGATCCGTGAAAGATATAAAGGCCACTTTGAGATTTGTGCATCACAAATCTCAAGGCAAGATGAGTGGATAAAAAGTTGGTGCACCACTATTCATTATGAACTTAAGTTCATAGGAGCCTTACTCTCTCTCTCTCTCTCTCTCTATATATATATATATATATATATATATATATATATATATATATATATATATATATATATATATATATATATATATATATATATATATATATATATATATATATATATATATACCTCTATAAACTTAAGTTGATAGGGAATAGTCATCCACCAACTTTTCTATCCATTGATGTTGCCTTGGGATCCGTAAAAGATATAAAGCCCACTTTGAGATTTGTGTGCATCTTGATTTCACGGATCTCAAGGCAAGATCAATGGATATAAAAGTTGGTGGACACTCCTCCCTATCAACTTAAGTTTATAGGAGCATTGCTATATATATATATATATATATATATATATATATATATATATATATGTGTGTGTGTGTGTGTGTGTGTGTGTGTGTGTTTTGGAAATCACATAGTCACTTAGTTATAAATTAAAGAGACGAGGGTCCGCTAACTTCTCCGAATATCCGTTCTGGGATGAGCCAGCTGTTCTTCCCAGCACAGCTAAGAGCTCGTAAGAGAGCAGAGTTATGTTCTCCGGTTGTTCCTCCGAAGATCAAGTCAGTAACTTGCTTGAGTGGGGAAAAAAGTGAAGAACTGAAGAAGTTCTTAGTGGATTGAGTAAATTGATTGCGTATGATGTAGTTTTAGAGGTGCTTCCTTAGGTTGAATATAAGGTGTCATTCTAGTGACTTGGAGAAGAAGGTGGAAATCAAATTCAAACCGAGTAGTAAAATTAATTAGGTTTAGAGTTTTCTTATCAAGATTACCTTTTCTTACACTCATTTGGAAGGATAGATTAGGAAGAGAGGTAAGTCATGTGGCGTCATCTAGTCTGTCTGGACAAGCCATGAAGAAGCTTCATGTATAACAGAATTGTCTACGTGTCTCCTTGTGTTGGCCGAGGTTGTAATAATGATACCAGAGACATTAGGGAGCGTGTTTGATAAATACATCTGTGTTCTCACGTGAATTAGTCAGGATTCGCTAGCTCACGTGAGAGGAGATTTGAGGTTATCTTTTATGGTCAATTAATGTAGAACGCGTTGCGGATATATTCATGGAGAAACAGGACCGTCACAAGCCCAAATGAGGACCCGGCCGAGGAAAATAGTTTGCAACGAAGAACAGGTCATATCTCTCAAACCGTAAGTCAGAAATGGACGAATTATATATGTAAATTGCGTATTTTTTCGAGACAGAGTCAACCAAACCGACGGACCGAAGTTCGGTTTGCCACCATCCGTTTTGCCAAATTCCCTCCGGATTGAGAGATTTCAGCGTTTTTGTCAGTTTTTTACTATTTTAGATAATGTTTTGGGAGTCTGTTTTGATTAGGAAGCAAATCCGGGTTGACTCCAAGTTTGACCAATTTACTTCCCTAATCATAGGGAGTCTTTTACAGAGAGTTTTCTTATTTCTATTTTTGGTAAAGTTCGAGTCTTAGTAGGAGTCTTATTTATTTTCTATTTAAACAGAGTCTTGTAAGCCCTAGAGGCATATCTTTTTATCAATAAATTCGTTTTTTTAAATATTTTCTTCGCGGATTCGAAGTTCTTCGTAGATTCGGAGATCGTTCTTTGTGGATTCATAGAGCACCCCTTGGTGGATTCCGAGGTTATCACTTCCACGCTGCGTTATCAACGGGGTACCGAGATGTGCTCGGGTTGCGGTGTTTGGTGTCATCAAAGATTGGACTGGTGATGTCCGAGTTCGAGCAAAGGGATGGGCAGCTATGATATTTGGGTAGTTTGTTTCAAAAAAAAAAAAAAAAAGGATGGGCAGCCATGCTGCCTGAGGTGGTTTTTGGCCATTCTGCTCACACCCGATTTCTTGACTAACACATAGTGTTTTTATTGGTCTTAAAAATTGATTTTTATTGCATAACAAGTATCTACCTCGTATTTAGATTCATTTTATGTTAAATTTCATAAAACTAGCGAGAATTATTAATGATTTGGACAAAAATATCACAAACTATATTCCATTGAATATTAAAATAGTTGTTAACAATCCATCAACGAATATTATCACAATCAATATTATATCAACATCTGAAATAAAATAAATTAAAGAGAACAAACAACAAGTTCAAATGATTATTACCTAAGAAAAGTCTTCAACTTGAAATTCAATGGAAGCTCGATCCCAAAAGATTGCTCGTGAGCTAAACGAGATTCCTCTTGAGGGTTTACAGGCGGGATGTATACAGGGGCTCGTGATTATGATTCCTACTAGAATTTTGACTCCTAATGTTTGTGGGCAAACCAAAATAAAAAATAAACTTGTTCCTGGATTTACAAATAAAAAATAAAAACTCAATGGCTTAACTCAAGCTTTTGGTTCAAACCAAATGCTATGCATAAACTCCTCGGACTTGCGATGGTTAAAGAGTTCACGGCTCTCCAAGTCATAGTAGCTTATGCCTCCACAATCCTTTGCTTTCTTCAAATCTTGTTTCTTGTCGTGCAATTTAGGCACAAAGAATACCTGGTTTTGAGAAATTTTGACGTCGGCCTCAATGAGCTCAGGATCCCCTCGTAACCTCGGGAAATATAATTTGTTCTGCATCCTACGTGGCGTAGTTGCAGACATTGACATTGGCCAATCAACAAATAAAGCTTCATCACCCAAGCTTTCATACTTTTCCCATACCATGTCTTTCTGGTGGAGTCGAAGGGGGATCTTCTGACAGTGTTTGTCGGCAAAACCGAAAGCTCAGTCCACATTTTCAGGCTCAACCAGCAAGACATGGTATGGGAAAAGTATGAAAGCTTGGGTGATGAAGCTTTATTTGTTGATTGGCCAATGTCAATGTCTGCAACTACGTCACGTAGGATGCAGAACAAATTATATTTCCCGAGGTTACGAGGGGATCCTGAGCTCATTGAGGCCGACGTCAAAATTTCTCAAAACCAGGTATTCTTTGTGCCTAAATTGCACGACAAGAAACAAGATTTGAAGAAAGCAAAGGATTGTGGAGGCATAAGCTACTATGACTTGGAGAGCCGTGAACTCTTTAACCATCGCAAGTCCGAGGAGTTTATGCATAGCATTTGGTTTGAACCAAAAGCTTGAGTTAAGCCATTGAGTTTTTATTTTTATTTGTAAATCCAGGAACAAGTTTATTTTTTTTTTGGTTTGCCCACAAACATTAGGAGTCAAAATTCTAGTAGGAATCATAATCACGAGCCCCTGTATACATCCCGCCTGTAAACCCTCAAGAGGAATCTCGTTTAGCTCACGAGCAATCTTTGGGATCGAGCTTCCATTGAATTTCAAGTTGAAGACTTTTCTTAGGTAATAATCATTTGAACTTGTTGTTTGTTCTCTTTAATTTATTTTATTTCAGATGTTGATATAATATTGATTGTGATAATATTCGTTGATGGATTGTTAACAACTATTTTAATATTCAATGGAATATAGTTTGTGATATTTTTGTCCAAATCATTAATAATTCTCGCTAGTTTTATGAAATTTAACATAAAATGAATCTAAATACGAGGTAGATACTTGTTATGCAATAAAAATCAATTTTAAGACCAATAAAACACTATGTGTTAGTCAAGAAATCGGGTGTGAGCAGAATGGCCAAAACCACCTCAGGCAGCATGGCTGCCCATCCTTTTTTTTGAAACAAACTACCCAAATATCATAGCTGCCCATCCCTTTGCTCGAACTCGGACATCACCAGTCCAATCTTTGATGACACCAAACACCGCGAACCCGAAAGCACATCTCGGTACCCCGCTGATAACTAGCCATGGAAGTGATAACTCGAATCCACCAAGGTGCTCTATGAATCCACAAAGAACGATCTCCGACCTACGAAGAACTTCAATCCGAAGAAAATATTTAAAAACGAATTTATTGATAAAAGATATGCCTCTAGGGCTTACAAGACTCGCTTAAATAGAAAATAAATAAGACTCCTACTAAGACTCGAACTTTACCAAAAATAGAAATAAGAAAACTCTCTGTAAAAGACTCCCTATGATTAGGGAAGTAAATTGGTCAAACTTGGAGTCAACCCGGATTTGCTTCCTAATCAAAACAGACTCCCAAAACATTATCTAAAATAGTAAAAAACTGACAAAAACGCTGAAATCTCTCAATCCGGAGGGAATTTGGCAAAACGGATGGTGGCAAACCGAACTTCGGTCCGTCGGTTTGGTTGACTCTCAAAAAATACGCAATTACATATATAATCGGCCCATTTCGACTTACGGTTTGAGAGATATGACCGCTCTTTCGTTGCAAACTATTTTCTCGGCCTCATTTGGGCATTGTGGACGGCCCTGTTTCTCCATGAATATATCCGCAACGCGTTCTACATTAATTGACCATAAAAGATAACCTCAAATCTCCTCTCACGTGAGCTAGCGAATCCTGACTAATTCACGTGAGAACACAGGATGTATTTATCAAACACGCCCCTAATGTCTCGGTATCATTATTACAACCTCGCCAACACAAGGAGACACGACAATTGCTATACATGAAGCTTCTTCATGGCTTGTCCGCATGCACTAGATGACGCCACATGACTTACCTCTTCCTAATCTATCCTTCCAAATGAGTGTAAGAAAAGGTAATCTTGATAAGAAAACTCTAAACCTAATTAATTTTACTACTCCTTTGAATTTGATTTCCACCTTCTTCTCCAAGTCACTAGAATGACACCTTATATTCAACCTAAGGAAGCACCTCTAAAACTACATCATACGCTAATCAATTTACTCAATCCACTAAGAACTTCTTCAGTTCTTCACTTTTTCCCCACTCAAGCAAGTTAATGACTTGATCTTCTGAGGAACAACCTGAGAACATAACTCGCTCTCTTACGAGCTCTTAGTCGTGGCCGGGAAGAACAAATGCTCATCCCTGAATCGGATATTCTGAGAAGTTAGGACCCTCTCTTTAATTTATAACTAAGTGACTATGTGATTTCCAAAACACACACACACACACACACACACACACACATATATATATATATATATATATATATATATATATATATATATATATATAATGCTCTATAAACTTAAGTTGATAGGGAGTGTCCACCATCTTTATATCCATTGATCTTGCCTTGAGATCCCGTGAAATCAAGATGCACACAAATCTCAAAGGGCTTTATATCTTTTACGGATCCCAAGGCAACATCAATGGATAGAAAAGTCATGGATGACTATTCCCATCAACTTAAGTTTATGAGTCTCTATATATATATATATATATATATATATATATATATATATATATATATATATATATATATATATATATATATATATATATATATATATATATATATATATATATATATAGAGAGAGAGAGAGAGGCTCTTGAACTTGTTCATAATGAATAGTGGTGCACCAACTTTTTATCCACTCATCTTGCCTTGAGATTTGTGATGCACAAATCTCAAAGTGGCCTTTATATCTTCACGGATCCCAAAGCAAGATGAGTGTTGAAAAGTTAGTGACCACTATTCATTATGAACTTAAGTTCATAGAGCCCCTCTCTCTCTCTTCTATATATATATATATATATATATATATATATATATATATATATATATATATATATATATATATATATATATATATATATATATATATATATATATATATATATATATATATATATATATGAAAAAAGGAATATGAGGTGGCTACTCATTTAGTAAAATGAGCTACCCACTAATGGGTAGTCATTAGGCCCACCTAGTTGTCACGCCCATCGAGTGTGATTACAGGTGTGGTGTAGTTCACTTTACTAAATGAGCCACCACCTCATATCCTTAATCCCATATATATATATATATATATATATATATATATATATATATATATATATATATATATATATATATATATATATATATATATATATATATATATATATAGCAAGGTCTCTATGAACTTAAGTTCACAATGAATGTGTGCACCAACTTTTTATCCACTCATCTTGTCTTGAGATTTGTGATGCACAAATCTCAAAGTGGCTTTATATCTTTCACGGATCCCAAAGCAAGATGAGTGGTTAAAAGTAGGCACCACTATTCATTATGAACTTAAGTTCATAGAGCTTTTATATATATATATATATATATATATATATATATATATATATATATATATATATATATATATATATATATATATATATATATATATATATATATATATATATATATATATATATATATATATATATATATATATATATATATATATATAAATAATCAAATGAGAACCCTTCACAAATATGAGAACTAAGAACTAACTTTCTACTCTTAGATCTTTAAACAATCAAAGGTTGTGATTAAACTCATTACGCTCAAAACTTAAATAAAGGGCATGCTCGCTATTTTGGTCATAGAAGAATCAGTTATAATATAGCGCTTTTTTTCTTAACTAATCGTAATATCTTCATCATGTTTAAATTTATTTCTTTCTCTGCATTTTCTTCTGGCGCTTGCATGTTATAAAACTAATGTGTACAATTTTTGATCATTTTTCAAAACCAATAATTTTGCTTTGTTTGTTTTAATTTATAACAAACATGTGTTATTTTAATCAATTTTATCTAATCTGCAATTTTTATTATATTTTTCCGTTTGTCCGCTGTAATCAATTTGATTTAGATCCTTTTGTTTTTGAATTTTTTTTTTCTTTGTAGCCCGATAATTTTAACAATCACATAGTATGTTTAGTATCACCTATTATCTGCTACATCTCCTATTATCTCACATGAATCTACTTGAATTGTTTCAATTTTGTTGTTAAATATTCTATAATTTATTAAGAAGAAGAGACTAAGATGGAGGGGAGAGTCGAGAAGAAAACATATGAGCCTATGATCTTTTTATTATGATTTTGTGTTACAGAATCACCTATCCTGCTACGTAATCTCCTATTATCTGTTACATCTACTTGAATTGTTTTATTTGTGTTACGTATCTTCTTATCCTTGCTGAATCTCTCAGTAATAGATAATAGGAGATTCGTAATGTATAATAGGTGATTCAGAAACACAAAATCAAAACAATTTCGTAAGTTAAACATCATGATTTTATGGAAAAATCAATTTTAGGGATTCGTAGTTACAAAATCGAAAAATATCTCGCATTCTTATGCTTTTGAATTTGATGTCTCAAAATACGCCGATTGTAAGCTCCTGCCTTCCACTCTTATCCCTAGCAACGACTTAACTATCCCCAAAATCCTTGCGAACCCTATGATTTGACAAGAAGTTGGATTTTAAAAGGTTTTTAATTAAATGGAGGTTTCCGGTTTATAGCAAATGTTTAGTTATTTCCATTATAGTTTTGTGCCTTTTTACCCATTTATCCTTAGTTGAGATTCTAATGTCTTCTTAATTATAATTTTGCCACCCAGATTTTGTGAATCTCAAACTTTTATTTTGTATCATGGATGGTTGATATTGGGTTCTTAGTTCTCATATTTATTTGGGTTCTCATTGGAACAGTTCATATATATATATATATATATATATATATATATATATATATATATATATATATATATATATATATATATATATATATATATATATATATATATATATATATATATAGTTAAAGTGCTTCTAAACTTAGTCAGATTAATAGTGAGACCTTTTCTAACCACTCATCTTACTTTGGGATCCGTGAAAGATATAGAATACTTTGAGATTTGTGCATCACAAATCTCAAAGCAGATGAGTGGAAAAAGTCACACCAATTATTCATTATGAACGAAGTTCATAGGAGCCTTACTCTATATATATATATATATATATATATATATATATATATATATATATATATATATATATATATATATATATATATATATATATATATATATATATATATATATATATATATATATATATATATATATATAGAGTGTGTTCTATGAACTTAAGTTCATATGAATTGTGCACCAATTTTTATCCACATCTTCCTTGAGATTTGTGATGCACAAATCTCAAAGTGGCTTTAAATCTTTCACGATACCAAAGCAAGATGAGTGGTTAGAAAAGTTGGTGCACCACTATTCATTATGAACTTAAGTTCATGTGAGTTCGCTTATATATATATATATATATATATATATATATATATATATATATATATATATATATATATATATATATATATATATATATATATATATATATATATATAATAATATGATGAAAAACTAGATAATATTAAAACAATATAGTTCATATACAAGAGAGTTCATTAACATGATATGTTAAAAACTAAGATTAGATCTCTTGATCATCAAAATCAACCTCAAATCTATTAATCTAACAATTGCGCCTATATGATCAATGAAGATTCAGATTTTTCCATTATGAACTAATAATATGAATAAATCACGGATGCATATTGTGAACGTGGTCCTATCGCTGTTGCCAGAACCCTGTTCAGAGAGCCGCTACAGAACCCAAGTTCTCAGAAGCAACCATATAAAACAAAAACAAAATAAGTTTTAGTCCCACATCGGCTAGGTTGAAGGAAAATTTTAATTAATTCCCTTTAAATAGGAGTTAAACCTAGGATTTGTGGTGTGGAGAAAAGTGAAGAAAAGGGAGAAAAAGCTAGGGCTTTTGGCTGCTAGAGAGAGAAAAGAGAAAGCTTGAGAGATTCTACAAGAGAGGTCAATTCTCTTGGGTAAAATTAAAGTTTTTCTTTGGGACGAGATTGTGGATTGTACAAGTCGCTTGTTCTTTATAGTCAATCTCCCTCACCCCTCCCCGCGGGAAGTAGGCAATTTTGCCGAACCACGTGAAATCTCGTGGTTCTTTACCGCTTTGTCAAATTGCTATTGTTTGTAGGTTCCCTTGATTCACCTAGTAATCGTTGAGAGAAAGAGTAGATATCTCACTTTTGGGATATTTTACTTTCTATTCTTGTTTCCTTCAGTGAAACGTGAATATACAAAGTTCTCTCAGTGATATCGCTCGCTGCGGCAAGCGCTTGACCCCGCATCCCAACACATATATTTTTGCACCTCTAGTAAGGATGCGTGCAACAAATTGAATGCGAGTCAACCAAATCATAAGGAAAATATCTTCAAGATTCAATTAACACGAAAATTACTTTTAAAATGCGTTTTGTTTGCAATCAACCAAATCATCTTTAAAGTTAAAAAAAGGGTGATTATATAAAATTTACTATTCCATATACAATTACTTGGTGATGACTGTAATTAGTTACAAGCATGCTCATAGAGAAGGCATGAGCCAGAAAAGTGGAGACCCAGCATCCTGTACATATTGGCAAGTTAGTTCTAAAGAGATAGTTTCTTTCTCTAGATCATACATGTAGAGGCCCTTATCTTTATGTATGTAGTAAATACAGTCACCTTTGACACCCAGTGCACTGGCAGAGCGTGATGAACTCGATTCAAATGGTTCCCAGTGCCAAGAAAGAATACTCGATCATTGCCGATACTATCCATGTAACCCATTCTTTCTTATCAAGTCCAACTTATGCACTATAATATCTGCAGGCTCTGTATCACCCAGAGGTGTGCGAAGTTTCCACTTGAAACATCTCCCACGGGATTCTAGGATGTTTATCGTTATCCAAGATTCAGACCGACGAGATCCTCAAACTTTTGAGCACTAGTGTAATTCTAGGTCTAGGATCAAGATCTACGAATCGCGAGGCCCCGTGCGCTTATCAAATAGAAGGTACCTTTGAAAAGATTGCATCGGAAACCCCCATTCACGCCCACCCCGTAGTATCCAATGTTTGCCTGGGACGGCAAAATATCACCGCGGTGTGCATTGTTAACATACATCATCGAGAACATGCACAAAACATGCACAAGATTCAGTTCGAGTCGATTACTAGGCATTGTAGTCGACTACACCGTGAAAGCGCATGCAGAAGTTTTCGGCCGGGAACGTAGTAGTCGACTAATATGAGTTGTAGTCAACATAATCGCAAACCACGTAAAGGTGTATTTCGTTAGTCCGGTAGTCGACTAACTGCTTTATAGTCGACTAATCTCTGATTCATTAGTCGACTAATATGAGTTGTAGTCGACTAATCAAGCGCATTCAAAACGGTCTAATAAGGAATTGGTTTTAAACCCAATTCGCTTAGAGGTTATTAATAACCCCAACCCATTGTTAGGGTAAGTTTCAAGCACGCTGGAGCAGCCTTGAGAGAGTTTGGTGCATCTTTGGAGAGGAGATCTTTGAGAGATTGAGAGGTTTGTTTTAGGGTTTCTTTGTGAGAACTTGTAATCCTAATTTGTATTCTCTTTCTATTAGTGAAAATCCCTCCTTACCCCGCGTGGACGTAGGCAACTTGTCAACCACGAAATCTCGTGTCTTTACTCTTTATTGTGTTTTGGCTTTCGCTTGCTGGTTTCTCTCGACGGTTCGTCCATACTTCAATAATTGGTATCGAGCTATTGTTCAGATTGAAGTGGTGTAATTTCTAATTTGAGGGGTGTCGGTGATTCCAGAGAAGCGGATTCAAAGACAAACAGAGGATGGGCCAACCAAGAATCACCAAAGTGGGAAAATTCAGATTGAAAAGTTCAATGGGAAGAACGATTTTTCTTATTGGAGGATGATGAAAACTTTCTAATTTCGCAAAATTGCACAAGACTTTGGATGGAAAGGAGAAGAAGAACAAGGATATGTCCGATGAGGATTGGGAGGAGTTGGATCTGAAGCACTAAGGCCGATTATCCTATGCCTCGAGAGGGATGTAGCTTGGTAGATGGAGAGGAAACGGCCGCAGGCGCTGTGGAAGAAGTTAGAGGGTACCTTCATGACTAAGAGTCTAACTAACCGATCTACTTAAAATCCAAATTGTATACTTGCAAGATGGAGGAGGGCTCATCAATCCGGAACACATCAACAAGTTTGATAGGATCATATCAGATTTGAAAGACATAGATGTTAAAGTAGGAGACGAGGATCAGCTTCTACTACTGCCTCACGAAGTCTTATGAGAACCCGGTGCAAACACCGAGGCTTGTGGGAGAAAATCAAGATGGATGAGACTAGAACGGCACTTCTAGCGGACGATCTTCTGAAGACCGCAACTAGTGACATGGCCACCGGCGGTAACAGGGAAAGCCAGGGATTGTTTGCAAGAGGAAGGAGCAATGAGAAAAGGCAAGGGAGGAAAGTCTAGATCTAAATCAAGACCTCTTTAGGGAAAAGGATGTTTGCGCGTGAAGCGGGCATTTCAAAGTCGACCGTCCAAATAAGAGAGTAGGTGGAAAGAACAACAACAAGACCGAGAGGAGAGAGGGCAAGGAAGAAGCGAAGCACGCTCGTGAGGAAGGGAGCGATAAGGAATGCTATGTCGCCACGGGTGGCGAGGAGATCTCCGGAAGTGGATACTTGATTCTCGTTGCTCTACCATATGTGTCCAAATAGGAAGTGGTTTACTACCTACAGAGGCATTGATGGGGAACTGTATTGATGGGGAATAACCATGCTTGTAAAATGGGGCTAGGTAATATCAAAATCAAGATGCATGATGGAGTGGTTCAACCTTTCGGATGTGAGGCATGTTCCGACTTCGGAAGAATCTTATCTCGCTTGGTGCTTTGGACCCTGGTTGCGGATTGTGACTAAAACGGAGTGAAGAAGGTTGTTCGTGGTTCCTTAGTAGTGATGAAGGGTGTTCGCCACGGTAACTATATACTCTCTGCATGACGGTGACGTGGAGATGCAGCCGTTGAACTGGCGAAGTGGTGGAGACCATGTGAGCACACACGGTTATGGCATAGGCGGCTTGGGCATATGTCGAAGGGTCTAGTTCTGCTTGGTAAAGAGGGTCTCTGAAGAATCAAGGAACCCAAAGATGGATTTTATGAGGATTGTGTGTATGGAAAGTCACACGTGGTTCGGCCAGAAGCAAGTCTAAGAGCAGAGGGATACTAGATTATGTGCACACGGATGTTTGGGGTCCCACTGCACAACTTCCAAGGGTGGTTCCGTATTATGTCTCGCTTATTGATGATTATTCTAGGTATGCTTGGATTTATTTCTCAAGCACAAGAATGAGGTGTTCGAGACATTCAAGAAGTGGAGAACAATGGTTGAGAACAGACAGAAAGAAATTGAAGACGCCAGATCCGATAACCGCATGCAGTATACGATGGTGCTTTCAAGGAGTTCTGCGGATCGAGGGAATTGTTCGACACCGACAAAGTCTACACCACGCAGAATGGGGTCGCAGAGATCGAACCGAACACCGCGGAAAAGGCGGAGTATGCGATCTTATGCGGATTGGGCAACGAATGGGGGCGTAGCTGCTACAGCCTTATTACATTGTGAACCGCTCACCACATTCGACATTGATGGTGATACACCCTATGGTGTGGTCAAGGGAGCATGCGATTATGATAGGCTCGAATTTCTGATGTACCTACTATCACGCCAACGGGAAAGCTTGACGCCGAGAAGAAGGCAATATTCTTGGGATATGCAGGGCATGAAAGGCTATCGCCTTTGTACGGAAGATTCAAAGTTCGTGGATCGCCAGGATGTTACCTTTGATGAGAAATCCATGATTGCTAGGGCGCCCAAGGATGATGGTGTTATGGACCGGTGAGACTTCTAAGTCTCGTGTTATTGAAATAGAACCTAAAGACCAACTAGGTTCTAATCGCTCAAGGGAAGTCGTAGATGATGAGCTTGGAGCAGAGGAGGTTCAGCAGAAAATACACGTGCAACAACAACAATGTACTGAGGATAATTTGGCTTCCACTAGGCCAAAGCGAGCATACAAGCTGTGTAATCAAGTCAACATCAACCCCAAAGCACTATGGGCGTGCTAATATGGTTGAATACGCGACTCTGGTGGAGGAGGACGAGCCGGTCCCTTCAAGGAAGCTATTCGACAAGGATAGTGAGAGTTGGTTGGTCGGCATGGAGGAAGAGATGGAATCTCTCTGAAGAATCATACATGGGAGGTGGTCCCATTGCCCAGGAAGAAAAGCTATTGGTTGTAAGTGGGTGTATAAAAGAAAGGAAGATCTTCGAGCTCTGGTGTAAGATACAAGGCGAGGCTAGTGGCTAAGGGTTTTGTACGTAAAGAGGGTGTGGATTACAATGAGATATTTTCTCCTGGTGAAACACACTTCTATTCGGTGCTATTGAGTATTGTTGCTCATGGTGATTTTGAGTCGATCAACTCGATGTTAAACAACCTTCTTGCACGGAGACTTGGATGAAGAGATCTACATGCATCAACCGAGGGCTACAAGGTTGAGGATAAGGAGAATCATGTGTGTCGCTTGAGGAAGTCACCATGGATTAAAGCAATCTCCGGCAGTGGTACAAGCGATTTGACTCCTTCATGTCGAAGCATGGGTTTTCCGGCGATCATGATTGTTGTGTTTACATTCTGAAGCTTCAGGAGGTAATTTTATCTATCTTCTTTGTATGTGGATGACATGCTTATTGCTTCTAAGAGCAGGGTGGAGATAGATAGGTTGAAATCTCAACTTGGTGAAGAGTTCGAGATGAAGGACATGGGTGCCGCTAGGAAAATACCGGTATGGAGATTAGAAGAGAGCGCTAATCGACATTGTTCTCGGAGTCAAGGCTACATAGAGCGGTGATCGCGAGGTTCGGGATGCAAAGTGCTAAGTCGGTGGTGACTCCATTGGCTCCACACTTTAGGCTTCTCGTAATCAATCTCCCACTACAAATGGAGAAGGCGCATGGAGCGTGTTCCCTATGCTAGTGCAATTGGCGCTTAATGTATGCAATGGTGTGTACACGCCGCATATTTCACAGCGGTTAGTGTGGTCGAGATTCATGGCGAATCCGGAAAGGCGACCGGGAAGCAAAGTGGGTCCTCGTACTTAAAGGGTACATTGATACCTGTCCGTGTTTTGGTGGAGAAACATGTCGATTGACGTTTGTGGACTCGATTATGGGCGATCTAGATAGACTGGCGATCTACTACTGGTTATGTATTTAAGATACATGGAGCCCTCGTTAGTTGGCGATCGATGTTACGTGCTACATGGCACTTTCTATTACGTGAGGTCAGTACATGGCCAAGAGGGAGAAGGAAGCATTGTGGTTATGGGGTCTTCTAGACGATTTGGGATTGAGCAGAAAACGTGAACTTGTGGTGTGACAACAAAGTGCAATTCACTTGGCGAAGAATCAGTTCATCATGCTCGTACTCAAGCATATTGATGTCGTATCATTTTGTGCGGGATGTCATAGAGGGAGGTGATATTTCTCTCATGAAGGTGCACACGAATGAGAATCCACGGACATGTTAACCAAGGTGGTCAGTGTAGTAAGTTTAAGCATTGCTTAGACTTGCTTATATCGCCTTGTTGATTTGCCCAAGAGGGCATTTTCCGGGCGGTAATGGGTAAGGTGGAGATGATTTGAGGTGAACTACGGGAGCTTGATCCCAGAGGGCAATGAGGCGTCAGCTGTAGTGGCGTACCGGATTGGCCGGATTACCGATGGTGATCTCTCTAGATGTTCTTGGTGTTCTTCTCGTGTTCGGCCCAAAATTTGAGGTGAATCAAATGATGTATGAGGTGGAGAATTGTAGAACATGCACAAAACATGCACAAGACAGTTTCAGTTCAGAGTCGACTACTAGGCATTGTAGTCGACTACAATCGAAAGCGCATGAAAGCAAGTTTTGGCCGAACAGTAGTAGTCGACTAATATGAGTTGAGTCGACTATTAATCGTAAACGCAGTAAAGGTGTATTTCTGCTATCCGAAAGTAGTCGACTAACTGCTTATAGTCGACTAATCTACAGCTCATTAGTCGACTAATATGAGTTGTAGTCGACTAATCAAGGCATTCAAACGGGTCTAATTAGGAATTGGTTTTAAACCCAATTGCTTAGAGGTTATTAATAACCCCTAACCCGATTGTTAGGTAAGTTTCAAGCACGCTTTGGAGCATTTTTGAGAGAGTTTGGTGCATCTTTGGAGAGGAGATCTTTTGAGAGATTGAGAGGTTTGTTTTAGGTTTCTTTGTGAGAACTTGTAATCCTAATTTGTATTCTCTTTCTATTAGTGAAAATCCTCCTTACCCCGTGGACGTAGGCAACTCACGAACCACGTAAATCTCGTCTTCTACTCTTTATTGTGTTTTGGCTGTTTGCGGTGGTTTCTCTCGACGGTTCCACGGTCCGCTACCAACAATCACTATACAATTAGGAGGTCGGGTTTGATGACAAAACACACTGAGAGTGACGACGACTGAAAGCTCGTTTTGGAGGATAAGGTAGGCTTATCTTCGCCAATGTGCTTGATTCCATAAGAAACATTGATGAGCTTTGGAATCTTGCATCAACAACCATCCTTGAGGAGTTGGACAGAAAATGTGAGTTTCCATCATGCTTATGCTTCTTTCATACCACCTCCTTGTGTCAAACTAAAGAAGCTTCGAGTTTTTTATTTTTCCTGGTGAGGAAACAAGCCAGGGTCCAGAGTGAGCTTCTGGTGCCTTAAAATAATTCTTTCCGCTGCTTCTTCTAATCCCATGCCGAGAACCGAACACCGCTAAAAGCATATTCAAACAAGATCTGATAAGCATCTTATATTGTGAAATTGATTAATTGTGACTATCATAATAATGTAGGAGGGCTATATGGTTTTGATTAGAATAGCATATATGGTAGAAAGATTTACTGTATTTGAGTTACTACGCTTATTTGAGTTTTAATTGTAGATAAAGATTATTTGGATACGATTGATTAAATCCAACAGAAACCAAATTTACAAGTCAAAACTTTGGATGATCACGAAGCAAACAATTGGATCGTAGGTTTCACTAAAAGAGGGATCGTAGACTAGTCTCGGTCAGACCTCAGTTCATACGTTGGGTGAGGAGTTTGGAAATAATTGTAACTCCTTTGTGTCTAAAACCGAAGTCCCCAAACTTGCGCTCGATCCATACCCCGGTAAATTTTGGCTTAATTGCTACGGATTTGATAATTTGCATCTCTTTGTTGATTGCATGTACGATCTAAAATTTAGTTGATAAATCGAAAATCTACAATGGGTGATCTCAAAAGATTATCAAACTAACTGTTAAACAGTTTATCTATGAATATCATCGGCAGAGTCAATCATATCTACATCTAAGATGAATTAAAAGAGGACAAATAAACAGTTGGAACAATTCTTACCTTAAACAATGACTTCAACGTGAAATTCGATGAAACTAGATGCAAAGAGATTCCTCTTGAGTTCTATGATAAATTCCTCTTGAGGGTTTACAAGCGGTATTTATAAAGGGACTGCATGATTCTGGTTCCAACTAAAATTTGGAGTCCAAACTGTTGGGATTATGTCCAGTTCTATCATGCTTAGGAGATAGAGTCTCATCACAATAAAGAATTTGTATCATATTCAAACAGCTAACTTAGGTGATAACATAAGATGGTGTAATAAGGTTTAAAGGTAGTGTGAGAGAGAAGAGTATAATTGTAACTAATCTTAGCGAATTACTGACAAATTAGCAAATAATCGAGTTTGGAGGGTAGATAGGTAACAATCACAATCTACAAATTGACGATGATAGATTTGAGAGATATATAAGTTTAAAAGTCCTTTAATTATTGTTTCTCCCTTTAATTCCTTAATAACAAACAACCACTCTCCTAATTAAAAAATCTCTTACAAAAGCTCATGTGTATATATGTTTCTTCAACCAAAATAGAATTGAGGAAATAAACCAGCTATATGCTACAGAAAACTCTTTATTTTTATTTTAAATACCGTGAAAAACAAATCAAGGACACGATAATTTATCAGCAAATTTTCAAAAATATGAAAAATACTATATACTAATAAAAAATATATAATTCCTAACCATGCTTGCAGAGAAATTAGATCCAAGGGAGTTAATGGTTATTGAATAGAGTTTAGGAAGAAATTTAATCCAAAAGTTTAACCTATAAGATATTGATCCCAATTCTTATTTAAACTCATCACTCTTTCTTAACTTTTCCAATGTGAGACTATACTCACACAAGAACATTCTCAACAAAACTGAAAAGTCCAAAATATTCTTAATTGTTAAGGGGAAGAGAGGGTACATTCCATTAAACTACCACGAAATCTTAGCATTCTGGAACAAAATGAATAGATTATTTTTGTTAGAAAAATGTTATAAACTTTTTCACTAGCTCTGTCATAACTGATGTTAGTGTAAGTTGTCATGCCATGCACACGACTTATTTTAGACACTTCCTTTTGTATTTTGTGCACCTCTAATAGTTCTTGGTAGTTTTCTGAGATATATCAAAATAGTCATAAAGTAAATATAGCAAAATGTTTAACATAAATTGTGTGTTGCTTATCAACTTGCAGTGACATCTATTAGTTTTGGTAGTTCAGTAAAAAAACAGTGTTGTGTTTTTCTATAATGAATATAGTTTGTGATATTTTTTCCAAATCATTAATAATTCTTGCTAATTTTATGAAATTTAACATAAAATGAATCTAAATACGAGGTAGATACTTGTTATGCAAAAACCAATTTTAAGACCAATAAAATGCTATGTGTTAGTCAAGAAATCGCGTAGAATGGCCAAAACCACCTCAGGCAGCATGGTTGCCCATCCCTTTGCTCGAACTCGGACATCACCAGCCCAATCTTTGATAACTCCAAACACCACAACCCGAGCACCACTCGTGCCTCGTTGACCACAAAGATAACCTCAAATCTCCTCTCATGAGCTAGCGAATCCCGACTAATTCACGTGGAGAACACAGACGAATTATCAAACACACGCCCCTAATGTCTCGTATCATTATTAAAACCAACACAAGGAGACACGTAGACAATTCATATACATGAAGCTTCCTCATGGCTTGTGTAGACCGACTAGATGACGCCACATGACTTACCTCTCCCCTAATCTATCCTTCCAACTCAGTATAAGAAAAGGTAATCTTGATAAGAAAACTCTAAACCTAATTAATTTTACTATTCGTTTTTAAATATTTTCTTCATGGATTCAAGTTCTTCGTAGATTCGAGATCGCTTTTGTGGATTCATAGAGCACCCTTGGTGGATTCCGAGGTTATCACTTCCACCGCTATCAACGGGTACCGAGATGTGCTCGGTTGCGGTGTTTGGTGTCATCAAAGATTGGACTGGTGATGTCCGAGTTCGAGCAAAGGGATGGGCAGCTATGATATTTGGGTAGTTTGTTTCAAAAAAAAAGGATGGGCAGCCATGCTGCCTGAGGTGGTTTTGGCCATTCTGCTCACACCCGATTTCTTGACTAACACATAGTGTTTTTATTGGTCTTAAAATTGATTTTTATTGCATAACAAGTATCTACCTCGTATTTAGATTCATTTTATGTTAAATTTCATAAAACTAGCGAGAATTATTAATGATTTGGACAAAAATATCACAAACTATATTCCATTGAATATTAAAAATAGTTGTTAACAATCCATCAACGAATATTATCACAATCAATATTATATCAACATCTGAAATAAAATAAATTAAAGAGACGAGGGTCCGCTAACTTCTCCAATATCCGCTCGGGATGAGCCACCGTTCTTCCCAAAGACAACTAAGAGCTCGAAGAGAGCAGAGTTATGTTCTCCGGTTGTTCCTCTCAAGATCAAGTCAAGAACTTGCTTGAGTGGGGAAAAGTGAAGAACTGAAGAAGTTCTTAGTGGATTGAGTAAATTGATTATGATGATGTAGTTTTAGAGGTGCTTCCTTAGGTTGAATATAAGGTGTCATTCTAGTGACTTGGAGAAGAAGGTGGAAATCAAATTCAAACCGAGTAGTAAAATTAATTAGGTTTAGAGTTTTCTTATTTCTATTTTGGTAAAGTTCGAGTCTTAGTAGGAGTCTTATTTATTTTCTATTTAAACAGAGTCTTGTAAGCCCTAGAGGCATATCTTTTATCAATAAATTCGTTTTTAAATATTTTCTTCGGATTCAAGTTCTTCGTAGATTCGAGATCGCTCTTTGTGGATTCATAGAGCACCCTTGGTGGATTCCGAGGTTATCACTTCCACGCCGCTATCAACGGGTACCGAGATGTGCTCGGTTGCGGTGTTTGGTGTCATCAAAGATTGGACTGGTGATGTCCGAGTTCGAGCAAAGGGATGGGCAGCTATGATATTTGGGTAGTTTGTTTCAAAAAAAAAGGATGGGCAGCCATGCTGCCTGAGGTGGTTTTGGCCATTCTGCTCACACCCGATTTCTTGACTAACACATAGTGTTTTTATTGGTCTTAAAATTGATTTTTATTGCATAACAAGTATCTACCTCGTATTTAGATTCATTTTATGTTAAATTTCATAAAACTAGCGAGAATTATTAATGATTTGGACAAAAATATCACAAACTATATTCCATTGAATATTAAAAATAGTTGTTAACAATCCATCAACGAATATTATCACAATCAATATTATATCAACATCTGAAATAAAATAAATTAAAGAGAACAAACAACAAGTTCAAATGATTATTACCTAAGAAAAGTCTTCAACTTGAAATTCAATGGAAGCTCGATCCCAAAAGATTGCTCGTGAGCTAAACGAGATTCCTCTTGAGGGTTTACAGGCGGGATGTATACAGGGGCTCGTGATTATGATTCCTACTAGAATTTTGACTCCTAATGTTTGTGGGCAAACCAAAATAAAAATAAACTTGTTCCTGGATTTACAAATAAAAAATAAAACTCAATGGCTTAACTCAAGCTTTTGGTTCAAACCAAATGCTATGCATAAACTCCTCGGACTTGCGATGGTTAAAGAGTTCACGGCTCTCCAAGTCATAGTAGCTTATGCCTCCACAATCCTTTGCTTTCTTCAAATCTTGTTTCTTGTCGTGCAATTTAGGCACAAAGAATACCTGGTTTTGAGAAATTTTGACGTCGGCCTCAATGAGCTCAGGATCCCCTCGTAACCTCGGGAAATATAATTTGTTCTGCATCCTACGTGACGTAGTTGCAGACATTGACATTGGCCAATCAACAAATAAAGCTTCATCACCCAAGCTTTCATACTTTTCCCATACCATGTCTTGCTGGTTGAGCCTGAAAATGTGGACTGAGCTTTCGGTTTTGCCGACAAACACTGTCAGAAGATCCCCCTTCGACTCCACCAGAAAGTTTCTCACAAAACATACATCGGGCTTCTTCGGCTTGGAAAGAACTGTCCATGTATTTACACTTGGATCAAAAACTCCAAGATTTCCTTCAACACCCAAGGAATAAAATTTACCATGAAGGAACACAGGATTGGAATAACTCGACATGGCGAATGGTGAAGCATTATCAAAAGACAATGTAGTTCTGTTGCTCCAATTCTCTCCCTGGATAATTCCAATATCAACCGAGCTTTTCCAATATTGACAGCTTGAGATGAAAAAGATTATGCAGTCAGAAGACGAGGGATCGCAAGAAAATGCAACATGTCCTCCATGAAGTTTGTCGTCCACTTGAAAGCTATGGGTTGTCCATGTAACGGCGTGAGCAAATACAAATTCATTTCTCTGGAAAAATGCGACCCAACCATCTTTTGAGTACAACAAGTCGCTCCCAAAGAAGTTTAAAGGAGAATCAACAATAAAGGTCTTGTTGAAATAGGGGCTGTAGTAGCGGATTTTACCGCGATCTTTTTTTGTGTAATGCATCAATAACGGGCACTTGTATGCTGGATAGACTAGGGGAACAGCTTGGCTCCATTCTTTGCAGACGGAAGCAAAAAGTGGATAATCTGCAAAGGGAACGTATGAAGCTATCGAGTGTGTTATATCTGTCGGGAGGTCAGACCAAGATCTTTGATCCGTTGTTACTTTCTCACTTGGTGAATCCATGTGAATGCACACTCAAGTGTCAATCTGTACAATAAAAGGGAGAAATCAAAAAGAAAATAAATCAGCGAAGACGAAACGAAGAATATCCAGTGAACGAACAAGAAGAGGAATTCAAACTTTTTGCTTTAAACAATAAAACTTGTAGTATTTGAGATGAAGAACATTTATATAATCTATACAGTAAAAGGAAGAAACCAAAAGAATATAAATCATTAAAGACTAAAAGAAGAGTATCCAGTGAATGAACATGAAGAGAAGATTTGAATTTTTATGCTTTAGACAATAAAAGTTGTAGTATTTGAGATGAAGAACATATATATCAATGTTAAACAGGCTTAATTATTAAACTTTGTATATGAGAAGCCTTACTTATTATCGATTCTAAAAAGCATCTAATATGTTTCCATTTGGAGCTATAAGTTTCCCATTTTCATGTTGACCTTATGACTAAACAATTGATATATATATTTCACAAAACTACCATTAGCTACTAAGGGTTTTGTATCAAAATATTGTTGGAAGATAATTTCTAATTCTAGAGATTGAACTCTAGAATATTTGTAAAAGGCATCTAAGCTAGAAATGTCTAGAATAATCTAAGAACTAGATATAATATGCATGGATGTATGTAGAAAATAGATTATATTGAATTCTCTAGAAACTTGATGTATCATAGAAAATCTAAGCATTCTAGAGAATTCCTTATGAGCCTATAAATAGGTCTTGCATGTAAGCTTTGTATCCTAGCTTTGAAGTAATTCAAACAATTTCTTCAAGCTAGCCTCTTCCCTTCTATCTTCTCATTTCACTTCTACTTCCTCCATTCTCAATCCTCTAAAACTAAAATCAATTACCCACCTAACTTCCAGAACCCCAACAAATTTCATCAACTATTTCTATTAGAGAAAAGTGCAGAAACTTTGAAATGTATGAAAAATACCATATACTATTATTCTCACAGCACTAACAACATGTTTTTAAAAGTCCAAAATTTTCTTAATAGTTAAGAAGGGAGAAGAGGTAAATTTCACAAGCTACCATGAAGCTCAGGGATACTATAAATAATGTGCTCCATTCTTTGCAGACGGAAGCAAAAAGTGGATAATCTGCAAAGGGAACGTATGAAGCTATCGAGTGTGTTATATCTGTCGGGAGGTCAGACCAAGATCTTTGATCCGTTGTTACTTTCTCACTTGGTGAATCCATGTGAATGCACACTCAAGTGTCAATCTGTACAATAAAAGGGAGAAATCAAAAGAAAATAAATCAGCGAAGACGAAACGAAGAATATCCAGTGAACGAACAAGAAGAGGAATTCAAACTTTTGCTTTAAACAATAAAACTTGTAGTATTTGAGATGAAGAACATTTATATAATCTATACAGTAAAAGGAAGAAACCAAAAGAATATAAATCATTAAAGACTAAAAGAAGAGTATCCAGTGAATGAACATGAAGAGAAGATTTGAATTTTATGCTTTAGACAATAAAAGTTGTAGTATTTGAGATGAAGAACATATATATCAATGTTAAACAGGCTTAATTATTAAACTTTGTATATGAGAAGCCTTACTTATTATCGATTCTAAAAAGCATCTAATATGTTTCCATTTGGAGCTATAAGTTTCCCATTTTCATGTTGACCTTATGACTAAACAATTGATATATATATTTCACAAAACTACCATTAGCTACTAAGGGTTTTGTATCAAAATATTGTTGGAAGATAATTTCTAATTCTAGAGATTGAACTCTAGAATATTTGTAAAAGGCATCTAAGCTAGAAATGTCTAGAATAATCTAAGAACTAGATATAATATGCATGGATGTATGTAGAAAATAGAATTATATTGAATTCTCTAGAAACTTGATGTATCATAGAAAATCTAAGCATTCTAGAGAATTCCTTATGAGCCTATAAATAGGTCTTGCATGTAAGCTTTGTATCCTAGCTTTGAAGTAATTCAAACAATTTCTTCAAGCTAGCCTCTTCCCTTCTATCTTCTCATTTCACTTCTACTTCCTCCATTCTCAATCCTCTAAAACTAAAATCAATTACCCACCTAACTTCCAGAACCCCAACAAATTTCATCAACTATTTCTATTAGAGAAAAGTGCAGAAACTTTGAAATGTATGAAAAATACCATATACTATTATTCTCACAGCACTAACAACATGTTTTTAAAAGTCCAAAATTTTCTTAATAGTTAAGAAGGGAGAAGAGGTAAATTTCACAAGCTACCATGAAGCTCAGGGATACTATAAATAATGTGATAAATTATTTTAGTAAGAAGAAAAATAACAAACCTTTTCACTAGTATACCATAAATGCAAATATTAGAGTGAGTTGGTGCGTGATACGCACATGATATAAATTAGACAATTTCGTGATTATTTTGTGGATAGCTCATGGGGGATAAATTTCACAAGTAAATATGAGCAAATTAAAATGTTTAAAACAAGTAATGTACATACCAACTCACCACTACAGGACCATTAATCATGTTAGTTCAGTGAAAAAAGTAGGCAGTGTTTTTTCCCAATGAAAATATTTTGTAATATTTTTGTGCAAAATCACTATAAATACATGAAAGTTTTGTGAAATTTAACATAAAATATGAGATACAAGTCTTAAATACGCAGCAAGAAACTTCTGAATTCTGAGGATTTGGGAATTAATCAGACCTCCTTCCCCCAAACTTGAGCTCTATCCATACTCCTCCAATTAAGTTGGTTTATTTGCTAAGGATTTGATATTTTACAGTAAATTAGGTCTGTTCGCTGATTGCATGTATGATCTAGAAATTAGTTGATAAGTAGAAGATCTACAATCAAGGATATTAAAAGAATATATTAAAATAATTGTTAACAGTTCATCATCCATAAATATCTTCAGATCGATATCATATCAACATATGAGATGAATTAAAATTAATTAATTAAGAAGATAACGAAGCAGCTGGAAGAATCATTACCTAGACGATGAAATCAGCTTGGAATTCGATGGAAGCTAGATGCAGCCTTGGAGAGAGGTTGCTCTTGAGGTATATATGGAATATAGATATTCTTCTTGAGGGTTTAGAGGCTTATATATATAACGGGATTTATGATTCTGATTCTTATTAGGATTTGGAGTCAAAACAAGGCTTTTAATCTAACTACCTTTTTCCCTTTGACCCGGCCCATCTAATCCGAAAGGACAGTTATCAATGATTTGATGTTAGTCCAGATTAAAGTAGAAATTAAGCATAACAGAAAGCTAGATCGATCAATGATCGAATAGAATTAATTAAAAATATAAAAGGGAGCCGTCTTTTTAAGAAACAAAGGGGAATTTTCCTTTTTCCTCTTTAATTTTTGAGACTTTGAATTGAGCCGAGATAGTTATAACTGCAAATTAACAGCCTTTTGAATAAGCTCAGTTATTTGACCCATGTGTAATTTACATGGGGTAGGTGAAATAGTACTTACAAACCCAACATAGTGAATTGGTTGGCATACCGACCTCTTCACAATGCCTATAAAAGGCCCCCAAGGTTTCAGTGAGATACTCATCCCAAGTAAGTAAAATAAAACTCAAAGAGAGAGGAAGCTTATGGATCCCAAGCCTGTAGCAAAATAAGAGGGAGAGAAAGAAATAAAGAGAGGTGGAGAGAGTAAGAGAAATAGTAGTGTGTTGTAAAAGAGTATAGTAGTAGAGAGAGTATTGAGTGTTATACTATTAAAATAAAAATAATAAATATTTCTTAGTGTTCACCGCCCTTCTCGACTCAACAATAAATGCTGCGATTTTTTTTAAAACCTATACAGCCCAAAAGGAAATAATATTTGCAAATTTCTACGCTTTTTTTGTGTGATCTTTGGTTCTTACTTCTTTCGTGGGATTTTGTACATCTATACAATTTTTTCTAACTTTCTAGGAATTATTGGCATATTATTTTGTATACATCCCATTTAAAAAATTGATTTTGTTAGAGCTTGAAATTGCATTAACTTTCATTAAACAATTTCAGTACAAGTTTTTCAACTTTACTTGAGGTTCCCTCCAAGCACATAAGGATGGGATTCATAAAATGGTGAAATCAACATTGTCCACATTCAAATAGTAAAGAAAATTGCCTCGAATGTATGAAACTTCAATGGCATACAATTTAAGTTCATTTCACTTCAAAAATACCACAAAGTTTACTCCTCAGGTAAAATTATTGTTAGAGTGTAAAAATTTAATCCCGCAATCCTCACCATAGCTTTGAAGTTTTGGTGTAATGATTTGGGGTTTTGAGATGGTATCAGAACAACAAGGTTCAAATCTCACCCGCACAAATTTAATGTGAATTTAAAAAAAAATAGATACCCCACTGCATGGGTCGAGGTTTCAATCTATTAAAAAGGACGCCCAACCTGCGAAGGCATGTTAGGATATTAAATAATTCTCACTTAGATCTACTCGAATACTTCTTTGACAAAAAAAATTAAAAGATAAAAAATAGCTCGCAGCTTTAATACTGAAGGAACAAGATGAGAGGCTGGGATATAACTGTTTAACTATAACAGGTTCACTAGAGAATTAGTACGTACTGTAAGATCTTTAATAAGACTTGATTACCTCAAAGAGATTGCAACTAAAGCGGAATTATACCTGAATCCATGGTTTGGATCTTGAGTGGATTGATGGATCTTCTAATCTTAGGGTTTCTTCTCTTCCTTAGATCTCTTTTGAGATGGGGGTAAAAGAGATGAGAATTCTTGTGTTAACCCTAGATTAGGGACCATAACCCCATATATATAGGTGTTGCACTTTTACAATTTGGCCCCTCATCAAATTGTAATTACAACCTGGTATCTGCACATTTAGCCCATGACAATATATAAATACCCGATAACCCAACTTAATTGATCACTTTAGTGGGTTTCCTTAAGTGATAGATTTACACATTAATTTAACATATGTGCCCACAAATAGATTTAATTAGATTTAAATCTAACAATGTACTAGAGTCGATCATCGTTCATTGAGCAAAGAGACAATTAGTTGTCAAAAAGTGGACCTAGCTCTCACAGAACCATTGATAGAGATATTAATTATTATCATCGAATTAATTAACTGTTATTTGGGGTGACATAATATTAACGTGAAGAGAGGGAGAACTCTTTTTTTTTTTTTTTTGGGTGAAAGATTCTAACACTCCACATACACCAAAAAACACTACACATAGCCACATCCCATTTCAACTTAATATCAGATAGCATATTATAATTGTTCCAGGACCAAATATCTTCAACCTCCATATTATCAATGGGAGATCTATTAAATTTGAAGAAAATGGAGTTCCGTGTGGATTTAATAAATCTACATTTGAGAAAAAATGATTATGAGCTTCATTTTCCAAATCACAAAGCACACACACAGTATCTACTTGAATCCCTCTTAATCTATCTTTTGTATTCAATCTATGCTTAAAAGATTTCTCTATAAAAGAGAAAGAACTTAAAAGATTTACCGGCTGCAATCCTTGGGCAATTACATGCACCATTCTAATTAAAAATTAGGGTGGATCAATTCAAATAAAGATGGCATTGTTTTTTTTTTTTAAAGCAAAAGTGGATACTATTTTAAATTAAGTTTATCTAACTATTAGAGCATAACTTCAAAGTTATGATGAGGATTTAGGATTATATTTTTATATTAATTCTAATAATTACTAAAGGAAAGATATTACTGTGCATTGTCGGTACAATTAAGAGAGAAAGTTGCATTGAAGAGTTACTTGGATAGTAGTTCTTCCAATCGTTCATATCTTAAGATTTGTCCCACGTAGCACTGACATTTCTACCAGGGACCCCAAATATGTAAATATTCAGAACTTTGGCCATGTACAATATGTTAATCATGCATGATTGGATTAGTGCTTAATCATAAATGAATAAATACCAAACTACCTACACTAAGGACGAATGTTTAAATGAGTTTGGGTTTGGGTTCCATTGAATCATGTTGGTGAGCGTGTAAATGGGATATAATTAATCTACCACAGTTTTAGGCTAAGACAACGGTTAAAAACCGTTTCGTTAGCATAAAAACTGTTACCTTAGGGCAAGTGTAGCGGTCACCCATCTGTCTTCTTTACTGGCATTGCCCTAGGACATAGGCAACAGTTTTCCCCCATAGAAGAACGGTTTTGTAATCGTTCCATTAGGTACCCTAATGCAACGGTTTAGTCTAATGTGGAAGTTTGTTGCCACCTAACCTTAGCTAAAGTAACGGTTCATTTCAATGAACCGCACCCAAGCGCGATGGTTTTTTTGACCTAAGGTAGCGGTTCATCCCCACCTCTTCCTCCTCCTAATATATAGCAGCTTTCGTTTAGAATTGTTAAAACTCAAAAGTGCGAAATGCCATTATTAGAATTTTTTTTGATGAAACACGACTCTGGAAGTCAAACATCAATTGATTTCTATTGAATCTCTAAATGATACAAATAATATAAGAAATATTACATAATTTGTGTCAAAACATTCGTGTAGCATTTATGTCAACATTTGAACTGATCTTCGCCTTCAAGCATATGGTATTTTTGCCCTTTGCCACTTCTATAATTGTCTTGTTCCTACAAACAAGAAGAGAGAATATCTTAGTTCATTGGTGATAGAGACAAGCATGTAGAATATTAACCATTCATGAACAGAAGTCATTTGTAGCAACAGTATATGCACAAAGAACTCCAAATTACATATTAAGATAAATTACATTTTGGGAACATAATTGTACATGTTATGTGAAAATTAAAGTATAAAAAATTACTGCAACATAGAGTAAGCAGAAAATTCAATAGCTGGTACATAAACTATGATGATCCCTTTCTCTCAATAACAATGAATTTGAGGTCATAATAAATAGGAAAAGAATGTGATGATCAAGGTTATATCACACATGACAGTGCAAGAAAACATTATTAGCTAGATTTCTACAAATGCAATCAAATAAAACTTAATTTAGAAACAAACAACCAAGACCATTAAAAAAAATTGAATCATAGCTTACAAAGGATTAAGGTTCGGAGGAAGATTATATGGAATTTGGCCTCCATTTGCAAGGCCATTGCTGCTCATGTCCCCGCACCATATGAAGGAGTTTAAATCTTTCAAAAAAATCACTAACAAAATTTAAATATAAGATTACTCATACAGAAGCAATGGCACTCAAAGTTCAACTACCAAAGTCATAGTTTGCATGTCATAGACCAATGTTCATTTCAAACATGAACATATTATATTATACATAACTTACAACCATTTAAGGTTCGGTGGAAGATTAATTCTCAGTCTTGAATTAGAAAAAAAAATGGAACAATACAGAGACAGTGAAAACTAAACTAGAACTAAATTGGTAACGATAATACAAACATGCACATATTTATAAAAGTAAATGAGAAAAGTGCTTCTTTTGAACAGAAGGAAAATATATGATTATAACATATAAAATTTAGGACTTACAATTTTATCTGGAACAATTATATAGCATATTTTTAGATAGTGAAACTCTTTGGCCTGTTACACAAAAGAAATGTGAAACAGTTGTTACAACAGAGTACACTAAAACTTTCTCTTAAACTAAAGTGGAGAAACAAATGAGTATACGAACCTGATAATGATTCTAAAAATTTTGTCAGCTTATGATTAGAACCATCAAAACACAAAATTTTACTAACATCGGGGATGTTACTTCAGATTCACAAAAGATAGTATGATGTTAGTTACATCTTTCTTTCTAAAAATATTTGAATAGATTAAAACTAAAATGGCAACAATCTGATTTGGCAATAAACTTCCAACTGCAGCTGTGCAACTAATCAAACATAACAATTGAGTTCTATTTTTGTTTTTTAAAACGAACATATATTAATATGCATGTCTACCTGTTTTAACATCATGGTAATTTCCTAGTGTATCATTCGCTTATGCATAGATTAAACTTCAATAACTATTCTCCGATTCAATAAGTGATTACAAGTAAATTAAGCTAATTACTTATTCTCCTCTTCAAACAAATTCCCCGGAACGCTGGAATCATAATCTCTCACTTTTGCACTAGCAAAATAATAGTTTCGGACCAAACCTCTTCAAAGTCACATTAACTTGATGGGGCCTTAGGAACTTAGATTGAGATGCTCAGTATACAAACTAAAATTTTTCTAATTGAAAATCGTCTACAGTATAAACATCTAAAGAGACTGTTAAGCAATAGACTTGCAGTAGATCCTTGGAGATATGAACTAAAAGTTCTTTGTTTTCTGATTTCAATTAGTTGATGTTATTTTCCGTCAAATGCACCTCATTTACTTCTAATTTGTGCATATTTTGTGCTAATTTTGGATATAACTAATAAAGGGGAAATACTTTCTTTGGTTTTAGAGTTCATCCTAACACAAAGAGATTATCATTATCTCCAGTTCTAATTCAATGGTTAAATATTGACTTGCTCTTATTTTCATAAAATAAGCTTCAATCAAATTAAATTTAAAATAGAAATCATAGAAATATAAATATTCACTTGTAAGGAAACATTTATACTAGAAATATTACTCGACATGAGAATGAAGGCGAGACAACAAGACAGTGTAGTATCTTAAACAAAGTGTTTAATTCCAATTGTTTAATTCCAATAGTCATCTAATAGAAGCCCAATAGATACGTGTTAGCCTAAAATCTCATTCTCAAAGCCCAGGAATAATGATTGGGCCTCACGTAGCGTTTTTTCACAAACCGCCGCATTAGAGCTGTCGTCGCAGTTAGAACCATTGCAAAACTGCTCCCGTAGGTACCTAATGAAACGGTTAAAACCGTTGCGCCCAAACCGTTGTGGTAGATCAAAAATGTATGGGTTTGTATTTGTGTTTCTAGGGTGTAATTGACATTCCACTCCCAAACAGTTAAAATTGAATTAACATTCCCTCAATTTAAACCAAGGGACTAATTTCAAAAGACATATACGATTTGAAAAACTTACAAGCAATTTCAATGATTCGGGGTACTAATATCAAATTACGACCCTACATACTACATTAAAAGATTAGTTTTTTGCCTATACATTTTTACCCACTTATTTTTACATTCGCGTCTAAAATCACCCTTAAACCCAAGATACCCGGACTGGATCATTTTTAAACCCACTGTTTATATATCAAACATTGATTTGGGGTAATTTGGGCTTATGAATGATTTTGGTAGGATGCATTGGTTCAAAATTAAATACTCGTAAATATTCTGATGTTATCTGCAAAAGAACAGAACCCTTTGGTAGTGAGTGGAGCTAAAACAAAAAAGAATATCTTTTTGGGGTTTCAATAAATTTTCCCTTGCTTATTTAAATCCATCGGCCGGTAACCTTAATCATAATCATTCACTTACTCAAAAGCCAAAGCTCTCTCACGCAAAAATCCATTCAAGAAAGATGCCTAAGTATCGGAAGTACCACTGCAACGTCTGCAAAAAGAATGCTTTCTTCGCATCCAGCGCTGAAGCAGCACAGCATGAGGCTCAATGTCAACTTCGGCTCGACGAGAAGAAACGCGTCTTTGCCGAAAATGAAGCAAGAGCTCTTGCCCACACCGCCAGAACCCCGCCGCCCATAACCACCATCTCCGGCCTCCTCCATCTCAGACTCAACCATGCATGCGCGAGAACCAAGAACGGTTCTTGATTTCTCAAGATGTTTTCTGTTTTGGTATGTACAGTTGAAATTTTTCTGTTTGTTTGAACTCATGCACGAGTACTGTCGAGGTAATATAATCTTCAAAAAGTAATGATTGCTCTCGATTGGTTGAAGTTCTGCGTGTTTATGTTTGGTTGGAGTTTTGATGGAATTAGTTCATTTGTACCTATGTGTTTGATTAGTTTGATGATTAGTTCATTCTTTTTGTTTTATATATATAAATCAGTTATCTGCGCGCAGGTACTTCTTGGGTTAATGAAGTTCCCCCTTTTTGTAATTAATTTCTTGGTTTAATTAAGTTGATTTACTCAAGAACAGATAAACTTAATGAAATGTGACAAACACGGAGAAGTAAAATTATTTTGCGTGCTTTTTTTTCAATTCTTTGAATTAATTCGATTACAAGTCGAACTATAATGTCAGCCGCATGTAGTTTTTTATTTCAAGATATTTTTCCTTAGCTTTTTCATTTAATTCTTGAAACTTACAGTCCTGATTACTATAGCTTTCAATCATGATAATTCTATATATGCTTAGCATATGATCATGTGATTTATTGTAGCTTTGTAACTTTAAAATGAAATGTACAATTTTCAGCCAAAATTCTCAATTAAAGTAGCTCAAATTAGCCTGGCTGCGGTTCCTCTGAAACTTATTTCTTTTCCCCACTAATTCATGATGAACATTGCTGATGTGGCTTTCTGAATTTTTGAAGTGGCATTTAGATTGTTTATGTGTTTGAAGTTTTTTTTTTTTTAAAGATAAATGTGAAGCTGTTAATTGTTTCCTTTAGTTATATCGAAAAATAGACCTGAATCCTCTCGGTTACAATAAAGTTGTGCTTCCGTAAGTCAAATTTATAAATAGATCTGAATCCTCTCCGTTGTAATAAGTTGTGAATAGACTACTATTTTTTCATAATCAATGATTGTTAAATAAAAATTGTAATATAATTTTGAATTTGGGTCATATCCACTACTTATCAATAGTAGCGTTCTATTGAGTGCAAATTAGAAATTAGTGCAATTTATGTGGATATAGTGAGTGCTATATTTAGAATAAATCATAACTCACAAAGACAATTAACGACTGTGATAAAACATAATGATTTCTCCTTTTAGTAGTAGTACTATAGTAGAGGATCCAAATTTTGAGCACTATATGTTGAGATTTGTATATATTATACTGTCAAAAGTAATGAAGGTATCACTACTAATTCAAACCCATTTAATGTTTAATGAACAATTTGTAGAGGATAGTGATTCATTCAAAATATATCACTTATCATATTCTATAAATGCAGTCATTCTTATTTTTCATCCAAGAAAATAATAGTATTCTCTCCATTATTTTTTTATAGTGAAGAGGCCAAATATTGTAAGTGCTAGATTTAAAATGCATCACAATCATCAACTAAAAGTCAACTGTTCTAACAAAATATAGTTGTCTTTCTACTACTTTTGGGGTAGTGAAAGAATCTTATAAGTTTAGCTGCATGGTTCTTATATATTAGTTGTGCTCACAAATGTATATTAGTTGTTATACGAACAATTGTGCGTGTTGTACGTATAATGTATTGTGCTATAATTTATGATCAATAAGAGAAACATTTCTTTAATCCTAGCAGAACGTAAATGGGTTTCGTATCAACATAAAGATACGGGTTGTTAGATATTAGTCCCTCAAATCCTTAATATTTTGATAATAGTCCCCAAATCATGAAATTTGAAATTAGTCCCCGACATC
Source organism: Asparagus setaceus (assembly GCA_012295165.1). Classification (NCBI taxonomy): domain Eukaryota; kingdom Viridiplantae; phylum Streptophyta; class Magnoliopsida; order Asparagales; family Asparagaceae; genus Asparagus; species Asparagus setaceus. Next base: position 3,224,004 of record CM022709.1, on the reverse strand, counting down.
TTATAATTATTTTGAATTTGGTCTCCCTAATTGGAAGTTGTTTGATTTGGGATGAAATGTCCCTTTACTAATTTGGTGGACTAATTTCAAATTACTTGTAAGATTTGGGGACAAATTTCAAATATGAATATTTAGGCGACTAATTTAAAAACACTTAAAAATTTTGAAGGACTGATTTCAAATATGAAGATTTGAAGGACTAGATTCAAAATATGAAAGATCCGGGGACTAATATAAATCCTATAGGTATAGAAGCTAGTGATTATTGAGGCTTATGGCTGTGCAAATCCTATATAACTCTGCTGAAAGCTCTGCTGTTACAATCCTAGACACCATACGACAACAATGGTTATGGTTTTGCTGATGCCAGTTTAGTTCAGAGGACCTCACGCGAAATAGCTAACCCCATTCCAATGTTGATGTTGAGAATTATCAGCAATAAACAAAATTTTATTTTATCAACATTTCCAGCACTTTTTTCCTGAGAATTTCGTACTTCCACCCCCTTTTCTAAAGTAACTTATGAAATTTTGACAATTAACTCTGATATCAATTGTTAGCGATTAACTAACTTTGATATCAATTGTTGAGAATTGGCAATCGGTGTGGAAGCATCCTAAATCCTCAATTAGATCTCCTCCCACATCTTACTAGGGAAATCAACCACCTCAAGCAATATTTGAACAAATAATGAACCAAACAACTATGCGGGGAAGTAACCAAATACAAAAGAACGAGGATTTATGTGCTTCAGCAATCATCTACGTTGAGAGATATTTGAGTCTTTTTTTATTTCGAGAGATTATAAAGATTTAATAGTTTTCATATCTTATTTTGTTGATTTTTAATCTTTCTTACATTTCTCAAGGGTTCCGCAAGAAACCCTCTTCCACCTCTTGCAGGTAACCTAATGGTTGGAGTTTGAGGTCTTGTCTCAAAAGGTTAAGGGTTGAACCGTGTTTGTGCATGCATATTCTCAATCAGTTATTAGAAATTGCAACACCTTCCCTATTCACCTAGTCTTGGGCTGCGAAGGGAAGCCCGAGCTCCGCGTTTTACTTGGCTAATACTAATATGTTTGGACAATGGTTTTGGTTTGAGCCTATCCTTGGAGGCCCCATAGATAACTGGTTACATGATTATGGGTTGTGAGTATTAGCAGTGTGCTTCCATGTGTTTCCCATAATTCATAAAAAAAAAAAATCTAAATCCCTCTCTCAGCCTCACCTAGAGATCCTCACAATCCCTAAATTTCTCTCTTTTTATTCTATACAACTTTTTGACAATATGCAACTCTTTTTTGGCTTTCTATTCGCTCGGCTTGACTCAACTTATAATGAATCTAAGTGGTATTTACTTTTCCCATATCTCGACAAATTCATATAAGATTCGTGACTTCGTTTACCAAATTATAATCCTCTTTCAATGGAAATTCAATTCCAATTGCAATTGTTTCTTTCCAATCAAATTCAAATCTCAATCTAAGTTCAATTAGAATCTCCTGAAATACAACAATAAATCCTAACATAGTGTGTAAAGAAAAAGAAAAAAAAAGTACACAGTGCAACAAAAAAAAAAGGAAGATAAAAAGGAATAAGAATACGAAGCTCCATCAGATCGTAAGTATGCGTCAGTTACTAAATCTTAATAGGAGCTTCTTAATTTAATATACTCTTGATAACATAGCACTGCTATAGAGAAGAAAATACAAGGGATAAAACAAAAATATACTGACAAAATTGCTATTCCATCTACAATCACTTGGTGATTTTCGGATCATAAACCGTAGCTAATCACATAGAAGGCATGAGCCAGAAAGGTGGAGACCCATCATCCTTCATATATTGGCAAGTTAGATCAGAGGACATGGTTTCTTTCTCTAGATCATACATATAGAGGCCCTCATCGTCATGTATGTAATAGATACAGTCACCTTTAACACCCAGTGCACTGGCAGACCTTGATGCATTCAACTCAAAAGGGTTCCCGATGCCAATAAAGAACACGCGGTCGCTGCCAATGCTATCCACAACAACCCATTCTTTCTTATCGAAGTCCATCTTCAACACGACAATATCTGCGGGCCTCGTTATATCACTAAACACGTACGTGTAATTTTCCACCTGAAACATCTCCCCGCAGGATTCCAGTACGCAAAACCTTGTCGCGAATCTATACTGTATGGGATCCTCTTCATTGACCACTAGTGTAATTCTAGGTATAGGATCAAGATCTATGACTCCAAGATTCCGGCCAGTAGCCAGATAGAAATTACCTTTGAAAAAAATCGCATCGCAGTATCTCCATTCATCATCAAGCTCGTGTTCTATCCAATGTTTACTTGTGCGATGGCAAAAACACAGTTTATGATCTTCATTGTTAACATACATCACCGTACAATTAGGATCAGCAGGTTCTGATGACAAAATGCACTGAGAGTGACGGAGAACAAAAGCTCCTTTTGGTGGAAAAGGTAGATTTATCTTTGCCAATGTGATTGGATTCCATAAGAAACATTGATGAGCTTCTGAATCTTGTATCAACAGCCATCCTTGAGGAGTTGGGCAGAAAATGTGAGTTTCCATCATGCTTATGCTTCTTTCATACCGCCTCTCTTGTGTCAAACTAAAGAAGCTTTGAGTTCTTTTGTTTTCTCCATGCAAGGAGACAAGCCAAGGTCCTGAGTGAGCTTCTGGCACATTAGATATTCTTGTTTCAGCAGCGTCTTCTGGTTCCATATCGAGAGCTAATTATCGCTGTAAACGAATTCAAGCAGGATGCATGTTAATAAGCATCTTATATTATGAAATAATAAATTGTGGTTATGAAATTAATGTATTGCTTTCATTGAACGGCATATGGTAGCAAGATTTAATGCAGTTTAGTTACTAGATAAGCACACAACTCATTTACTTTTAAGTTTCAGCTGTCTCGTGAATTCCTCAATTACATTGGACTCGTGGGTTTAAAACGGGACTCGTACTAGATTCTAGGATTACAGAAAATAACCTATGAAGTAAATTGTACAATTTGAGACATTTTAAAACTACTGTTCTTGTGATTTGTGATTTACTCTTGTAAATAATGGGTAGAAACTAAAAGGAAAGGGTTAGCAGTTGATCCATGAATATTTTTAGAATGAGAACAAAGAAACAGTTGGAGACAATTCTTACCTTGAGCAATGACTTCAACTTGAAATCCAAGAGAAGCTAGACGCAGAGAGATTACTCTTGAGATATAGCTTACTCTTGAGGGTTTACATGCTGTATATATAAAGGGACTTCCATGATTCTGATTCTTAGTAGAATTCGGAGTTCTATCAAAATTAAGCTTGTTAGTTTCCTGTCCTTACTTTCTTTGACCCGGGGGTCATCTGATCCTAATAGGAGTTACATATCTTATTAATTTGTTATAATTTAATTTAATTTTTCTATAATTTTCTTTATTTAGTTATGATAGTGTAGCTTAACTTGCTATATTTTCTTTCAAGAAATAAAGTATAATTTTCTTCAACTGGGCCTACAACAAAATTTCAATTTTGTTCTGTTGATTACTAATTTCCCTTTAGTCTGTGTAGACTTGATTTCTCATGCGGCTCTATTTATTTGCTTTTTAGGGTTTTTGCATATGTACCCCTCAAATAATTCATATTTACCCTTCAAATCTGGGTATTTGCAAAACCCCCAATTCTCTCACATTGAATTCTTTTCTACCTCTTCACTAACCAACTTCACTTTTTAAACGGGAAATTCGTCAAGTTGATGGGGGGATGTATGCATGTGTTTCTTAATCTTGGGTTAGGTGTGAATTTGGGAGATGATTGATCAAGTTCTTGATTGGTGGTTAATTGTTCATATATCCAGGATTGTGTTTAGTTCTTTCTCTCTGTGTTCTTTGATGCAAGATCTTTAGTTTTTGTTGTTTCATGTTATATGTAGAATGAGAAACGCAACAATTTGTTCAATGAATTATGTGAAATTTCTTTAGGAACTCTATAACATAATGCGAACAACTTGAGTTAAAGACCATACATAATCCTATTTGAAGTAGAATTATAAACCAATTAATAACCTTATCTCATCCTTAATTCAAACGGTAAATCTCGGCTAAATTCCCAACCGAGCCAATATGGTCGAGTAATAATAAACCTATATACCTCTCATACCTGAGAGAACAACACACAAGTTCTTTGTGAAAGCTATTGTCTATTATTAAGGAATAACTCTTGATAAGGGTTTGATTGCTCTGTTCCTAATGATATTAGGACTACATGAGCCAAGTCAAAGAATATATAATAAGAACAGGAAACCAACGATCTTTAATTTTATGTTAGAACTCCAAATTCTAGTTGGAATCAGAATCATGTAGTCACTTTATAAATACCGCATATTAACCCTCAAGAAGAATTTATCATACATCTTTAAGAGGAATCTCTTTGCATCTAGTTTCATCGAATTTCAAGTTGAAGTCATTGTTTAAGGTAATAATATTTGTTCCAACTGTTTCTTTGTCCTCTTTTAATTCATCGCATATGTTGATATGATTGATTCTGATGATATACATGGAAGAACTGTTAACAATTATTTTGATGTTCTTTTGAGATCCTCGTGTTCCCATCGTAGATTTTCTAGTTATCAACTAATTTTTAGATATCTAGTATAAATAAATTAAAAAAGACTTAACTTTTAATGAAACGATAGATCGATGCCTAGAAAGAAAAAGGAAGATTCTTTTCTCTTTTTTTTTTTTCTTTTTTTTTTTTTTGGAGAAAAGAGGAAGAATAGTTTTAAACTAATTGCTTTGTAAGCACTGCCTCTAGTGTTTGCTTCGTGATCGTGCAAAGTTTTATTTGTAAATTTGCTTTCTGTTATATTTAATCAATCATATTCAAATAGAACCTTTGTCTAGAAACTCAAATACAGTAAATCTTTCTACCATATGCTATTCAAATCAAAGCAATATAGTCCTGCTACATTGTTTTGATAACCACAATTTATTAACTTCACAATATAAGATGCTTATCACATCCTGTTTGAATATGCTTGTAGCAGTATTCAGTTCTTGACATGGAATCAGAAGAAGTAGCTGAAAGAGCAGAATCTAGTGCGCCAAAGCCTCACTCTGGACCCTGGCTCGTTTACTCGCGTGGAGAAAACAAAAGAACTCAAAGCTTCTTTAGCTTGACGGAACAGAGGTGGCACGAGAGAAGCATAAGCATGGTGGAAACTAACATCTTCTGCCCAACTCCCCAAGGATGGCTTTTGATTCAAGATTCAGAAGCTCATCGATGTTTCTTATGGAATCCAAGCACGGCGGCAAAGATAAGTCTACCTTATCCTCCGGAGGGAGCTTTGGCTTGCGATTACTCTCAGTGCATTTTGTCATCAGAACCAGCTAATCCTGATTGTAGGGTGATGTATATTAACAATACACATCACAGCCTATTTTTATGCCGTCCCACCAGCAAGCAGTGGATAGCACACAAGGTCGATCAAGAATGGGGCTTTTGTGAAGCAGTCTTTTTTAAAGGTAACTTCTATCTGGTTACTGCTCGGGGCCTTGCGGTCATAGATATTGATCCGAGACCTAGAATTACACTAGTGGTTGAAGATGCTGAGGAGGATATCCTGCACTATAGATTTTGGAAAACATACAACATACTAGAATCCTGCGGGGAGATGTTTCGAGTGGAAAGATACAAGTATGTTGTTGGCGGAACAACGAGACCTGCAGATATCATTGTGCGCAAGTTGGACTTCGATAAGAAAGAATGGGTTACGGTGGACAGCATTGGTAGTGATCGAGTGTTCTTTGTTGGCTTCGGGAAACCTTTTGAGTTGAATTCATCATGGTCTGCGAGTGCATTGGGCGTCAAAGGTGACTGTATTTATTACATATGGAAGGACAAGGGCCTTTACATGTATGATCTGGAGAAGGAAACTATTTCTTCTGATCTAACTTGCCAATATGTACAGGATGATGCGTCTCCCCCTTTCTGGCTTATGCCCTCTTTGTGAGTCTGTGCTTGTAATTGCAGTTTATGATCCCAAAATTACCAAAAAAAACTAAGGGATTGGATGCAATAGTAAATTTCTTATAAGTACTTTTGTTTTAATCTTTGTATTCTCCGTGTAAGAAATTTTATTAAATTTTACGCATGCTTGATATGAGGCAATACTTATGATAGAGATAGTATTGCTTCATATTTTTGTTCTTTGCTATCTTGTTATTTTCTATACTAACAATGTATTCTTTTCACACTCGATGATCCATAAATAAAATGCTATGACAAATCCTTAGGATGAACTAATATCAATCACATGAGAGTGCAGAAAAATATCGAGAACACAAATAATACACGGATATACGTGGTTCGGCTTGTAGCCTATGTCCACGGGCGAAGGAGGAGAATAACTTTACTAAATTCTGAGGAATACAATATAGAGATCTCGCAATCACTCAATCCTATGTCACACCCAGAAAGAACTTAATCTCTCTAACAAATCTCAAACACCTGTAGAATCAACCAAATAAAAAGTCAAATCAAGAACCTCTTGAATCTATTGTTTCAGCCAGCAGAGCTCCTCGTAATGCTAATTTTTGCACTTGAAATTGGACTTTCAGAAGTGGTGCTTGAATAAATTATAATAGTCATCCATTAAATAGTCAACGAATATGAGTAAGAGTATTTCCTTTACTTTTTTAGAAATGAAAACGATACCAATTGCTTGTTTTACAACTAAAGAACATATATGAATTGTATTAAAATATTTAATAAAAAGAAATCCTAGAGATGATTTTTTTTTTTTATGTCTAAGAACTTTTAGGGACAGCTCTCATGTAATATCACTCTTTCTTTATCAAAAATAAGTTCATGTCCTTGAAAAAGAAAAGATAGAAAACTTGCCGTTAATTATGTTACTCACATAATATTTTCAAATAATACTTGGGTGATAAAGAAGTATATCGAAAGCAAAATTAAGAAGGACGCATGCCTCGAGATTTCAAAGACAATTAACAAACCATAACTCAATAAATTTTATTCGGATTAAAAGCCCTAGCATATATAAGTGGGAATCATATTAAGATTCCAATTAGAATTTGACGTCCATCATTAGATAGACTAGGAATCCTAACGTAGATATAAATCCCGATCGGGATATGAAAATATTCATTAATATGACTACTTATTTAACTTAAAAGTTTGGAACCTATCTGCAATCTTAACAACTATTAAAGATTTAAGGGGCCAATATCTAAAAAACGAGAAAGTATCGTATGCACCTCAGCTCATGACATTAAATGTATATCCAATGATATCAATCATTGGATCAGTATATGAATAAGCATGAGGTTTAATGATCCAAAGATTAATATTATTTTGGTACACTGATGTAGAACGCACTGCGGATATGTTTATGGAGAAACAGGACCGTCACAAGTCCAAACGCGGACCCGGCCGAGGAAAATAACTTGCAACAAAGAACGAGTCATATCTCTCAAACCGTAAGTCGGAATTGAACGAATTACATATGTAAATCGCGTATTTTTTCGAGACGGAGTCAACCAAACCAACCAAAGTTTGGTTTGCTGCCGTCTGTTTTGCCAAATTCCCTCCGGATTGAGAGATATCAGCGTTTTTGTCAGTTTTTTACTATTTTAGGTAATGTTTTAGGAGTCTGTTTTGATGAGGAAGAAAATCCGGTTTGATTCCAAATTTGACCGATTTACTTCCCTAATCATAGTGAGTCTTTGAAGGAGAGTTTTGTTATTTCTATTTTTAGTAAAGTTCGGGTCATAGTAGAAGTCTTGTTTATTTTTATTTCTATTTTTGGTAAAGTTCGAGTCATAGTAGGAGTCTTGTTTATTTTCTATTTAAACAGAGTCTTGTAAGCCCTAGAGGCATATCTTTTATCAATAAATTTATTTTTTTTAATATTTTCTTCATAGATTCGAAGTTCTTCGTGGATTCGGAGATCGTTCTTTGTGGATTCAGAGAGCACCCCTTGGTGGATTCCGAGGTTATCACTTTCGCGCTGCGTTATACACACACTTTCTCTTGAAACACCTCTTAATTTTAACCAATTCGGATTACATTCTTAATCCCATTAGGATTAGACGGGCTAGATCAATTAAGGGAGAAACCTAATTTTGTCAGAACTCCAAATTCTAGTAAGAATCAGAACAAGCCCCTTTATATATCGCCTCTAAATTCTCAGAATCTAGCTTCCATCAAAATTCAAGTTGAAGTCATTCTCTAGGTAATAATTCTTTCTACTGTTTCTTTATCTTCTTTTGATTCATCTCATGTATTGATATTTTATTGATTCTAAAGACATTCATGGATGAACTGTTAATAATTTTTTTTGATATTCTTTTAAGGTCCGCGTGTACACATTGTAGATCTTCTACGTACCAACAAATTTCTAGATCATACATGCAATCATCAAATATACCTATTTTTTATTGTTAATTATGAATTCCGCAGCAAATAAACCAAATTTATTGAAAGAGTATAGAGATCAAGTTTTGGGAACTTATTTTTGTGAGACCAAAGGAGGTCTGATTAATTCCCAAATCCTCATCCAACATATGAACTGAGGTCTATTCAAGAATCTACATCTTTCAATGAAACAATCACCAATATCTAGAGTGTGCTCATATTTACTTGATATAACTAATTACTCGGGTTAAATCTCAGAAGACTACCGTGAACTTCCTGCAAAATAATCAAGAAATTGTCTAAAATATGTCATGTGCATGTCACGTGCCAACTCACCCTGACATCTGCAGTCATGGGAGATTAATGGAAAAGTTTGTGATATTTCTTCTAATAAAAATAATTTTATCGATTCATTTGATATATCCCTGAGATTTTGTGAAATTTACCCCCCTCCCTTCTTAACTATCAAGAAAATTTTGGACTTTTTAAAAAATGTTGTTAGCATTCATACATTCAAAAGTTTGTGGTACGTTTATCCAACAGAAATGGTTTATCATATTTGATACAAAAGCCTTAATAGCTCATGGGAGTTTTCTGAAATATACATAGGTTCATAAGCCCGGTGAACATCGATATGTTATTCATCTTAAAAGTATTACAAATTTTATTGTCTAAATCAAAAAAAAAAATTAATCTTCGCTTCATGTTTTCCCAATTAATCTTCTCTTCATGTTTTCCCCCTACTTTAGAGAGAAATTTACATTTTCTTTCACTGGATACTCTTCTTTTCACCTTTGCTGATTTCGATTCTTTCTGATTTCTTTCTTTCATTTTGTAGATTGAGACTTGGGAGTGCATTCTCATGGACTCAGCTGCAACTGAGACAGTACCATCGGAGCAAAGATCTTTGTCTGACCTCCCAATAGATACAATTCAATCGATAGTGTCACACATTTCTTACGCAGATTATCCACTTTTTGCTTCTGTTTGCAAAGAATGGAGTCAAACTGTTCCTCTAGTCTATCCAGCGTACAAGTCCCCGTTATTGATGCATTACACGAAAAAGGATCGTCGTAGATGTCGCTATTACAGCCCCTATTTCGAAAAGATCTTCATTGTTGATTCTCCTATAAACTTCTTCGGGAGCGAGTTGTTGTACTCAAAAGATGGTTGGATTGCATTTTTTCAAAGGAGTGATCTTGTACTCGCTCGCGCCCTTACATGGACAACTCATACTTTTCAAGTGGATGATGAGTTTCATGGCGGATATGTTGCATTTTCTTGTGATCCCTCCTCTTCGGACTGCATAATCTTTTTCATTTCGAGCAAGTGGACAAACTCAGTTGATATCGGAATTATCCAGGGAGAGAATTGGAGCAACAGAACTACATTGGTCTTTAATAATGCTTTACCATTCGTCATGTCGAGTTATTCCAACCCTGTGTTTCTTCATGGCCAATTTTATTGCCTGGGTGCTGAAGGAAATCTTGGAGTGTTTGATCCTAGGGTGAACACATGGACAGTTCTTGCCAAGCCGGAGAAGCCTGATGTATGTTTCGAGAGTAACTTTCTGGTGGAGTCGAAGGGGGATCTTCTGTCAGTGTTTGTCAGTAAACCCGAAAGCTCAGTCCACATTTTCAGGCTCAACCAACAAGACATGGTATGGGAAAAGTATGAAAGCTTGGGTGATGAAGCATTATTTGTCGGTTGGCCGATGTCAATGTCTGCAACTACATCACGTAGGATGCGAAACAAATTATATTTCCCGAGGTTACGAGGGGATCCTGAGCTCATTGAGGCGGATGTCAAAATTTCTCAAAACCAGGTATTCTTTGTGCCTAAATTGCGCGACAAGAAACAAGATTTGAAGAAATCAAAGGATTGCTCGGGTATAAGCTACTGTGATTTGGAGAGCCGTGAGCTCTTCAACCATCTCAAGTCCGAGGAGTTTATGCATGGCATTTGGTTTGAACTCAAAGCTTGAGGTTGTCAAGCCATTAAGTTTTTATTTTGTAAGTATATTTTTTACTTAAAGGGACGACAGAGATCCTGATTTATTGTTTGAATTCATTTTGCCACACAAAAATGAACGAATTGTGTTTGTCCATCCCTCAGTGTTATTTGATCTATTCCTTCTTATTTTTGGAAAATGGATCTTGAGTAAAATTGAACTTCTCCTAGATTATATCAAAGTTATACTTCATTACTTCGCTAATTCATTGTAAGTTATATGGATCAACACCCTTAAGTTTATGAGGCCCGTAAGAAATTGGGCTGGACCCTAACAAACATTAGGCCTCCGCCGGAGAAAATATGGGCCTAAATTAACAGACGAGTCATTATCCCCCACAAAAATTCCCTGCTACTGAGGGGGAAAAAATCATAAAGGTGGCACTTTATAGACAATCATATAGACAAGGAGCAACCATTACATCTTACATCAATATGGCTATGCTATCATTTTTAAACAAATAGAAACAGTAAAAAGCAGTCCCAGCAGCTAAGAAACCAAAGCAAACAGAACATTGAATCAATTAAAACAATAGAGAAATTAGTGCAATCATCTTAAAGTTTCTAATCCTTACATTAAAATTCTGAAATTACAGAAGAAATTCTCTACATCCTAAATAGTAGAGAATGCTTACAACTATCTAGGTGCGGTGAATAAAATTTGTTCATTTAATAGGTCCCACAACTAAAAGAATTTTTATATAATATATTTAATTAATATCATTTATAGGATCCACAAAAGTAAAAGTTTGTTCATTGTAATGTGTGGGAGAAATATATATTAGTAGAAAGTAGAGGATAAAAACACTTTCTTTGTCATCATAAAACTACAACACACATTACAAGCATAACGCATAAATCTTTAAAACATTATCTTAAAATAAATTATTGTAACTAACAATCAAACTTTAAATTTTCATGTAGAATCATTTGTGACGTAATATCCTACAACTAAGTTTTAGAACAAGATTCTTGGTTCAAACCTCAAAAATTAGATATCTTTCACATGACCAAAACCCACATGACAAGGAGAATTAAGAATTATGTTAACTTGACATGCATTATCAATCCACAATTTAATAGCTTAATTTTTAGGTTAACTAATATTTTGACAAAAGTTGGTGATGCACATCCATATGATTATGCTGAAAATGAAAACAAATATAGTCATTAATTGTTGCAAGGTTTATAAGACGGACAGAGAAAATTTGAAACACAATGCTTAAATAGAGATAATTTGTTGTCAAATTCTCTTGGAAGGAAAGCTGAGAGTTGCTTGCAAGCTAACCCTAACTTGCATTTATAGAGAACTACATTAATACGTTATTATTACTTGCGTTTGCCTAGATAAGGCTAAGAAATTTAAATAGGGTAAATTGCTAGTAGAAACCCTATAGTATCACCCAATTGTGAATAGATTCACTGCAGTTTTATTTGTGTAAATAAACCCCGAGTGATTCTTTTTCTTCTTTTTTCCTCCCTTAAAACAGTTAAAGAAAATCGTTTAGGGGGTCTATTCACACAAAATAAAACTATAAGGGGTATAGTCTAATTGGTTGATACTAAGGGGTCTATTCAGAATTAACCCATTTAAATATATATTTGAGGCAGGATCAAATTTATATCGGTTTGCGTATAACTCTATTCTCTTTCTTAAGTAGCCCTTATGATGCTTAGCATTAATCTATTATAATACTCTGGCTAGCAAACCTGAAATTAGTAGTTGGTTTTCTTTTGTATAATATATGCAACTTGTAAATGACAATACTTTCTTATATTATTGAAACAACATTGAGTAAGATGTGGGTGTAAAATGTAATAAAATTTTAAAACATGGAAATATGGCGTTAATTATTAAAGCATATAATTACTTGTAAAAGATACGTATTTAAAGAATCTCAAGAGCATGGCATGTTATGATAAATCCGGGCACTACATATCAGTATGTCTCGAGTACGATAGAGATTTAATTTGGTTGATTAGAAAATTCATGGATGTTTGTGTTCTATACTTTGGATTCATGTGGAAGACATGCACATAAATATAGTAGTTGGATTCTAGATATTGCATTGTCCATATATCTCCAATATTAAGAGAGATACATAAATAGAATCTTATATTAAATGTGAAGAAATATGGTTACATATACAACATTCAACCATAATTAAATTTCTTTAAATACTAATTTTAAATCTCCCACATTTTCATACTAGTACTTTAAAATCGTCAAACATACTCTGAAATTGTCAAACATCCGGAGGTAGAAATGGTTCAAGTAAATCTAACTTGCTAACTTAAATCCAATGAAAACGGTTAATACAATTCAAATTTTATTTTATTTTTAAAAAAAAATTACATTAACTAGTTAATCTATATAATTAATTAGTTAATACACAGAAATTAATTAGTTAACCTATATCATAATGGTGGTCTCAAAAGAAAAAAAAATTCCAGCACCCGCAAGTTATTGTGCCATTGGTCCTAGTGGGTCCGGATCCGACCTTAGTGGGTCGCGGGTGTAGGACCAGTTAGGACCCGCTACAACCATCCAACGCTTGAGAACTTAATTAATTCGATTTGAAAAGGGATAGTTTAAGCCCACAATTGGATTCAGGGGGTCAACGCTCAAACTTGAACGGAGATATCCTCAAGAGAAAATAGAACCTCTCAATCTTCAAAATTGACCACAGCTAATTTTGACACGCATCAAGTTATCTTCTGGAAAACTCTAGGCTAAGTTAATTAATTTTAGTACAAATAATTATCTCCAAACTACAAAACCCCAATACACCTTTCTATTTTCTCGTTTCATTTCGTTTTTTTTTTCAGTAAAAATGTATTATTGAACTTTGTGTGATTTCAACATTTACAATAAATTCAAACGAAACAATTATTCTAGAGGGTAGATTACACTAAGCCCCAAGATTTTTAGCGTTTTGCAATAAACCCCAAACATTCTAAAATTGCACTAAAGCTCCAATAACTATTGAGTTACAGAAAAATCGATTAAATTTCTGCATTTTGATGTTAAACCTCATGATAGCATAATTTCATATTTTACATTGATGATACATTTTATATTCTAAATATGGATTAATGCTGTCATGAGAGTTATCTACAAAACATGGAAACTTATTAGAGATTTTATGTAATTCCAATAATTATAGAAATTTAGTGCATTTTAGAAGTATTTGGAGGTTTACTGTAAAACGCTACAAGTTCTTTGGGGTTTAGTGTAATTTACCCATTTTCTAGATGTACATACCATGTGTTGAGAAAAGTAATAATATAAAACAAATTCTTAACTTTATTAATTACAAGCAGCCTCTTTCTTCCGTCACATTAAGAAACCCCTATTAATTTTCTTCATAGGATTAGGTGCAGTCTTTTTGTCACTAACTAAAAGTCCTTATCTATTGACGCTATCCACATACGGAAAAATATTACTCTATAAAACTAAAAGGATGTATAGGATAATAATCTGGAACAATTACTTTGAACTAAAACTAATATTTATTTAATAAAGTGATGCTTCACAAGCCAACTATTGATTTTTTTATTTTATTATTAAATGTGTCCTTTCTGAACTTTATTAATTACAAGCAGCCTCTTTCTTCCGTCACATTAAAACCAGTGGGCTATATACCCCATATGCCACAGGTGGCAACTTTCAAGATGTTCAAGAGAAACATGACCACAAATTGGCGGCTGTTTCATTTTATTACAAAAGTTGAATAAATAGGTCAGCTTGCGGATGAAGAAAGGACCCTAGAAACTAAAGTACAAATTTACCAATATAGTTTTATTTCCCATTTAGTAATTATATATATATATATATATATATATATATATATATATATATATATATATATATATAGCAAGGCTCTATGAACTTAAGTTCATAATGAATACAAGACCAACTTTTCTATCCATTGATGTTGTCTTAGGATCCGTGAAAGATATAAAGCCCACTTTGAGATTTGTGCATCACAAATCTCAAGACAAGATGAGTGGATAAAAAGTTGGTGCACAACTATTCATTATGAACTTAAGTTCATAGGAGCCTTGCTATATATATATATATATATATATATATATATATATATATATATATATATATATATATATATATATATATATATATATATATAGCAAGGCTCCTATAAACTTAAATGTATATAGGGAATAGTCATATACCAACTTTTCTATCCATTGATGTTGTCTTAGGATCCGTGAAAGATATAAAGCCCACTTTGAGATTTGTGCATCTCTTGATTTCACCTGATCCCAAGCAAAGATCAATGGATACAAAATGGTTTATATATATATATATATATATAATATATATATATATATATATATATATATATATATATATATATATATATATATATATATATATATATATATATATATATATATATATATATATATATATATACCATTATTCATTATGAACTTAAGTTCATAATGAATACAAGACCAACTTTTCTACCACTCATCTTGCCTTGAGATTTGTGATGCACAAATCTCAAAGTGACCTTTATATCTTTCACGGATCCCAAAGCAAGATGAGTGGTTAGAAAAGTTGGTGCACAACTATTCATTATGAACTTAAGTTCATAGGAGCCTTGCTATATATATATATATATATATATATATATATATATATATATATATATATATATATATATATATATATATATATATATATATATATATATATATATACCAAGGCAAAGATCAATGGATACAAAAGTTGGTGTATACTATTCCCTATCAACTTAAGTTTATAGGAGCCTTGCTATATATATATATATATATATAATTCGATTTGAAAGGGATAGTTTAAGCCCACAATTGGATTCAGGGGTCAACGCTCAAACTTGAACGGAGATATCCTCAAGAGAAAATAGAACCTCTCAATCTTCAAAATTGACCACAGCTAATTTTGACACGCATCAAGTTATCTTCTGGAAAACTCTAGGCTAAGTTAATTAATTTTAGTACAAATAATTATCTCCAAACTACAAAACCCCAATACACCTTTCTATTTTCTCGTTTCATTTCGTTT